>CM031615.1:70275910-70385910 GCA_018398815.1 Conus ventricosus
GGGCATTTGTGTTAGCTTTTTGAGTCAAATTTTTGTTTTGGGTCTGGGGTTAGGGCATAAATCCTTTGAGTTTTTTGATTAGTTTAAAATGGGTGTTTTGTGTTGTTTTAATATTTTGGACAGTTTATGTTCTTTGGAATGATTGTTGCCAAGATTTTAAGAATTTTTTTCCCTACATTTTTTTTTAAACTTGTCCATATATGGTGGGTTGTACCTTTATGATTTCTTTTCTGTTTTTTCTTATTTTCTGTTGTTTTTTTTGTCTGGGCTATATTGTATTTTGTGATTTTTAACCTTTTTTGTAATGCTTCTTGGTATTTTGTTGTTTGCATTATTAAATGCATTTTCATTGCATGTTTAGGTTGGATAGTCTCTTGTTTATACCGTTGGGTATTGTTTTAGTATAGATGGTGGGGGGTTTGCTTTTGCGTTTACTTAGATTGGTTGTCATTGGGTTTTTTGTATGGTTTGTACACATTGTCATTGAGGTCTATGTTATGTCAAAGTTAATTCATACTTTTTTATTTGCTTCTATTGTGATTTTTAAATTGTGGTTTTGAGATTTTTATAATTCTTTTTCTTGTTTTCAATAGTTCTTGGGTTATTGTTTAATGCAGCAAGGCCGTCATCTCTGTACAAACCGACTGTTTTCCAAGTTGTTTTGGATTTGGATAGCATGAATAGCCCGACTAGTTCACATGTTTCGGCACCATCATACGATCCCATGGTCACATCAATGTGGAGTGTTTGCTCTTTTTTTTTCATCCAAATTTCATTTCTGCTGTGGAGTAGGGTTTTCTTGGTGTGGAAAATATCTCTTTCTGACTCTGTTATTTGTGTGTATTTGTTGGCAAAATTTCAATGTTTGGTGGCAGTTCTTCATCTATGGATGGGGAGAAATCTTACTATGTTGAATGTGATAAACACTGTTTTTTCTCTGTTTTTTTGAGTTCCCTTTAAACCATTGGATGGGCTTCATAGCTGTAACAAGCTTGTAGATGAATTTTAGCACTTCATTTTAAAAATATTTTTAACAAATGTTGCTCCCCAAGGGGTTGAGCTTTTTCAGATTTTTTAAGGAACGTTTTTAAAACGTTTATGATATATATTTACTGAAACATTAAAAACGCACCGCTTGCCAAAAGACCCAGACAACGTTGGTAGTACAGAATTATTTAATGAAAGTAAGCATATTTTATACGCATCCCCTTTTTCAATTAAACAAAATGTCTGTTCTTGACAAGAATGGCCGAATTCATCTAAAATTTGAGGTGGTGACTTCATCGGGTCCCTGTCAAAAAGTACACGACGACGGCATGTCGGTCCGCGAGCTTTTATTACCGATGTTTTTGTCCGCCATTTGCCCCAATGCACGCTTGGCAGGCCCCCTCATGGAGTAGACAAGGTTGTGCAAGAACGCCTGTGGCAGTCCATCCCACTCCTCGGTCATTTGGCGCGCCTCAAATAAACGAGAGTCTGTGGACGTCTTCCAGGGCCACAAGACGCCCCAGCTCATCCCAGACGTGTTCAATGGGAGCCATGTCAGGGGGACAGGTGGCCAGGGCAACAGGGAAATGTTGTTCGCCTGGAGAAACGCGCGGTGGCTCTTGCGGTGTGGGGTCGTGCATTATCATGCTGGAAGAACTGCAGCCCCGGGTGCTGGCCAAACAGTGGGACGACGTGGTTCTGCAGCACCTGCTGGTAGTGTTGGCATTCAACTGGTTGTCAAAAAGTACAGAGGTGTCCGGTAGTCATGACTGAATGCCCCCCAAACCATCAGACTGCCCCTCCCCATCTATGGTTTTCAAACACGCAAGCAGTTGGCGTAGGTTTCCCCCGATCGCCTCAGACTCTCATTTCCCGTCAGCATGAGATAACGCGAATCGACTTTCGTCAGAAAACAGCACAGCTCTCCCTGACGTCGTGTCCATGGCAGATGCGGGTTTGGGCCCCAAATGCAGGCGTTGCTGAGGGTTTGTCTACGGGTGGGGACTGGGCCAACATGAGGGCGGTCTTGCATTGGCCCTGATTCTTGCAATCGCGTCGAAAGTTTGTGCAGACACTGGACCTGTCGAACAACCACTGGCGACATGTTTCTGCTGCTGTAAGGGAAACGATTACGAAGATGAAGTTGCCGAATGTATCGATCTTGCGCTTGGTGTTTGGTAACACGAGGTTGGCCCATTCGGCGCGTTCAGTGGTGGAACCAGTTGCTGCCAAAAAGTTGTGATAGCCTTAAAATTGTAGAGTGACTGCAGTTCAGTTGTCTGCGCTGTCTCTCTCGTTGATCATACAGAACATTTATCTAATCCAATGGCTCGCTCAGCGTTCTTGCATAGGACAGTCGCGGCCATTGTTTTCGGACCTCTTCGCACTGGTCGTAATGACAACTGATACCGTTTTCAGTCGGCATGGACTTCAAACTCACCAGATCTGAGACAAAGAAACAGATGTGCTACGTTCAAGTCTCCGGCACAACGTGGCAGAAAGGTGTTTTGGGCGAGTTGCTCGTGGGGCGTCACACGAACGTCGCTCAAGCGCAGAGAAAACCGAGGCAGTGTGAATCTGTGTCTGTGTATGTAAATATGTTTGTTCAAGAACCACCATTCTTATTTGCACGAAATCCCCCCTTTCACATCCAATCACGTCCATCTCATGTCAGTTTTGGCCTAAACTAACAACAACTGTTTTACAAAAAATTAACACGCAAAAACCGCCAAAAAGTGACGTAATCAGTACACTGGAAACGGGGGCTTTCCGTGCTTGATATGATTGGTGATCGTGAATACTCACCTATTTACATTCTTCTACAAGGCCATAAAAATTAAGGGTTTATACTAACATGCACTGTGTTTGGCGGGACAACTTTGCAGCTCTTCACGTTAACTAACGATCTATTTAGGGGCTGGCTAGGCTTTTAGACGCAGTAGCATCGCTAGAAGCGAGAGTCTCTCTTATGTAATAATTTAAAGGTTGGGTTGTTTTCATAATTTTTTCATATTCATATACATCTATTGATCCATATTGGATCCTGTGGCTCTTAATTCTAACATCGCCTCTGCCTCTAGGAGCATAAAGTCTATATTACTTTAGTCAAAACGGCAAGAGTTTTTGAGTCCCTGCGTATTTCAGTAATGCTAATTTTTTTTAATTTGATTGCGTTTACTGGAATAAGACCAGTTGCCTTAAGAATTCTTCATTGTTCATGGCACGTAAGGACTGATGGCAATCTTCTACCCATTCTTGTGTTACGCGTTCTGTACTTCGTGTGTACTCGTCAGTGTCCATTTTAATTCTCTGTGATATTGATGGTAAACAGGCGTTCGGCTAGATTCTATTAATGTTCTATTCTATAAAGGGCTTGACGATCGAGTGGTTGCCTGGGATCTCCTCTACTAACTGTAACATGGTGTTTTTTACAAAATCAGGCTGGTTGGCTGGAGCTATTAAACTCTTTTCAATCATTAAACTTGGAATCATCCGAGGATACATTTAATGGGCTCGCATGTATTATTGTTGTAAGCCACAGCCACAGCTGTGACTTTTATCCGTTTAAAGGTTCTGCGTCTTTGTATAGTGAAGACATGTCAACAATGTCAGAGCATTCTTAAATCTTTTTTCTTTATATCTTTGTCTTGTGGTAGAACAGCAAGTCCATCTGGGGGGTGTATTTTATGGAACTGAGTTTACTAATCTAGGCCTTATTTTTCTTTTGGGGGCTGGCAGATTATTATTTGCATAATTGCCTGTTTTGAAGCCGGTCTTTCGCATATGTTTCTGACACTTCTAGCAGCTTTATACTTAGTTTTTCATCTTGCGGTCTTTCCTTTCCAATACCTTTAGGAGAATATATATTTGTTTACAACTCGTATTGTTCATATTTTAAATTGTATTTTTAATTGTTTGTAGCTATTGAATATGCGAGATAGAGAGATGCTCCCATAGCACCTATAATAAAGCCTATCTATGCCTATTTTCTGTTCCTCAGGATGGTTCATAAAAAGTCAGACAGTTCTGGCGGCGGCGATGTTAGAACACTTCATTCGTCACTAAGTAATACTCATTCATTGCATCATCAACGTCTGTAATGATCGTGTCTGCATGCGCTGTTCTTTTATCTTTTTATTAATAAAAGTACTAGTGGAAATTCGTCTTTTCTCATAAGCGTTCTTGCTTAGCTAAATCTTCCATTGCCTTGTTTTGCCGTTCTCTCTCTCTATATGACCGCAATTTACTATAACATATAATTGCTTCCACCACCCCCCCCCCCCCCCTCCCCCCCGAGAAGGCCAAGGCATTACAATAGCTCCTCCTTCCATCTAACTTACTCCTGCATGCTTTTTATAAATTAGAACTATTTTCTAGTTTAATTTTCTATGAATCTTAATATTTTCTCGCGGCTTTATATAGGGGCAACAAGAATGTCTTTTGTCGCAACCCCCTACAGTGATTACAACTATAACCTTAAACAATGTCCTCAATGTCTAACCTTCCTAGGTCGGCTGGGGCCTTTTTTTTCATTTTAAACATGTTTTGTGCTAACACAATATAGCCTATTAAAAATATAGCCCGCTAATCACAGCCAGTGTGGGTAAATTTTATTGATAATCCTTGTTTGTCAATCATCTTTTTATTTACTTCTAAATATAATTAAATATAATCATATACGCAAAAGAATGTCTATGTGCTTTTTAATCAAATATCTTTGTTGTTAAAGCTAAAAATTGGTTGCAAACTATGTTTGGCGTTTTCTTCTATCCTTCCCCATGTTGGGGCGGTTTAATCTAACAAGCATTTGCAAGGGTTGAATAGAATTTATCACCTCAACAGGGCACTGCATAATTAACCAACCGTTTAACTCAATGTGTTTAAAATAAAGTATTATATTATTTTTGTTTATTGTTTTTGTTAAATATGGATTGTGACGAACTATAAGTGCGGGAGCAAGCAGCGACTCGTAGACAACTTACCATAAGAAAGTTTTACTCTTGGCGAGTGTGGAAAAAATAAACTGATTTAGGTGTTGAACTAAGTATTGAACAGATTCAACAACTGTCTAAAATCAGGGACGTGAGATAGTACTACGCTAGGTTCGGTAGAACAGATAGGGCGTAAAAAATGGTTAGATCGGTGGGACCAGTCAATGATTAGCCTATATGCGAAGTTAGTAAGATGATAGCGTCCGGTTGATTTCAGATGAAGATTTAAATTTGACTTATCGCAGATCCGGTTTAAACAAGTCACTAGAAACTCTCGCATGTGGGACATGTATTACAGATTTGGGACGTTTTTATGCCCATTCATCATGGGATTAATTACTTTTATTCATATAATTTTGATCATATGAAATTTGAATCGCATAAAACCCCCCCCTGCTTATCAGGAGAAGAGACCTCGAGGACAGACGCAGGGCCCTCCGAAAGAGCAGAATGTACCCACTAGGTGAATGTGCGCAAGTGTGTAATGCTTACATAAATCATAAAAATACTGCGACGTATTGAGGCTGGCGTAAATAGCTGAATGGACAGACTGCAAAAAGCAAACCAATCAGCAATAACAAAAATATTGTTAGATAGTAATACAACATCGCCGCAGCCAGCTCTGCAATCGCAATTATACAACAACTACAATCACAATCTCAAGCGATATGATGTATTGTTATGTATTGGCTGTGTTGTTGTTGGTGGGGAGTTTTAGTCATATTAATGCCTAACACCCATAAGTAGCAAGACAAAGTTACATACCCCCCCAGCAAGCAGTAAAAGAAGTAGAACAGACTTATGCAAAAAAAGTTCAACCTCCTGCAGTAGACCATTTTCTATGGAATCGTTTTAAGAACTAGATAAAGTACAGTTAAGAATATATAAGTGCAAGTTTTGTCTAGTTATAGAAAGTACTTTTTAAGGTTAAGTGCAAGTAATTTACAGTTTAGTGCAAAAAAATAAGTTCTTTTTTAATACTTGTTAGGTTCTTAATTAAGTACTAGTTAGGATCTTTAAATAAGTTACTGATAGGTTCTTAAGTTTAAGTACAAGTTAGGTTTTGTTAGGTTCTTCAATTAAGTTCAATAGCAAGTTTAATCTTTTTAAGTTCTCCAATGCCCTTACAAGCATATGAATACTCTGGGGTTATTTTTGACGTAGTTCTCTTGTTATTGTTAGGAGACTTAGTGATTTCCTTGTTAACAGCAGTTGTGTTTACTTGATGAAGTGTAGAGCGCAGATTAACATTTGTGTGTATAATACTTTGTCTTTTCATAGAGAGCTTGCTTGTAGTTGTGGAAGGTATATTTATTTTTTTGACAACTTCTTTACTTATGCCTTTATCCTTCCCCTTCAATACAGAAGTCCTGGCTGGCAACGCTGTATCATCTTTGGACCGCAAACCAAACATATTCTTTTTTAACTTGTGTCCATTAAGTTCATCCTTCTTTCTTCCCAATCCTTTACTTGTTTACAGTTGAATGTAAAGGGCGTTTTTTGGGTAGTCACATGTGTCGTATCACTCATCAACTCCCTTCGCATTCTGTTTTAAATCCTTTATAGATGTCTTCTGTTGGGACGGTCTAGATAACACTCTATCAGTGTCTGTGTAAAGAAACCCTTGCCTTCTGGGTACTGCGGGTTAAAGTGTCGTACAGAAATTCGTACATCAATAAACTTTGACAAACTCTAATACATGTAAAACCAAATAAACACTGGGATTGTCAAACTTTACAATCCATTTTTCTTCCTCATTATGCCAACTAGGCTGTCGTTAAAATCTTCTAAAGTCTTTGATAGTTTGCGTTTTGAGCAATCTTAATTGCTTGGTTTTCTTTCGTAACTAATTTTACATGCTTTAAGTTTGTGTTGGATTTTCCATTAGTTTTGCCAATCAGTGTTGTTCATTAGTTAAGAAGTCTTTTTCTGAAGCATCGGAGGCTTCAGTTCTAATGATCAGTGTTCTCTTGATGTTTGGCCTCATAATGGGTCTTGATCACAGTGTAAATTATTCTGTGAACAGCTGTCAGTTTCGTCCGTTGTCTTAGGTAAAAAATGTAGGATCTCCTGTAATGACAAAAACATTACTTAGTATTTGTGAACGAAGTTTGGATACAAGTTTTGGCGGTTCTATGGGGCTCTTCTTTATCTTTCTGCGGCTAGGGGGTAATCGTTATGGAGTTCGTGTAGTTATTAATGGATTTTCTAAGCTCTACTTCTAAGATTACCCCTTTTGGTTTATCAGGTGGAAGCTGTGAACAACATTACTTAACACATTTTAACATTTTGAGGCCCTTTTATAATGGTAAAGTTTCTCAGTGGAAGTGGCTGACTCATGGCCCATCCTTACTGAATGTTGTGCGTCTAGTAATTAGATAGTTGGACGGTTTAGTGGGATTTAGTCGTCTAAATATTTGTGTTAGCTTTGCAGTAAGAGATGTGAGGCCTTGATAATACCCTCCCTTAGCGTCTTCAATCATCTGAAGTGTGGGTAGATCAGATATTAAGTGTCAATCTCGAATGTTTGTTGACTTTAATGAATAGCATCCCAAGAAAGGCCTGGGGCAGTGATGTAATTGCGATGAGTATAAGCTGTATTGTTTCATGATATGTAGTTTCTGTAATTCTGAAGGACGTCTGCTAATAAACACACACGTTCAGCAATAGATAGGATCCATGATAATCGCCATTGTTTCAACAGGTGTAATTCTGTCCAGGCTCTGAGGTATTCTTATTCAGAGTCAGTTATGTCTTTGCCTCTCCGGCACTCCCAGAAAGCGCCTTTAGAGGTAGCGAGTTTCATCAAACTATCCGAACGAGTTCTTGTTTCATAAGGATAAAACTCCTTTATGCCACTAAAGATCGGATTCAATGTATTGTTTTGTGATTGGAAGTCTGTAGTGTACAGCTGCTAATTTATCCAAAATTGCCATCTGATGTTGGCTGTGTCATAAAAATAGTTTTAACTGTCAAGAGTAATAGGTCATATACTTTTCTGAAGACTGTGCAATGCAGGTAACCTCTTATAGTTCATGGATGTCAATGCTTGCATGATGAATGAGAATCGGAGTCTCTTAGGTTATGAAAGATGTTTGGCAGTTTCATGTCTTAGGTCTAACCTTAAGTTGAAGATTATCATTTGGTGTGCGCTGCCCTCTGAACTTTACCAGTTATTGTGTTCGTGGTCTCTTACTGTCACGTCTTTTTATGTTAGGTGTTAGCTCTGACCGCAAATCCAGCAGTGGTGTAGATGAGTACATTGCGTCATATTGCGTCTTCAGGAAGTCATAACAATGTATGAAAGATTTTGTTGAGTTGGCATAATCTGATTGCGTTAGTTGTTTCTTATGCTCTTGTTATCTACTCGCTGCGTTGGGGCTTTCTATAAATATCTGGGCCGTAGTGTGTGTGACCGTCTGCCCTATCAACAATTATACGAATTTGATCTGTTCTGACTGGTGGGTTTTTATGGTGGTTTTTTGTTATTGTTTGTTGGGGGCAGTAGTACTGCGGTTAGAGCGATTCAAAGTCAGCATAAACCACGTATGGGCTCATCTGCCATTTTGTGTATATTTTTCAAAACTAACTTTAGACCCTGGTTTAGGTGTGAGACGTTTGGTATCACTGATCTACAAAACTTTTAATTGAGTTCTATGATGGCAGCTGCTTCTATAAATTGGGTTATAATACCTAATATCTTCATTCAAAGACTATTGTTATTTGCTGGATGCTTTGTAGTTAGGCTTATTTTGGTTCCTGCTTATTGTTCTAATTATTACATAATGGCTCTTAGGGCCGTCTGTAAACAGTTTCAAGTCTACATGTTTGTCAAGTGATTTGCCTAAGTAGGGGCGTTGGGAGAAATCCTTAGAGGCACTACGATTGGCTTCTCAGTACCATGTATATGCGTTTACAGTGATTGGTTTGTTTGGCTCTTTCAAACTGAGATTTTCTTTCTTTTATAACTGTATGGGTATGTTATCTTAGTTCTGATCTTGTTTGTTGTCATAATGGAGACTCTGTTTGCATGATTTTTTAACAGGAGTTGAGGCGCTAAAAACCGCTCCACATAATAACTGCATGTTGTCACGATTTGTTTGTTTAGGGACTGCCCGTTTTTAATCTATCTCTTTTGGTGGAAATGTAAGAAATTGCACAAACTATAGGTTAAAACTTTGTTTGTCTTATTTCTTATTTACATGGGACTGTCCTTCAGACCAGCCAGTACCCCTTATCTTTGCCTCCTCACTTGCCGTGGTTTAAACTGTGTAAGCGCATGGAGTACTGCTCACCAGCCAGATGTTCTATGTCGTGTTAACTGATCTAATTCTTTCTGTTTAGTTGTAAACCCAGATGATTGTTAGTTTCATCAGGCGTTATATAATCAATCAGAATCGGCACAACTTAACACTTTTATGGGGGTTCGCGTTGAAGAGACACTGGACTTTTAGAGTAGCTTGTGCCTCGCTTTCTTGCATAACATTGTGGGGTTATGAGTCCATGTCTAACTTCACTAAACATATTGACTTAATTGTTTGTCACTACTGAATATTTTTTCCATAGTATATTGTTTTCCGTTTCCTTGGATTTACTTGTTGGTCGTCATTTTTAAAGCCAAATATTTACGTAAATTATAAAAATAATTATATAAAAGTTTAAGTAAAACGCGCTTTTTATTTTTACCAAACGTTGCAACCACAGTCAACGACTCGTTAACCTTATAAGAACGTCACGCTACAGCTTTTTAGCTTTTTCTGAATCATACAGTCATTGTTCTTCAATTTGGTTGCTTCGTAAAATAGTTCACTTTGATCTTTTATATATTGTATATATATTAATACTAATATACCCCATAATTTCAACTAATATATGTTTAAATATTTAATTGTCATCGTTCAATGTTCATTACACTTCTTTAAATCAGTTAACATGGTTCGGCAGCCATTTTTAATCTAAAATAAATTAAATAATTATTATAATCGAAACTGTTATTTATAGTCTTTTATATCTGATTTTCACTTAAAGCTAAATAGCTACTATCCTTCAGGGATGGTAGAAACATCACAACATCCATTAAAATTTAGATATCCATATAATCAAATTAAAATGGCAAACAATTTTATGGCCTGTGGGGGCCCATTTATCTTGTATCTTCACTGATGGAACTTCTTCACTCTTGTTTGTATATTTATGTGTTTTAAAAGATCAGTAATTGAAGTTTCAAACCTGCGTCTTAACTTTCTCTATGAGCCTTCCACTTTCTCGCTTGTGTAGTTTATATGTAAGCTTCTAACTTCTTCTGGCCTTCATTTGAATACCGTGATTATATTATTTATAAATTAAAATAATTAATAATCCGCATGCATCTCTCTATGCCTCTCTCTGCCCGTCTCAGCCTCTACTCTCTCCACACGCGCGCACTGCACGGGCATGGTTAGTGGTGAATAGGGAAAAAGTTCCACTCAAATAATTACCTGCAGGGTTCTACGAAGAATATTGACGTCTGTAACGCTGGCGCTATGCTCTTCACTCAGATGTGATTGAGACATCCACCAACCCATTGCCTATATTTTTTAATGAAGATATTTCTTGTTTAACTTGGTCTCTTTGTGTCTCTGTTGTACTTTATTATTTTGTTAGATCACGTATTATTTGTTTTGCTTTCTGCTTTTTTCTTTTAATCTACGAACGTTCGTTTTTCTTTTGGATAGGCGGACTTTTAACGCAGTGGTATGATAATACCTTGAAATCTGTCGCAACGATTTCTATGAAAACAAAATTACTCGAGTTCCACTTGTTGACGGTTGGTTAGTGAAAGGCTGGCTTGTTGATGGGCTGGCTTTGTTTGATGATGGTTAGTTGAGGGTTGGCTTGGGAGATTTTCGTCCATGTCTAGGTTTCATTATCACTTATTTATATTTGCTCATGCGTAACTCAAATGTTGTTTCGATTTCATACTTGTTAAGGCATCCACTAAGGTTAAACTATGCGCACTCACAAATGTTGTTTCAATTCATAATGTTATATGAGGTTAGGCATGTGCAGGGGGAATTTCCGTACGCCTTTTCCGGTAAAGCAAATTTTCAGAAGCGAATTAGGTCAACTTACCTTGCGGAACATGTTTTTCACCCGAAATACCAGTGACAGTAAATCTCACTACTCATGCGCCTAACCTAGCAGTCGTTGCTTCTGGGGTCTGCGATCAATTTCTGTGGCTCTGCTGCCTGTGTATGCCGGCGACAAAATGAATCAGTGGGGGTGGGGGTACAAATCAATATTAACCAAGACCGCTGATTCTCGTAGATGCAGCCATTTCAGATCTGGGGCGATAAGTCAGATATACCATTTTGCCTATTTTGGGTTTAACTGATCGTGTGTTTGTTTTTCAATGTTCTGTTTAATTGCTCAGTGTCTTCCCTGCCGCGATGTCGTTAAGTGTCTTTCTCCACTCCTTTTGGAAGGTTCAATTTTTGTCGTCTGTAATTCATCGCTCGTGTGCTTGACGTCAGCCATAAGCTTCTGAAATTCTTCGTCATGTAATGTTTTCATCCTGTAATGATTGTTATTCTTAATCTTAATGAACAAAGTTTTGCACGGATCTAGAGACTTACAATGGTCAGTGTGCTTGTGTAATTTAGGAGTTAATTTTTTTTAAAACAGCACTTACAATCATAGACTCAGTGCGCCTAACCTCAACCCCAAGACTCCTAATGCTAACGAGGCCGGCGCCCCGGCCCCGGTGCTAAAGAGTAACAATAGATCCCCACAACCACCCCCCCCCCCCCCCCCCCATTTTTTTTTTTTTTTTTTTTTTTTTTTTATTTTTTTTTTTTTTTCTATTTTTTTTTTTTTTTTTATTTTTTTTTTTTTTTCCCCCACCCCCCCCCCCTTTTTTATTTTGGTTTTTTTTTTTGTTTTTATTTAAATTTTTTGAATTTCTTAATTCCACCCCACCCTTTTTTTTAATTTTTTCAATTTTTTTTTATTCCCACTTTTTTTTTTTTTTTTTTTTATTTTCCCCCCCCACCCCCCACCCAACCTTTTTTTTTTTTTTTTTTTTGTTTTTTCATTTTTTTTCCTTTTTTTTTTTTTTTTTTTTTTTTTTATATTTTTTTTTTTTTTTTTGTTTTTTTTTTTTTTTATCCAACCATTTTTTTTTTTTTTTTTTTTTTTTTTTTTTTTGTTTTTTTTTTTTATTTTTTTTTTTTTTTTTTTTTTTTTTTTTTTTATTTTTTTATTTTTTTCACCCCACCACGCACTTACGCTAGCAACGGCCGATCTGAGCCAGTAATTTCATAAGAAAGTGTATTTAATGGCTTTAGCTTATTTCTTTCTAGTAATCCTTTACTTATCTACATAGTCACGCTTTATTTTTCCTTTTGAAGTTCTGTTATTTGCTCTAACCTAAACTGTTGAACCTCCATTTTTTATTCAAGATTATTTTATTAATTAATCTATATAACATTCTTCCTTTGTATCTCCTTCTGGCTGCACTTCATCAACAGAGTATAATCCGCCAATAAATAACTTACTTAATGAAAATAAGTCGAGTACTGTTAGTTTGTCTTTGTCAACCCATTATAGTTACCTTGCTCTGGATGTTGTATGGGTGTTTATTTCTCTCTCCGTTTTTAGTAATAACAAAACGTGCTTAAGAGGCCCATCCATGATCTTCAGCCTTCTTTTGTTTCTCTAATTAAGGCATGTTTGCAAAATAGTTAGACCTCCCTCGGTGCCATATAAATAAGCTGTAAAATCTCGTAATATTGACTAGAGGTAGTGATTCTAGCGTTGGGGTAAATTCTAGCCTGACGCTGTCACCCCCCACTTCAGCTAAAGGGACTTCTTCTCTGTAGCTCATGTTCAGAACCTCGCTTAGTTATTTCAATCTGCTTTTTCTGTTGTGTTCATGGGGACAAGGGCTAACAAGAATAGGACCAGCAATTTAGGCTTTTCCTAAAATTGTTGTTCTATCATAGTATACATTGGTTCTCGTAGTTTCAAAACTTTAAATTCCAGTCAATTTCAGAAGCAACGCCCAAGCATTCTCCTTTTATGAAGTTTGTATTCACGTTTTGCCAAAATCGTTTGCCCTTTAAGTTTCATTATTCATACTTCTATGGGTAGATATTGCTGTGTTTTTTGTCTTCAATTTCTGTTGTTTGTAAGCCATCATCTGTGTATCAATCCATAAACCTTTCCTGGCACTCCTATTAGATCAAAACTCAGTTGTGTCTCCTAGGTCTTTTAGCTCTACTGACAGTGCATTTAGGAGCTAGCTGCGCTTTTGTTTCTGCCTCGAGACAATCTTTTGTATAATAAACAAATTTTAATAACTATATATTGTAGTTAGCAAAACCATAATAAACATCTACAATAAACAAACGGATTGAATCTGGGGGGTCAGTCGTAAGCTATAGCGTTGCGTGCTAAGATGTTTCTTAACTGTTCTTTATTTTTTTTAGCTCATCTTTGTCCTATTATTTAATTTTCACTTAACTACAAACTTTCTTCAAAAAACTATCTTTGTCCTTAGTGTAAAATAATATCGTATGTTTTTAACTGCGATCTAACAGTCTTTTAAGTCAGCATTGTATTTTGAGTTAAGAGCCACACAGAAACTAAGGCGTGGCGGCCCACTAATGGCTAGCTTTGAAGAGCTTTCTTTTTTTTAACAATGTCTCGTTCAGCTGAACAGTCATCAATAATAAACAACGTTTCAGTTCCCTCAAATAGTCTATAGTAATGTTCTAAACAGTCGCTCAGTTTGTCGCTAGGATCAACTAGAAATATATTATCGTCTGTCCAAATAAACTTCCTTTCTTTGTAAGACTTGTTGTGCTTAATAGTTGTGCAGAATAAAAACAATGTGCTCGTAATGAAACCTATATATTGTTTGTAACAAATCAAGTACGAAGACAGTTTTCCCACACCCCGTAATCCCGCAAATAAGAGAACAGTCCGGATCTTTTGGCAGAAACTTTAATCTATATGTGACATTCTTGCACTGAATAAGACGTACAACTCATGGTATGAAGTTCAGCCATTTAATGTAGTTCTTGCAGTTCTCTCTTCCAAAGAGTATCAGGGGAAACAACCCTACACCCTCCGCTTTAAGTTTTTATGTAAATAATTAAACAGCAAAAATACTGCCAGGAACTGGAGTAAGTAAATAAAAGAAATCAACGATCACTCTCACGCAAAGTGAGGCAGTTAACACTGAACACTATCGTAAAAAAAATTCTGTCCTAAGCAAAGTTTGACCACTGTCACTTCAAAAGAAACTGTCTTGGGTTTGTTTGTTTTGTTTTTTTTTGTAGTTCAACTTCAAATGAAACATTAAACACAACACTGTTATTAAATGGAAACGATTTGACAACCGGTCAAATTTGAACTAAAACAGAAAAAAAAATTTCAGTTAAGTAGTTCGATCACAGATCCAATCGATCCGGAGCCTTGCAGAATCTTCTGGGCCGATCAGCCAAGGCAGGAGTAGACCCCTGGAAATCCGAAGCAGTCCTGGAGGATAGGTTCCGGTTTGGAGACGCCATGGCACAGTGTGATGACCCCATGCCGCATGCAGAGGTCTGGGGCAAACAGGCGTGGCGGACAGGACCCAGGGAGCAGTCACAGGGGAACTGGTTCCATGGAAGCGGACCAGGAAATAGGTCCACAAGCGTAGGGGCAATGGAGGTTGTGGCTCCTCACTGGAAACAGTAGGATCCGCAACCATGGGAAGAGATAGGCTCGTAGGTTCTTCGTCATCAGTCCAACGTTGCGGATGTGATCAATGTGGCGCCTGATCACACGACCATCTCCTATCTCAACCTTGAAGACAGAGGGCCGGTGACTTCAAGAACAGTTCCAAACAGCCAAGTCTTGCCAGGCCCAAAATTACGAACATACACTTTGTCACCGACTGTATATTCTCTGTCTTTTGCACCGCAATCATGATGCATCTTCTGCTTGGACTGGATGTCTTCGACCTTGCGAGACAGTGTTGGCTGTGTCAGATCAAGACGAGTCTTTAGTCTCCTTTTCACGAGAAGTTCTGCAGGCGGCACACCAGTAGTAGAATGTGGTGTGATGTGCTGCTGAAGAAGGAAGGTGGCCAACTTGTGTTGCACAGTGAGTTTGGGCGACATCTTCTTCATGGATTCTTTGAATGTCTGAACCGCTCTTTTCTGCAAGGCCATTGGAAGCTGGATGGTATGGTGAGACAAGAACATGGCGAACGCCCAGAAACTGAGTGAAGGTTTTGAACTCTGCGCTGGTGAACGTAGGACCATTGTCAGAAACAATGGAATCTGGCAATCCGTGTGTAGCAAATAGTTCTCTCAAACAGCAAACTGTCTTTTCCTGCGTAATCTTAGTCATTAGCTTAATTTCCATCCATTTCGAATGAGAATCCACCATACCAGAAACATATGTCCCATGAAAGGTCCGGCAAAGTCTACATGCAGTCTGGACCACGGTTTTTCAGGCCACTCCCAAGGATGAAGTGGCGCTTTTTGAGGCATGTGGCGAACTTGTTGGCATGCTTCACACTCTCTGACAGTAGCTTCTATGTCCCCATCAAGTCCTGGCCACCAAACATAAGAGCGGGCAAGGCTCTTCATCTTGCAGACACCTGGATGACAAGAATGAAGCTCTTCCAGCATGGCTTTCCTACAAGCCGGAGGTACGACAACTCTGTTCCGTAAGAGTAAACAACCACTCTGAACACACAGTTCTGTTTCACGAGTCTTGTACAATTTCAGTTGTGATTGCCACTTTCCGGGAAATTCTGAGGGCCATCCTGCCAAAGTGTATTTTTTGACATTGGACAATACAGGGTCACGATCAGTCTCTGCCTGAATGTCCGCTGAAGTAAACTGGTGTCGTGGAAAGATGGTCCATCAGGAAGATGAATTCTTCTGGAGTCTCGGGCTCAGCACTGGTGGTTGGCATGGGCAGCCTGCTTAGAGCGTCAGCATGTGTCATTGTGGCTCCTGACTTGTAGTGGATAGTGTATGTGTACGGTAACAACAACATTGCCCATCTTTGAATCCTGGTAGAAACCTCTGTTGGAATGGGTTTTTGTTCACCAAACAATGTCATCAAGGGCTTGTGATCAGTGTACAAGTAAAAATGGCGGCCAAAAAGATAGTCACGAAATTTTTTCACTCCGAAGGTGATTGCAAGAGCTTCCCTTTCAATGTTGGAGTAATTTCGTTCCGCTTTGTTCAGTGACCTTGAGGCATAGGCAATGGGGCGCTCTGAGCCATCAGCACACTTGTGGGCAAGGACTGCTCCTAAGCCCACCGCAGAAGCGTCGCAAGACAAAGTCACATCCAGGTTTGGATTGAAATGTACTAGGAGATTGGCTGACATAAGCATGTCCTTCACTTTCTTGAAAGCTTGATCCTGCTGTTCTCCCATCTGAAAACAACACCTTTGCAAAGGAGTCTGTTAAGTGGAGAAAGTACAGTTGACAGCTGAGGCAAGAATTTCCCATAGAAATTAATCAGGCCCAAGAACGACTTTAGCTCAGTTGCGTTTTGGGGTGTCGGGGCATCCTGGACAGCCTTCACTTTTTCCGGTGTTGGCTGGACTCCTTCTGCGTTGACTCGGTGACCTAAGTATGTAACCTCAGGTAGCATGAACTGGCATTTCTCTTTCTTCAATCGAAAACCTTCTGCTTCAAGTCTGCGAAATACTTCCCGGAGGTGAAGTATGTGGTCTTCATCTGTGCTGCCAGTGACCAAGATATCATCCTGAAACACCGCAACTTGCGAATGTCCTGTAGCAAGCAGTCCATTGTCGCTGGAAAATGGCTGGTGCAGCTGAGACTCCAAAGGGCAATCGATTGAATCTAAACAGGCCCTTCTGTGTGTTGATGGTAGTCAGGTCCTTGGATTCTTCAGCAAGGGTAGCTGCTGGTATGCATGCTTCAAATCAAGTTTGGTAAAAGATTGTCCTCCAGCAACTTTATTGAACAGATCTTCAACTCGAGGCAATGGGTACACATCTGCTTTCGCTACTGTGTTTACCGTCACTTTGTAGTCACCACACAAGCGTACAGTTCCATCTGGCTTTAGAACTGGCACGACCGGCGCTGCCCAAGCTGAGTGCTTAACTGGTTCAATGATTCCTTCATCTTCCAGTCTCTGGATTTCAGCTTCAACTTTGTCCCTTAGTGCGTATGGTACAGTTCTAGCTTTGTAGAACTTGGGTTTGCAGCCATCTTCAACGTAAAGTGTAACTGGACATGACTTTACATGTCCAAGTTCATCTTTGAAGAGATTAGGAAACTGGTCACATTCTGCTGAGGCTGAGGGTGGTTTCATTGTTATTTGATTTACCAGAATGTCTGTTTCCATGTCCAAACCTTGAATCCAGTTCCTACCGAGTAGACTGGGTCCACTTCCACTGACCACAATGAGAGGTAACATGGCAGACTTGTCTTGATGGCAGACTTGACTACAGCTTTTCCTCGCACTGGGATTGACTGGCCGGTGTATGTTTTTAACTTTGTTTCACAGTTGGTCAATGAAATGCTCTTGTCCAACGTGTCATCAAACACTCTAGCATTGATCAGAGTGACAGAAGCCCGGTATCAACTTCAAAGAGCATCGGTTTGCCTTCAACCTGAAGTGTGACAGTATATGGTTTGTTATCTCTCTTTTCAATGTGCATCACCATTTCTATGTCCTCATGGTATTCAGAGACAAACTTCTGTGAAGAGGAAGAAGTTCCAGTTTTGTTCTTTGAACGACAGACAGCTGCCAAATGTCCAATTTTCTTGCAATGATTACAGGTGTAGTTCCTGAAAGGGCAACTGGCAGCAGAATGCATTTTACCACATCGGTAACATTTGTTGCTCTGGTTTTGTACATTGCCAGTTTTGTCAGGGGCTTTTGAAACTGGGGCCCTTCTCTGGATCATGTGCACATCAGGTGTAGATGGTGGCTCATCGGAGAACTTTGGATGAAGAGCTGCAGAGTGACATGTAGCTGTTTCCATGGCATGGGCAATTTCCACGGCCTTCGCAAAGGTCAGATTTTTCTCTGACAGCAGCTTCTTCTGAGTTGTGGCATCAGAAAGGCCACACACAAATCTATCCCTAAGGGCCTCCTGCAAAAACTGTCCAAATTCACATGTGGATGCTAAACGTCTAAGTTCCGCTGCAAAGTCATTCACAGTTTCCAAGTCATTCTGTTTTCTGTTGTGAAATTTGAACCTTTCGCCTATGACCAGTGCTTGGGTGAATACATGTGCCTTAAGAATGTCAACAAGCTGAACAAATGTTTTGGTGGCTGGTGTGTCAGGTGAGCACAGCGAACGAAGCAGTGAATAGTATTTTGCACCAATAACTGACAGGAAAACACTTTTCTTCTTACCATCAGCTATATCATTCGCTTCAAAGTACATGGTAAGACGTTCAACGTAACAGTCAAAATTTCCACTGCTGGATTGAATTCATCAAATTTAAGTGTGGTAGCCATTCTGAACGAAGAAACTTTCTTTAAGTCTTTTACCAAACTAGAATTTGATCGGCACACCGTTATAACACCCTGACACACTGTTGACTGAACCTACAATAAACCGGCTGGCTTCGTTACTGCTTGTATCACTAACGGTAACATGGACAGCAACAATCAATTTCTCCAAGAACGGTCTATCTTGTGAGAACTAATATTACTGTACTGTGTTCATAAGAAAGGGTTTATCAACTTCCCTGCATGAGTCTTTTGAGTCCTCGTCGCCAATGTGACATTCTTGCACTGAATAAGACGTACAACTCATGGTATGAAGTTCAGCCATTTAATGTAGTTCTTGCAGTACTCTCTTCCAAAGAGTATCAAGGGGAACAACCCTACACTATCCATCTGTTTTTATTAGAATATTTCTTCTGCATTTTAATAAGCCACATCTTTTAGTCTGTTTTCTTCAATGTTTAACTGAGCATCACAAACCATAAAAATGTTATTTTTATTGGGCCGTCTCCGTCTGCTTTCTTGTGAATATTTATTTGTATACCGTCTTGCCCTATCCTTTCTCCACTTCCAAACAATCTGTGTCAAATGTAGATCTAAAATCCAGCCACAGCCCTATTTGTTTATTAAGTAGTCTTCAAGCCTTACATCATAAAGGCGAAGTTTTTTACATACACGATCAACTGCGGGAAATCTCTTTGCCTACCTCCAGCGAACAACTTTCTTATTTCATCAAAGTGTTGGTGAGGTAAAAGTCCACGCCCTGAATACAGCCGATCAGACTTTGCCATTTATTACACAGTCAACCTTCTCAATTTTTGGATTATAAAACGCTTCTGATTCTCTCTGAAAAGGAGTTGTTTCTTCAGTAAATAAGAACAAAATTCCTTTTAAAGACTTCAGAGCCTGATTTAGATGTATGTTCCAGAGAGTGTCTCGTTTGTTTCTGTTTTCTGTAATGGCGTGCATAACGTTTTCATAATAAATAACCGTTTTACTTTATACTGGGTTAAGATTGTTCTAGCCAGTTCAGGGTTAGTAACAACATCAAACTCAAGAGAAATGTCACTAACTGTGTATTTAGCTAAAGGGTCTTCAGACAGAACAACAGAACCGCAAGGATTAAATCCCAGTTCATAAGTAAGTTTTTTCTTTTAGTGCGCCTTGGTAATATGGCATATGCGTCTTTAACAGTTCAAAATCTAGAGGATGCAGAATCTGTTGCCAAATGCTTCTGCTACTGCCTCATCTTTAACATCGTTCTTTGCATCCTCCGCTTTAAGTCTGTGCTTGAGACCGTTGGGCTTTGTATTCCCTGATAAACTTTCTCTTTCCTTTCTTTTTTAGGTAGCCATAGATCAGAATATAGGGCAAAAATATCTGCCTCGCCTAGTAAAAAAACCCTTTTTCCCTCCAGTTTGATTGCTATGTGATTAACGATAGCTCTACCTAAATTAGCAACAACCGTAGCATTAGGATCTGTCGATGTAATATCTATTTTGAATGATAGTTTAGCAGTGCCTGGCATTATAACATCGTCAGCGCCAAGATCAGGGAACTTGACTGTTAAACCTTGTCCAGGCTGAACTGTTGATGGAGTATTTACACTAATTACAGTCTGCCTTATACCTTTTACACCGTGGGTTCCTTTTCTTTTCTGTATGGGTCGAGGTCACAACCGTAATGAGTTCATTTTTAAAAAACAAAAAAAGAATATAAATAAAAAATATGGATGAAGATTTTGACGCGATTGAACCTATTGAAGAAGAAGATGAAGATGAACTAGGCCCTTCATTGCAAGAAGAAATTGAAGGAGCAGCAGCAGGCCAAGGAGTAGGGTTAAGCCAAATACGATTGCTAGATAGAATTGAATCATTATATAGCCATATGGGCGAGAACAGCCAGGAGCACTTGGGGTTTCTGATTTTTCAACAGATAAAAATAATCATTTGTATGTAAGTACCAGTAAAGGAAAGAGTGTACGGCTTACTGCAAAGCCAGACCCAACCCAGTTTTTAAGCGGGGCCAAAATTCTTAGAGATCTCCCTGTTGTTGACCAAAGGCAATTAAACTTTATTGACGATTTAAGATCTGAGGCTGTGAGTTTTACAAAACTTGGGCAAGAGTTGCCAACACAATCTGAAATACAAAACATACCTCTTCAAGAGTTAAATCGAACAGCAGATGAACTAATAGCAGAAATTGAGACGAGTTTTAATGAGAGACGCAGTTAAAACAATTGAAGATTCGCCATTGCCTATGCGTGAAATCCTGGGCTTAATGCCGCTCTGCGAACAATAAGGGGTGAACTAACAAACAATTTAGCAAAATTTGGGTGAGCTAGATAGAGAGATAGAAGAAGAAAAAAATAAGCTGGCTGATGCAGATGATAACAATTTAGGGCGAGAAGAAAAGGTTATAATACAGCAGAAAATACAGGATTTAATGATAGAAAGGGCGCTAGGTTAGAAGTGCTGTCTACTAACAGAGCGCAGCTAGCATCACAAACAAGCAGAATAAGAGAAACTATAAACAGAACACTTATGAAAACACTAACGCTAGCAGAAAGAATAAGGACTCTGTTCAGGAACGGGGGATTACAATAGTTAGTATATTAACGGCTGTTGGGTTTGCTATCTCTACACTCGTTTATGCTTAACTGGCAGCGCACCAACAGGCCAGTAACACCTCCAACACCTCAGCCTGGTATAAAGTTGGATTAGAAAACAATTACATCATCTGGCAAACTTATTAAAGAAGTTAGCTGCCAAAGCGCTTGATGCTCTGCCTGGAATAATTGGCAGTGTTTTTTATTTGGGGTTTTGTCTACTATAGTAAGGTGGCTGGTTATATGGCTGACCATCTGTGGACATTAGGAGTGTTAGCTGCTGGATTAATTTTTAGTGAAATAAAGTATGGCTAATCCATAAAAGTTAAAAACACAACAAGGGCCGTCTTTTCGCTAGTGTGGCTGTCAGTGTAAGGTAGATCAACAGTGGCGTGCTTTCTGGGCTGCTTTCGGTTGTGGATCACTTATAACTGTGGCGGATCGCTTTCTGGGGCGCTTATAACTAGATCACTTTCTTCAAGGCTAGGTACTTTTTTTAAAATGGATGGGGCGGGCCTTGTGTTTAAACCTTGATTGTGCCCTAAGTTTTGATCATCTCCAGCTATGAGGGTTTCATTGTTATAATTCTGTATCATGCCAATCTGTAGTCTAAGGTCAGAGGGTAGCATGTATAATCCATGGCCTACAACAAAGTCAACCTTTGACCTAGCATGTGCAAGAACGTCTTGATACCTTTGTATGCTGGCAGGTAAATTAACAGCAGAGTTAATAGCATCTTCTAAATTAACTAGAAATTGTTTTCTAGCATCAAAGGGCCCGTAGATTGATCAGATATGCTAGACTTGGTCTGTGCTTGCGCTCCTAATAGACACCAAACGTATGTCCTTATGGAGTCATTAAGTCTTTGCACTCCTGCCATTGTTATGCCTTTACTTTCATCTAAGATAAATGTTGTCCAGCATTAGGGGTGTTTTTGTTCTATGGATCCTAATCGAACTTGTGCGTTTGGTTGGAAAGAGGTGTGGCCAGGCCAGTAGTCATTATTATATTCTCTACGTTCGCCCCACAAATACAATGTGCCTAACCCATGATTGAGGTCTAACTTTTGTCTAAAATCAGTTAAAGGATTAATGTTAAATTCGTTGCAAATTCTTTCATATGCATTATTGTCCATTGGGCTGTTAAATGGATAAAAACGCGTTGTCGTTAGGGAGGGCACTTGTAGTTCGTTAGTATTCGCCTGTACTGGGAATAAACATGAAAGTTATATACTGACCTTACTAAAAGATTAGGATGGTTTAAATGGTTTGCATATGAAACACCGCAGCCAGTAGTTGCGCAGTAAATGACAAAATTTAACTGATTCTGGAAAAAAGCCATAGGGTGGGATGACCATGCTGATGGCACTCTGTCACTCTTTATTGGCGGATTTAATATTTAGTTAGTGGGTTTACAAGTCTAAATTGGAAGCCAATGATGCATCTACTGCAATGGTTAGTAAACTGAAGTCCAAAGATTGGGGTTATAAAACGCTCCTACATTGTAAGCAGCATTTTCATCATATTTAAAAGGCTCCATTTTTTAAATTAATTTTTTAAATAGTTATAAAAAAGATGCACATCTATATAACCAAGCAAAACGAGCGTGTGTTCTTAACGTACCCAATTGAAAATAGACGCGGCGATTGTAGGGCCGCCCTTAAAGAAATTGGGTTTTAAAGTAAAATGGATTAACATATCTGAAAAAGCTAAGAATAACTGGGTGGATATTAAGGATGGGCAAGGCAATCTATTAAAACATTTAAAAAAACCCGATGGTTACTACAACTTTTGTTCTTTAAGAGAAGTATTTAGCAATTTTAACATTGAGTTAAAAATTAATGAAGCAAATCTTATAATTACTATAAATTTTCCAAAACTTAAAGAAAGGGAGTACGTTTTCCCTAGAAGCCTTGCTCGAATTTTAGGCTTTTATGATAGTGGTGAAACGTATCATATTAAAACGCACAATGTACTTAGAAAGCGGACTTTATGAGTATGTAGGTAGTAGACCATCCGATTTTCTCGTAAACTCAGTTTGTATGTCCATTTACAACAGTTAAAAACAAAATACTAATTTGTTTAATGGTTATCCATCTACCAATTCTACGAGCACTGCATCCAGTTAAGGCAGGTTTTGCGATTATCAGCTATACAGGTTTGGTGGGGACGGTGAATTTAAAGACTTAATTGAGGCTCTTTGAATTCATTGGATGTAAAAATAACTAACCAAAATGGAGAGCCAGTTTGTTTGTTCTAATTTATTGATAGTGCTTGAGGTGGAGGAGCATATTGGAAGAGTAAGAAGGACTCAATCCCGCGGGCGTTAATTTTATGTCCTTGGAGAGAATGTAAATATGTGAGTTCACGATCACCAAATCTTTTCTAGCACGTAAGCCCCCGTTTCAATGTACTGATACGTCAATTTTTGGCGGTTTTGCGTGTTAATTTTTTTTGTAAAACAGGTGTTAGTTTTGGCCAAAACTGACATGAGATGGACGTGATTTGGATGTGAAAAGGGGGTTTTCGTGCAAAATAAGATTGGTGGTCTTGAACAAACATATTTACATTCTTCTGTGTCCCTTAAAAATTGTGTCAACATACCAAATCCAAATACACATTTTTTCCAAATGGAAATCGGCAAATCAAAACGGTGCGTTTTTAATGTTGTTTTAGTATATATATATATATATATATAAATATATATATATATATATAGTTTATATATATATATAGTTATATATATATATATATATAATATATAAAATATAGTTTAAAACAAGTTAAAAGAGGAATCTTAAAACTATAGTTTTTAAGATTCCTCTTTTAACTTGTTTTAACTAATGTTGCTCCCCAAGGGGTTGAGCACTTAAAAAAATGTTTTAGGCATTTTAATATATACTGATCTATATATATATATATATATATAAAAATATATATATATATATATATATATATATATATATATGGGGGGGAGGGGATGACCATATATGTGGCGAATGACCATGCCAGATCTCCTCACGACAGCTACAAACAGAAGAGCCTGGAGAGAAACGGCGGCTGCCTCATCACGTCCCCCCCCCCCCCCCCCCATCCAACGACCCCAGCGGTCAGGGGAATGACCGACTGACTGATACATGTATATATATATTATATATATATATATATATATATTATATATATATATATATATATATATGTATATATATATATATATTTGTTAATGATATTAAAAAAAGGAATGTTCCTTTTTAATATCATTAACAAATGTTGCTCCCCAAGGGGTCGAGCACTTTTAAAGTCATTTTAGGCTTTTTAATTTTAATTATATTCATATATATATATATATATATATATATATATATATATACATACAGAGAGAGAGAGAGAGGGAGAGAGAGAGAGTGTGTGTGCGTGTCTGCGTGCATGTGTGTGTGTGTGTGTGTGTGTGTGTGTGTGTGTGTGTGTGTGTGTGTGTGTGTGTGTGTGTGTGTGTATGTGTGTGTGTATGTGTGTGCGTGTACTCGACTATATGGACAGACACACACACACACACACACACACACACACACACACACACACCACACACACACACACACAGAGACAGAGAAAGAATTCTTTACCAATAAGCATGGAAACGAGAAAATGTCTATACGTGTAGTACACGACAAGTACTGTTCCGTTGTCCTGTTCGTAGCAACTGAAACAAATGAGACAAACCGAGTGTGGTGAAGCATTTACTATAATCCAAACAGAGCAAATCTTACACTAATTAAGCATGAAAAAAGGTTATTTAAACAAGCCAAGTACTTTTATAAGTTTGTTACGGCTAAAGAAATGAAAACATGATACTGGTCCAATATACGCCATGACACAAAACAATAGAGAATGGTACAGGTTTCGATCTTGAGGTGTAGATCGAAAAAACAGGTGCAGAATTTCACTCAAATTCGTACGAACTTTGTTCATTTGTGGCCAATTTCACATTCTTCGTGGCTGAGTATTTTCTTTAAACGGCCAGTCTATGATTAATATCTAGTTCATTTTTAAAGTGGTAATTTAAGACGTTTGATTATAACTAACCTAAACAGCCCCCAGGTATGACCCAACCATTCCCTTGGATCTTTGGGTCTTGGGTCTTTGAGTTTGTTTTTGTTATTTTAAGAGAAAAACTGTACTAAAAAGACACTGTCTACACATTCCATGTTTAAATGTCTGTTTTATGAAATATTTGGAGTCGATATTGAAGTTTAGGTGTCACCTTATGTTCGATGGTAAATGAAAAAGAAAAGGAAAAAAAATGACCCGATGTGCCACGGTCTCCCTGTTGTGTTTTAACCAGCACTTTCGGGGAACAAACGAAAAGGACTGTAGCAAGGCGAACAAACTGCTTTTAATTATTGTAAAAACAGTCGAACCGAATAATGCTAATGCTTTACAGGACTTCTCTCACAGTCGCTTACACATGTGCATACATATTCATGTGAAAGGTGTTCGTGCATTTATGGTTCAAATATGGTTCATATGGTCACCGAAAGTCTTTAAAAGATGGAATCCTCATTCACGGGCCTTATATAGAAATGTTGAAAGGTTTCTGAAAATGGCATGAATGTGTTATTTCCAATAGTATGTTTTTCCTTCACAAGAAAGCGTTCCAGAAAAAAAAGGGGGTGGGGGGGGGGGGGGGGGGAGACAGTCCTGAAAGATGCGATACAAGTATGTATGTAAATCAGTTACTGATAATAATCGCCTATATCACTGCCAGTCTGCTGGTTCCATGTGTCAATGCTCTGTACTCTACTTTGTATCCATGTAAATCAGATACCTGTCAATAATCACCTATATCACTGTCAGCCTGCTGGTTCCATGTGTCAATGCTCTGTACTCTACTTTGTATCCATGTAAATCAGATATCTGTCAATAATCGCCTATATCACTGCCAGTCTGCTGGTTCCATGTTTCCATGCTCTGCACTCTACTTTGGGTATGGTTTCTCTGTCTTCTGTGCCCTACTGTAGGTATAATTTCTCTGTGTGTTTACATCAGTTTTACACACCGTGAAGAGCAAATCGTGGTGGTTGGAAAGTCCTGGAAAAGTCCTCGACAATTTGATCGAAAGAAATGGAGAAAACCTGTCGATGAAATCACAAATAGGGGGAGTAGGGGTTTGTTATCCAATCCCTGAGGTTTGGGTGGAATCGCCCGATACCGAATCTAAGATTGTATTTTCGGTCTAAAAATTTCTACCGGCAAGTTTGAGTGAAAATAATTTCCGTACAACTTTGCTTTGGCCCAATAGCGGTTGGCTGGGAGAGAACAGGAAACCTTCATTCTGGCTCACTTGCTCCTCCACCGAGTTTTTGGGCGAAAGTGGCCTAAAAGCCGCCTTTTCCTGTTCTCTGACAAGTAAGACGTCAATAACCAAAAATAACGATTATCTCAAACAAACATACTGTGCAGGGTTATCCGTTTTTAAATACTAATTACTAAAGTTTTCAGAGAGTAGCGTAGGGGAAAGTAGCTGGACTGAACACGCCCCATAGAGTAACGTAGGGAAAAGCAGCCGTGACTGAACGCGCCTCATATACAAACGTCTAGCCTTTAATTGCTAGTTGACGGCCTACCTAAGGACTCTGCACTATCCGATTACTTACCGCGTGACTGGGCATGGCGATTTTGGAACCAACGCCAGTCTTATAAATTAAGTGCAGGGCTTACAACGCAGCTCTGCCTCGTCAATTTCCATTGCTGGTGTTGAGTTGTGAAGTGGCATGTGTTTTCTGGAGACTTTAAAACTTTGGTTTGGATTGGACAACTGTAGTGTGGGGACATATTTTTGCTGTGTGCGTGTTAATATTTGATATTTTTGAAAAAAAATAATGGCAGCACGCTACAAACATATATATTGTAGATAAATAAAAATACAATTTTTTTAACATAAAAAATAGCAAAAACCCCCTCCCTGAGCATGGCCGACTGTTGATTTAATTTTTATTTGCAGGCGTCACTTTGTGTCGACCATGCCTTCAGGGGGAAACCCCAGGAGTAATGTTTGCCCTGGGATTTTTTGGGTGGTGGTGGCTGGCCTCTGGTCTGGAATGGCTGGCACCGGTCTTCATTCTGGATGGGGTGAACTTGCCCCCCAAGACTCTGGTCTCACCGAAACTCGAAACTGTGGTGACCAACTAATGAGGGAAGTGCAGCCCTGAACTCAGCAACTCCAAACTCCGAAAGTGTGAGCCTGCGTGGCCAACCGACCACCAATAGCGAGTAGTTGAATTCTTATATTTAAGCTTACTTTTGGTGGTGGTGCAATCCACGTGTACAGGGAGACCACTCCATTACTACTTTTCGTGATGCAATCGATAAAGCTGCGTGCGCGGCCTCTAGACAGGTGGCCGTTGTGTGCGTGCAAATGCTGCGTGTGTTCTGTTTAGCAGGCTGTGCGCGTAAGTATGTGTGTGTGTGTGTGTAAGTGTGTGCGTGCGTGTGTGTGTGTGTGTGTGTGCATGCGCGCGCGTGTGTGTGTGGTGTTGTGCGCACGCGTACGTATGTGTGTGTGTGCAAGCAACGGCCAAGGCCTAACGCTCAACCTGCTACCGTTTGTGGCTGTTTGATCTGCTTAAAGCTGAAAACACCAACACAGTACAATCAGCCCGAAAGGTAAAGCCTGGTACACACCCACACACACATACACACAGCTTTCCCGCTCGCAGCTTGCCGTATAATTATATGCTCCCTGTCAAACTACCGTCTCATTCTCACCTGGCGTTCTCTTTCTCTCTCTCTCTTTCTGCGTGTGTGTGGGGGCTGGCTTTGGCTGGCCCCCATAGTAAGTAATCGGATAGTGCGTAGTCCTATCACAGATCCGCCCGGGGCCGCCGTACATGTTACATGGGTGGGCATGTGTGTGTGTGTAAGTGTGTGCGGCGCAAATGCCGCGTGTGTTCTGTTTAGCAGGCTGTGCGCGTAAGTATTTTGTGTGTGTGTGTGGCATGCGCGCGCGTGTGTGTGTGTGTTGTTGTTCTTTGATTTAACGTTTTTTCACTTAAAGTGATATTAGACAGTGTAACGCGTGTGTGTATGTGTGGTGTGTGTGTGTGTGATGACACACTGTCACCCAGCGCGACAAAACACAGGGCTTTACACATAATGAGACGCAGCCAAGTTCACAATAGGCCACTGAAAGTAAACTCGTTTAACATCCCCAAGACTAGTTACACCGCTTATTTCCTTGGACATTTTATGGAAGTGTATCCTGTTACCCACTTTTGAACGACTTGGTTGGTAAAGGTTAATCAAGTAACCTTTAAGTTACCTCTAAGTGAGAGATTTTAATTAAGCACCCCAAGTTCTTAACCCAAGTCACTTCCAAGTTTTAATTAAGTCACTCTAAATTCTTAATTAAGTCATCCTTAAGAACTTAATTAAGTTTTAATTAAGTTACTTCAAGTTCTTAATAAGTTCTTGATTAAGTTCTTGATTAAGTTACCTCAAGATCATAACTAAGTCATCCTCTAAGTACAACCAAGTTCTTATTATAATTATTAAAAAACAATCTATGTTTTTGTCTTAAATAGTAGATGTCTAATATAGTACACACACGCCTCAAAAAACGCGTCATCGCTGAGAATATCTTGCTCAGCGTTCTTTGCGCGAGATCGGTCAGCATAGATCTTAATGAAGTTTTTACATCCTAAGCAACCGCATTGATTACAATTCTGGTCTATGGAAATGTCTTTTATAGACTCCATGTCTTTATTTATTGACTTTATCATTTATAATACGCCATGATCTATTTTTTTTAAAAAAATTTAAAATTAAGTTCTTAAAATATTATTCCATCTGAAATGGATCAAAATGATCTTTGTTATTAGCGTGCTGGCGTGCTGTTGTTATTTTTCTGTATTTAGCGGTTCAGATTTTTTTGATTGCTTTTGTTTTGGCTGCCATTGGTTATATATTTTATAACCGTAATAACTGCCCCCAACAGCAGCAATGGCGCCAAAAATGGCAACAGTTTTAAGTTCAATATTCCATGAAGACTTTGGTGCTGTAGGTCTTGTATCACATGGAGTTTTTATAGCGGGCATTGAATCAACTTGTTCTGGCGTTGGCGGTGTTATGTTTTCATGATGAGTTATATTCTGTAACATTAATTTTTTTTGTCTGTTCCACTCTGCTAATTTTTTTCCTGCTTTAACACTCCCAGATGCTTTTCACTGGCCCCCACCTGATTCAGGGTTTTCTGATTCTGCTGATTTTCTGGCTTGGTTACTTTCTCCACCTGATTCAATGTTTCCTGGTTCTGATGATTTTCCAGCTCGTTCATTTTGAAGGGAAACAAAATCTATATGATTAAAAGTTATTAATCCCATGATTAATGGCGATAACAATGTTCCAAATCTGTAGTAATAGATCACAAACCCTAAGACACTAATGACTTTGGTTAAAACTGATCTATGCGTTAAATCATACGTAAGATCTGTTTCATAAACAATGGTGGGCCAAATCTACTGACTAGTTTTAGTGTACAAACTAAGAACCTTTGCCCCCACACTTTCACCATTCCTAGACCCCTATCAGCCTTCATACCTGTTATGATACTTTAAAATGTCTTGCGGCGTCATCCTGTTGAAATCTGTTCTATGCTTGTATTCATTCCGAGGGAACTGTTTTGTTTTTTCCCACATGATCCAAAGAATACAGCCTCTCCTTTTTGGGGCAAAATAGCTTGATCATCAACTTGGTCATTCATAGTTCAGGAAGTTTAAGGCCTGCCTTGTAGATCTGTTAGTAGATCATTCGCTGTTCATGTTTTTTATATTAAATTAAAATTATTTTATTTTTAAAATGACACGCGAAAAAACTATTGCTAACCTTGTATAACCATACTGCTGTTGTTTGTGGCCTTAGTTAGATACACATGCTTGGTAAAATCATGTTAAGAATTAAACCCAGCAGACCTTGGAAACTAGACTTTGAGATTCAGCAAGCTAATTGCTATCATGCCGCTTCGATGCTACGAAAGATTTTCATCGTTAAGCAAGGAAAATTCCAGACAATATAAATAGGTAAGAAAAAAATACATTTATAAAAAATGCTTCACTCGCAATAATGATAAGGCGGCGCTGGGTAGGAATGCGCTTGCTTTTAGCGGAAGTAATGCGCAATTAGTAAACTGCGGGATGACGGCGAAGAAAAGACATAACGAAAGCTATGGAGGAACTAGCAGCTGCACAAGACGCCTATGAACAGCAAGACTTGAGCAGTTGATTTATAATGACACACTGAAAAAACAGGGCATGCAGCTTACACATTAAAAATGTTGATCAAGAAATAAAACAATATTAACTAGTAGTCAGGCAAACCAATCGAGACATTTCCCCCACCAAAATTCAGTGACTTATATCAAACCATCAGAAAAAGCAAAAGATGCAAGAAATCGCGTTTGAATTGTTTTGTTGGTATGACCGTTGTGTAATTGTTGCACATAATATGCTGGTAAAAATGAACAAATTTAATTATTCCGCCAAAAGATATTGGACGGGAATACAGCAATTAAAAAGCTAAGGCCAATCAGCTGGAGTCAAGAGAACAAACAGCAAAAGAATGGTTATCTAAACAAGCGATTTGGCAAATTTATTTACCCGCGCCTAGACGAATACAGAGACCACACTTTTCAATACAACTCCACGACACCCATCAAATGATCTCTCTATTACCCTCTGATAGGATTAGACGAAAAAGATTTAAGGTACCACTCACAGTCATTGACATAGCTTCAAGGTACAAGAGCAGAACCATAACACAAAAGAGTGCTTCTGTTCTGTGTTCGTTTGCCATAACAGCTGTAATACCAACGAATGTCCACTAACTTATCCTCGCATATACACGTCGAATTATGGAAAAGAATTAAAAGGCCAAGTGAATCAATTATTGTTAAAACACAGAGTTACTATTAGAAGAGAATTCCGGGAGTTCACAGATTCACAGGCCTTTAGTTGAAAACTTTAACAAACAGTTAGCCTAAAGACTTTTTTTCCTTACCAGTATCACAGAGAGCTGATTGACACTCACGCAACACAGAATGGTTAGAAGACTGCCCTCAGTTTTGCCGCGCAATTGAATAATGAAGAATTTAAAAGGCCTAAAACCAGTACAAGCAATCAAAAGAACAACAATAAATGTTGCTGAAGGAGAGTCTTCATCCAGCAAACTAATACCATTTGGATTGAAAGTAAGGTACCTTTATTTACCGGGAAGCAGAAGGGGACACTCGCATCAGGGCAACCGATCCAATTTTGAGTGTTTTGATCCATATGAAATAAAAAGAATTGTAAAAATGAATCCGCCGTGTAATATTTACGAGAAACTGACACAACAAAACAACCAGCTCCTCAAGATCATTTGTGAAAGAAAACAGCAGATAATTCCGCCAGACACATCCGCTTTAATTAATCTACGGTTCTCCAGTGCCCAATGCATATGAAAACTCTGGATAACAAACACCCGTTTGTGTTTGTTCTATCTAATGAGCTTCTTTGTTACAACATGTTGTTGATCTCATGTATATTAATCGGCAGTTTTACGTTGTCATGATGAAAGTCTTATTGCCAAACAATGCTTCTTTGTAGTTGTCAAGTTAAATGTTTGACTGCACCCACACGCTGCGAGATATTCCCGTTTGCTTTCTTAATATTTTCTCCTGGCACGAAATACTGTACATTTTTGACCTTAACCCAACAAACTCCTTGATCACCTTTCCAGATAATTATCCCTCATCTTCCTAACACCTTCTTGTTAGTAAATGAATGCAAAGGCGAATCTTTAGGTAATCGTATGTGCGTACCACCCCGCATGACCTATATCCACTTCGGTCCCATTCTTTATAGAATGTCTTCAGTAGAATAACTATAACAAAACTGTCTGGTATCTGTAAAGTACTCTGGACTCTGGATACAAGGGTTTAAAGTAGTCATAAAGAAATTCTAACATCAACAGCTTTGATAATTCAAAAACGGTAACCCAATAAAATAAGTGTTTGTTCTAATTAGCCTTCTTTTTTTGCATTCATTATGCCGCAAAAAAAAGTCCAGATCATGAAATCTTCTGAAGTCCGGATAAATTAGGTTTTGAAGTCACCTTATTTGCTTCGTTCTCATCTGGTGACCAATCTGACATCTTTGCGCTTGTGGGATTCTCCATAGTCTTTCCAATAACAGCTTGTTTATCATCACTTGAAAAAGGCGTTTGCTGTAGCACTGTGGGGATTTAAGTTCTGAGATCAGTTGTTCTCATGATGTAGGTTTCATGAACTTTTTTTCTTGATCACAAAGCAATTATGCGATGAACAGCTGTCAACTTCAAACCATGGTACTTACATAAAATTGTAGAAGTCTGTAATGACAGACATAATTCTTTTTTTGCCCTGAAGATTAGTCACAAGATTAGGGCGGTATCTGATTTTGCAACTTTAGAACTTTCTGCTGCAATGGATAGTCCATTATTGCAGGTCATGGAGTTCATAGATAATCTAAGTCCAACTTCCTAGCATGAAACCACCTGTTGATGCAGCGTTAAACTGCTCAACCACTTTAATGCCCTTTTGAATTTATTCGATCACCCGCCTGTGTAACATATTAAAGTTACTAATCGGAAGCGATTGCGCCATGCACCATCCATACAGGATTGTTGCGTCTAAATACATAAGAATAGTTAGACCTTTTACTCGATCCATAGTCGTCCAAGTATTTGTAGTTTGCTTACAGTAATGGTGTGACTCCATACTAATTCCTCCGCGCAATTCCGTTGTCAATCATCTAATCATTGGTAAATCTGACAAATAATCAATTTGTACCCAGTAAACTTAAGAAACGTCCCAACTCATCCGGCCGGGCCAGAAATGTAATGCCGGGATCCAAGCTATAATGTTTTCATGCAGTTTTTCTAAAATTTCAAGACGTCCGCCAACAAACATACATCTGCTTCAAGGATGAATCATGAAAGTCTCCCATCGTTTTAACGCAATCTAACTTCTGCCACGCATCATGAGCATGCTGGTAATCAATTCACTGATGTCCTTTCCTCTAGACTAGAAAAATACCGCGCCTTTAGAGGAAGTGTGGCTTCATCAAACCTTTCCACTGTTCAATTTTACTTCATAAGGGTAAACGCCCTTTCTAACAAGAGTTTTGAGTCAAATGTTCTCCGTGTATTGGCAGGACTTTAAGGACAAAGCCAGTGACTCTAAAGACCCCATCAGGTTGCAAATAGAGTCTAAAAAGACATGTTAATTAAAGTGAAACACATTCTTTTCCGATGACTGTGCAATGCATGACACCCTGAAGGCGTCGTTTACTGCCGCATCATAATGTGAGTAGTCGTATCCACGCAATTATGAAAGAAGATGGGCAGCTCCATTTCTTTTGTTCAAACAATTAGTGAAGATTGCATTACTGTGCGCAGCCCTCTGAACTTTCCGCTAATGTGATCCTGGTCTCTTACCCCTGGCCTGCTAAGGCACCTGTTGTTTGTTGCTTCTTTCACTAAGTTCAAACCACAAATCCAACAGTGAGTGGCTGAGAGTCATACTGTAGTTGGACCTCAGGCGTCTTATGATTTTCAGATAAATTTAGATTATTAAAAAGTCATTACGCTCTTTCTGCATGCGTTCTAAGAAGTATTTCTGCAGCTCTGGCCCTTATATACACTTCTGGTGCTGAATGGCCGCCATCCCGACCTGACAATAAGAAGCAAATGAACATATATGGTGAATACCCTCTATGCTGTTTTAGGAAGTCTCTGTGGTTGTCCCTTCATCAAAAAAGAGTGAATTCCGAAGTCTGCGTAAACACCATATGGAGAATTTTGCATCCGTTCTCCAGTCTTAAAACTAACTTTACGCCTTCTGGGGCTATTTATTCAGAATTACAGTCAACTGGGCCCGATACAGTGTTTCTTATTTCTCTCGCGTCTTGAACAGATGGGGGAGCTTTCTTGTTAAACATTTTCTGACAGAATTCTTGTTTGCCATGATCTTTGAAGTATGGCTGCATCAGTCTACTCATTTGTTCGTATCAAGTTAATGCGGTAAGCCCCGCTGGTGAAAGCATCAGTAGTAAGTCAACATGATTTTTGTCCTGGGTCGCCTATTGTTGACGTTCTTGACACTTTAATTGGCACCAATTTGTTTCCTCATCCCATTTGTATACACTAACAGTTATTGTTTGTTTGTTCTTCAAACATATCAATTTGTCTACACTAAAGGAAAGGACACTCCACTAAAGTTAAGAATCATTGATGTAAGGGTGATAGTTAGACACTCTCTCTGCCTTTTTTAGCAACGTGATGCAGCCTTCGAGAACACCACAACCACATAAAACATTGTTGTCTGTATTCCCTTATGTTTATAACTGCTCCTTTTCGCTACCAATGCTGTAGGTAGAGGAATGTAAGCCATGCTCAACAATCGGCGCATACTACATTAGAATGTGTTTTAATCTGATCTCTAAGACTTTCGCCCTCTGACCAACCAGGAGCCCCTCATTTTAGCTTCTTAGCGGCAGCGTCAAACTGTTGAAAGCAGTTCGTCTGCCCAATCCGGGCGTTAAGTCCCATTATAAGGAAAGAATAGCCGATTGTTAGTCAGACCCACAATACTCAGTTTCTTCAGGTTATAGTTACATAGTCGATTAAAACAGCTAACATTACTTTAACTGGCGGGTCTATTGTTAGTTTTGCCTGAACTTGAGAAATAGCATGAACAACACTTGCCTGTACGTTTGTTGGGCTCAATGACGTCTAGATCAATATCATTCAGTGCTCTTGATAAACGCTCTCTCTCAAGCATTCCTTCAAACAATTCGTCCGGTCCTTCATATATCTTAGCCATTTTGATTTCTTTTCTAACTCAAAATATTTATATAAATTAAAAAAAATACTTAATCAGAATTCAATATCAACGTCTTTTTGTGCTTGGACTCATAAACTAAAGTATAAACCACCTTCGGTGTTGTTACTGTGGCTGTTTAGAACACGTTTAATGTCTCGTTTACTTTTTTAAGCATTCCTTTTAATTCTGTCGGCGTCCTGGCGTTGAGAAAAAGTTGTCTCGCCTTTCTTTGAAGATCAAACTTTTGTCTTTTGTAGTCATCAAAATCGCCAGTAAACGATTAAATTCTGTCATCCGTAAGTTTGAGTCAACAAGCGCTTTATTTATTGTCGTTTAAAACGAACTAAGTTTAGCCCGTTATTATTGAACCATAGCTTGTGGTTTTGCTTTTGGAGTTTTAGTTTTTTAATTTTTTGCCGGCCGCACTTACACTAATGAACACAGCCGAGAGCTAAAGACAAACTCCTAAGGTAAAGCCTGCGGTGCCCTATGCCCCGTTGGCTAAGAGACCAACACTCGTTCTGCTGAATATAGCACTTATAGTTTGATGCTCCCAGTATTAATATATGTAACAGCATTAAAGGCAGCAGAATACCTTCGTTTTGGTTTGCTGTATTTTGAAGGTCTTGCTCTAGTACTTGCTGCATTTGCGTAAATGTTTGTTAATCTGAAGGTTTTTATGTTAGGGTTCTACTTCTCTTTCTTTTGGGCGGCGCTTTAGGCACATTTTGGATTAAACCTGAACAGACTGCTTTTATAAAAAAAAATAATTTAAAATTTTATATCTTTTAATCTGTTATTTTCAATATCAAGACTGCGCATCATATATTAAAAACAATGTACATTAAGCAGTTTATCGGCTTTCTTCTTCTTTATCAATTTTAATGTTTATTAACGTCTCCTCACAGTTCTCCCGCTTCCATGTAACTAGATTATCCGCCGTTGACCTTAGGTTCAATCCATAACCGAATTTTGTTGTTATATACTCATCAGTCTCACTGAGAAGGTGTAGATCTTTAGCCACAAGGTTCAACTGTTAGGAATTTCTACACCTCCCAACCTCAAACAGTTTTTCTTATTTCATCAAAATGCTGAAAGGTTTAACCCGCTAGCATAGATTTGTAGGTAACTGCCTCAATCGAATCATTGTACTTTCGTTATTTTTTGGATTAAAAAACCTTTTCACTTCCTCTTTATGAATGGTCCTTCATCTTCACACAGCAATAAAATACCTTTAAGCGATCTTGCTGAGACCTAAAACTAAAAATTCCATATAGTTGTCTGCCCCTGCTTCTAGATAATGTGCATATGAATCTCTCTTTCGTATATATGCTAATTTTGCTGATATTGTTGTTCAATCAGCCTTTGCCTAAATTAGGGTTGCTAACAACGTCAAACTCTAACGATTGTCCAGAATTTCTGTACTTTGCTTCGGTGTCTGATTATTTGATAACCCGTTGTATTCATTAAAAGTTAGTTCATATGATCAATCTGTCTTTTTAATGCTCCTTGAAAGTATTGGGCGCATGCGCTTTTACAACACAAAATCTAAGGAATGGAAAAGCGATTTCCCAAACCAAAATTTACACCACATACTTTTTGCCGTCTTTAGTATCTGCGGCACTATTCTATGTTTTAGTCTTCTTCATTTTCTATTCCTTGAAACGCAAAGTCAGCCCTTTCGAGTCCCGTTAGCCTAAATCAGAATATGTTAAAAATATGTTCGCATTTGTAAAGAAAATCTTTCTTGCCACCTCAAGTTTTAATAGAAATTTTCTTAACGATTGCCCCACCCCTGATTCTGTACAACTGTCCTGTTTGGGTCTGTTTTGAATCGAGCGCTATTTTGAAAGTAAACGCGCAGAGCCTGCTACAAACACGTCATTGCTCCTAGGACTGGAAATTTTGACAGTAAGATTTTGAGCAGCATCAATGGTAGATGATTATTTGGAACAGTCAATAGTCCCGCTTATTTCCCTCACGCCAAAGGTTCTTTCAGTCTTCTATGCGTGTCAGATCGAGCCATGTGCTTGTGAACTATTTTTTATAAAAGCGAAAATAAAACATAATTATTTAAAAACATGGAGGAATTGAAGATGAAGAAGATTATGATGTTTTTTGAGCCTGGAGACGACAATGAGTGAAATGATTCCCGTAATACAACAACGCTCAAGCGCTCTCAATGCGGCATGAATTAACAGAAAGTAAGTTTAAATCATTTTACGAAAGTTTATGCCAAGTAACCTCCGAATTTATAGACCCACCAAATGATTTTTGAATTAATAGATGATCATTTGCAGAAAAAACGAACAAGGGCAAACTTGTTCGCTTACAACTAAACCAACCCCATCAAAGTTGTTAGCCAGAGGTACAATTATACAAAGACTCAGTGTCAAAGATCAAAATCGCCTTTGTCTTGTTAGGCCAAAATTAAGGGCGGAGCAGTTTCTAAACTTCAAAACACACTGCAGAACTCCAACCAGCTAACCAAACAACACCATGGGAACTTGAAGAATTAAAACAATCGCAGAGAAATAAGTAAATGCAACAGAATCAGAAACCAGTATTTCAGAAAAACAGCATTAAAAGACTATACAAACTCACCGCTACCCAAGCGAGATATAACGGCCCCGTGATCATGCTTTTAAGAACCATCACAGGCAATTAACAAACAATTTAGCAAAACTAGGTGAACTAGATGAGCATATAAAAAGAGAAAAAAGAAAAACTCGTTGAGGCTGATGACGCCAACTTAGGCATGATATTAAAGAAAGAAATAACCCAAGAGACAAAAGAGCTTGAACAAGAGAATCATCAAGACTAGAATCGCAGACTACTAACCGAGACCAATGACAACACAAGATAATAAATAAAGAGAAACTATCGAAAAAATTTTTATATGAAGACGCGACACTAGCAGAACGAATACGAACACTGTTTAGAGAAGCAAGGAGTCACATAAGCAAGCGTTATACGGCCTAGGATTTGCAATAAGTACACTGGTGTTGCTATTACAGGCGTGGTGGCCAAAGTTCAGTACCTCCACCGCCATCCTCAGCCACCACCTGATAAATCATGGGGTAAAAAAAACAGCTTGATCATCTGCGAATTTAATAAAAAAAAATAAGCCAGTAATAGCTATAGACTCTTTACCGGTATGATTAGTGGTATTGTTAGCTGGCTTTTGTATACTGCAAGCAAAGTAGTTGCTTTATGGCGAGCCACCTAGGGCATTAGTTCTCGTATATTGGTTACTTATTTAGTAAGATTAAAACCAAGTAATCCTAGGCCAGTTAATTCCAAGAAAAAGCGCTGTCTTTTTCATAATCATGGTCTTATATTTATTGACTTCAAGATCATTGCGAACATAGTCCGCAGCTTATGCTGAGTCATCAATGACTTTGGGGGTTTGGACTTCGGAATTAGATGACTTAATCTTGGGCTTCATTTATTGTTTGTAATATTACTGCTCAGAAATTATGTCGTTTTTTCCCAACCTTCTGTTTCATTGCCGCTATAAGAATTTCATTATTATGAGTTTATTATGGAACCTATCTGGAGTCTGAGGTCAGAAGGCAGCATGTATAAACCAGTGCCAACAGCAAAGTCTACTTTCGAACTTGCTTATTGAAAATCATTTGTACCAAATGAATTCTTGAAGGAAACTCAACTGTAGAAAATTAATGGCGTCCTCTAAATTTGCTAAGTATGTTTTGTGCATCAAAGCCAGTAGAAATGATCAGTTATCCTCTATCTTGCCTGTGCTTGCGAACCTAGTCAAACACCAAACGGTAAGTACCGAATAGATCTATATTATTCGTTTCTATTCCGCTCTAGTTAGGCCCGTAGAAGTGTCTAAGAATAAATGTGTGCCATGCTGTTTTATGCTCTTTGCCTCAATGGACCAGGATGAACCATTTTGAAAGGAGGATTTCAAGACATCTATGATACTTTCTGTCGGCCCCGAAAATAAGGGGTGCCTAACCATGATTAATATCCAACTTTGTCTAAGTCTGTCTTGATGTTAATAATGAATCGTTACAGATACTTCAAAAGCCTTCATGTCTATTCCTGTTGCTGAATGGATTAAACGATTTGTCAATCGGTAATGCGCTTGCAGATCAGTCAAAATAACGTCTGAAGGTGTAAATAAAATGAAATCGTTACCCTGACCCTCACCTAAGGATCAGGAAGATTAAAATAGAATCACATACGACACTCCACACCCAATGAATCACAAACCACAGCAAAGTTTACTGTTCTGATAAAACTGCAACGGATACTAAAACCAACACAGCTTCTGGTTGTTCTCGTTTTCAATAGGGGGGTTAAGATATCTGCTTAAATGGAGTATCACCTTTTATGAAAAGAGGCAGTCTTCACAGAAATGTCGGGTGTCAGTTGATATATTTTTAAGATTGAAAGTGCGCCCCAACAGAATATTTTGCAAAGTAATTATGAATTCCTCATTTTTTAATATGTTTTAAAAAAAGTTTGTAACAATAACAATCAAGACAGTCCTTCCGTTTTTAGAACATGCTATAGGAAAACAATTGCGGCCAAACGTCGCGCTCCATGAAAATATTTACAAAGTCGAAGGTTTACTAAAGCGAAACCAAGGGAATAATAAGCTTACAAAAGTTTGTGGGCTCAAAGCTAACAGCATTAACAATTACCTGAATGTTATATACGGGTTTTGCTCACGAAAAGAAGCAATGAGTAAATTCAGCATTACTCAGCAAACTTAACAATGCAAATCTCAAAACAAAGATTAACATTCACCCCTGAAAAAGCAGATACTTATATGATAAAGAGCAGCTAAAATGTAGGCTTTAAAGTTACACCCAGGACACAAAAAGATTTTATTGTGTGGCGCCTAAACGAAACAACTTTTAAGGGGGAAAATCCGCTCGATCTATGTCAATACATTCATTACTATATGTTCAGTAGGATGAGCAGAGTCACTGATGAAACTTATATGAATGGCAGGCATGATGGACTTTAAAAGGCCCCCTCAAATGTTTTAAGAGCTTTACCCGCGGGGACAGCTGCATATTGTCGATATGAAATTATACAATACCCTATTTTTACAGTTAAAAGATGGGGGATGTTGTGTGGGAGGGTTTTGGATCATTAATAAAAAATTGCAGACAAAGCAGGAAAGTTGTGAAATGCGATAACCAACTACACATTGTTTTGGAAATAAAATAATAACTGTACTAAAAAATGTCGCGTGGCCAGAAGAATCCGGAGAGTACATTACGCCTGTAAGGTGTATAACTTTAGAATTAAAAGACCTTGCAGATGTTTGCAGGACTTGAACATGAACGGTGAGATAGCGCTGTATGGTTTCGAGTACACTAAAGATGGTGATTAGAAACGCAAAGAGTTGGCGACAACAAAAGTTTCCTAAACTAGAACAACTGCGCAATCTAGAGGCAAATAATGTTGGCCAGTAGAATATAAATTATTCGAAAACCTGACCTCAAATGGCACTTAAGAACCTATATAGAATGGGAAAAAAAATTTGAAATTCATAAGCCCAATACATATTTTAGCCACTCCAAAAAATTTCAGAAAAGCTCAACTCTGGCCCTTTACAAGTAATCGTATGCCGACGACAATAGTCGAAAAGAAATTGAAATAACGCCGTATGAAAAAACATACATCCTCCACAGAAAGAAACAGTTGTAAATAAAGCTTCTACAAAATTACAGTTCTTTCCAAGCAGAAAACCTAGAGACACGATCACAATGATTATTTGAAATTACTGTCTGTTAAAGATTGTGGAAGAGGGGATGGGGTTTGGGCGTTAGTGATGACCTTATAAAAGGAAATAAATATTAGCTGGCAAAACTTAGACGTTTAAACGTCTATAACGTTAACCATCGACGTTCTTACACAATGGCGAGGATATTAAGATCCTAACAACAAGCCACAAAATCAATGTATACAAAAATAGAAACAATCTACAGAACTGAATTGGAATTTAATCTATACACATTTAGGCCTCGTAGGGGGTATTATTATAATACTGAACAAGTTTTGACAGAGAGATGAATAAAAATAATAACTGGATTTAGAAAAATTCGCTATACCACATGTAGTCTTTTAAACTTATTACAAAAACTCCTCATTGCCTCAGTGATTGTGGCAGACTGTTGTGAAAAACAATATTTATCCTCGACCTGTTTTACAAACAGTTATCGTTATAATTTTAATCATATTGTGGTTTTCCTGACCAACACTAAAAGCCCAAACATATCATGATGAAGGTTTTATTATGGACAGATGAAGACATGTATTTAGTATGATCCCACAATAAACTGAGTGACTAGTTTAGAACAGTTTTATAGACTGTTTGAAGGAACGCAGACACTATTTATTATAGATGACTGTTCAGCAGAAAGAGACATAGTTAAAAAGAGAAACACTTTGTCGAAACTAGCTTTCAGCGGAAGACATGCTCGGATAAGTGTGTGGATTTTATGCCAGAAATATAACTCGGTTTTAAAAGACTTTAGAGAACAGTTAAAGACTGTAGTGTTATTTCACATGAAAGACAGAGACTCATTTGAAGAATGTTTGCGCGAAAATGATGTTATTGAAAATGATCAGGAAAAACACAGGATTAAGCAAAAACTGAAATCTGAAAAGTTTAGTAAATTAGTATTGAAAACGGATAACCCTGCACAGTATGTTTTTTGTAGATAATCGTTATTTTTTGGTTATTGACGTCTTACTTGTCAGAGAACAGGAAAAGGCGGCTTTTAGGCCACTTTCGCCCAAAAACTTGGTGGAGGAGCAAGTGAGCCAGAATGAAGGTTTCCCTGTTCTCTCTGGGCTATAATCAGCATAATTTTAATTGGGTCCCAAATATTACTCTAATATTAGGTTTAAGTGAAAATGGTTGCCATACATAGCACTATTAAACATGCAATCATTATGAACACTGCACCGGAAAAAAAAATTCCGAATCATTCTGCCTTAAAACCCTCAGACTGGTTTTCGTTCGGAACAAATTGTTGATTATGCATGCTGGAAAACACACCTACATTCTTGTACGCATCACTTGTTGCTGAAAAATGTGTTCACCAAATAGCCAGTCTATTTGCCACATTACTTTGTTCGTATAGACTTTCTGACCAACTGTTCGCTGGTACCACCCTCTGTCTACATTTTCCCCCCCCCCCCCCCCCTCAACCAACCCTCCTCAATTTCGAGATTAAGCTCACCTACAATCCTGCTTTCATCTGCCCCCCCCCCCCCCACCCCCACTCTCTCTCTCTCTCAGCTCTGGCTCCGCATTTCTGAACTGTTCTCACCTCCCCACTCTTCCGTTTTTCATCGTCATTCTCATGCTGGCTGCGGTTTGGGTAGAACCGTTGTGTGCATTTTTATGTCTGCTGGTTGTGAAGTCCGAAGAAGGCTTACTTGTCGAAAATTCATTTTGTCTGTTAGCACTGGGATTTGAGTGAGGATTGCTTTGCACTCTCTGTTTTGAATATTTATTTACATTATGGGTCACAAATTCATGAGTCTGAAAGAATCTGTTTCTTCGCTTTTTAAAAAAATGCCTACCTTAATGACGGGAAATTTCCGCTGAAACAGCTGCTGTATCTGGCGATCACAGCGTGCATGGAGTCCAGGTTCTGAATAAAAGTGACAAAGTCCACCGCAAGGGAGTTCAGCAGGGTGTCATAGCCGTTGTCCATGATGTAGCGCAGAAAGAAACCTCCGTGTTTGTGCCACAAGGAATTCACTGGTACATCTACAGATTTGTGTTTTTACTCAGGTCATCAGTCGTACACTGCACGAGTGTATCATAACAAGCATGGACATGCGCACACGCACATGATCATGTAATTCACGCTTGTAAGAAGCATGCATGTATGCTACTCTATGATCACACACACACACACACACACACACAGAGAGAGAGAGAGAGAGAGAGAGAGAGAGAGAGAGAGAGAGAGAGAGAGAGAGAGAGAGAGAGAGAGAGAGAGAGAAGGGGTAGTTCAAAGTATTGAACCAGTAATATTTCCTATTGCCAAAATATGCGACTTCAGGAACATATATTCCATAATGTAAGTAATGACAAAGAAACAACAAGGGAGTTGCCATTTAGCCGACATCACTGATGCCGCACGAATATTTTACGTGAAGCTGATCATAACTCCTAGATGACCTGCGGTCAGAGATACTTTGGACTCTGCCGGGATTCGAAGATGCACTTCCTGGATGGTTGGGCGTGTCCAGTCGTGCGTTTTTCGGACGGATGTTTTACCCACATTGATACAGGACACCTGTTCTGATTAACAGGGGAAGTTTAAGACTTTGGAAGTTCTGTTCCCCTCTTGACCAAACCAAACCGGAACCCCTTTACCTGCCTCTCACCTCCTGTACTACCATGTCTGTCTTTCTTTGCTTTTCTTTTTGCCGTAGACCGCCACTTCGTTTCTGTTGATTCCAGTCCCTGTCTGACAGTTGTGTGCGTCCTCTTGTTTCTCCGATTTTGAGGTCTTCCTTTGCGGCGTCCATTAACCTCCTGAACTTTCCATTTTCTGCCAGCCTTTAGCTTGGCATGAGTTGATCTCACAACCTTGTCTCCTGAGCCCCCAAGCATGGTTATGAAGCTTGCTTTGGCCACCCTGTACTCCTCGAGAATTAATATCAGGGACAGCTTCAGCTTCAGCTTTGCTTGGCGGCAGTACAGCACAATTTCGGTGAGAAAACTGAACCGACTCCTTCCGCATTTGTTTATTTGGGCCTCCACAGATTCCACTGTGTTAGCGCTACTATCGTAGATCAGAATCATCATTTTGCAGTGGCGAACTGTCTATAACCTACGATTTAGGGAAACAGTACGTGAAAGTTTAGGTAATCACTCGTATTGCTAGTAGTACTTCCCTCAGGCCTCAAGTTTTCCTATGACCAAAAAAAAAAGTGACAAAACTGTCCGCAATGAAGTCCACTTTCTTGATTCACGCGCAGATTTGTTAGAGTGTCAGAACTGGCCACTCCCTCGTTAGATCTTCTACATTTGTCAACGCATTCCACTCTCATACAAGCACAGTGCGCATAATGTCGAGAATTTTGAGCAACAAGATAAACAGACGTTACCGAGGAGACCACAGATACTCTATTTGAGAAGAAAGAGATACAAAGCATAAGGAGTAAAAGCAAATATTTGAAAGGAGAAGGTGAAGTAGAAGCAAAAATGAGCAAGTGGAACAAGACGATGGAGAACAACAATTAAAAGAAGAAGGAATAGAAGAAGAACCAAAACAAACAAAAATGAAGACAAGAATGAATGAATTCAAGAGGAGGAGACGGAAGAGAAAACAAGAATGAGTCCCTACGAGGCGGTTCGACGAAAAGAAAGAGGAGGAAGCGCAAAATAAAGAGAAGGAAAATTTAAAATAGACAAAAGGAAGGTAAAAAGAAGAAGCACTCTAGCTGTCAGTTTTACTACAACCCTAGCTATAGCAACACCACGAAGACAAGGGAACACTGGAGGGCAGGTAAAGAGGGCTGCATGCTCTTTCCAAGCGACACAGGTCAGGCAGCGCCTGTATGATGCCGCAGTAGTGCGGCGACTTCAGGTGACTTCTTCTGTGGCTACCCAATAAGGAAGGTTTAGAGAGAAATGACTGCTGAGAGAAGTCAAAACATGAAACTAATATGTTGAAGCATTGAGCCAAAAAATGAACGCAACAAACACTGAAGTAACATGTCTCGACATATTGTCTTCAGGTGGAAAAAAGCGCGCACACACATACACACAGGCGCGCGCGCGCGCGCGCACGTACGCAGGCACTCGCGCGCGCGCACGCACGCACGCGCGCGCGAGCGCACGCGCACACACACACCACACTCAACCTCTCTCTCTTTCTGTATATATATATATATATTTTTTTAACAATTTAACAGTGGAGAAAAACAAGTACAGGTTAACAATTCCTCCATCATTACATTAATGACCTGGCAAAGAGTTAAAAGAATAGATAAAAGGGGGTGGGGTGGGGAACGGGGGAAGAGAAGGGGGGGGGGGGGGGGCAGAGGATGAAAGAAAACGAGAACTAAAAATCATGAAAATACATTACAAACCTATATCTATATAGACAGACAGACAGATATATATATATATATACTGACTTCCATAAAAAACGCGAAAACAAAACAAGCTGAAGGTTGGGGGTGAATTTTATTGGTCACAATTGTACACAGCGGAAGCGAGAATTCCACGTGATTTGATTCATTACACCGGTAATGTGTGAAAATGTCATCAGCAATATGTCTTTTGTGTGGAAAATCCAAGGTCACGTGACAAACCAGCTTGAAGTCCTAATACCGTGTGTGGCCACCATTTGCGTTGACAACTGCTTGACACCTGCGGCTCATTGAGTGGACCAGGTGGTTGATGCGTCCCCTTCGCACACCAGCCCACACATTCACGATGGCCTGGTGAAGTTGAGCCGCTGTTGCTGGTCGTGGACGCAGGAGGTCCAACCGTCTGCCAAGTTCATCCCAAAAATGTTCTGTTGGGTTTAAATCGGGACTGAGGGCTGGCCAGGGCAGCACATTGACGTTGTTATGCTGAAGAAATTGCTGGGTGGCCCTGGCGGTGTGTGGTCTTGCATTGTCCTGTTGGAATGTCCAGTTTGGGTGTTGTGCAAAAAAAGGATCGACATGGGGTCTGAGCACCTGGTTGATGTAGCGCTGTGCATTGACACCCTGTCCGTGACCAGGACCAATGTTCTGAAAGATGACTGGTCCTAAGGCGTGGTTAATGCCAATTGCACCCCATATCATAACGTTCGGGCCTCCCCAGGGGTTCCACTCTACCACACAGGAGTCAGCATAGCGTTCACCAGGTCGACGCCATATTCTGACACGACCGTCAGCCATGTCAATACAAAAACGGCTCTCATCTGAGAACAGTATGCGTCCCCACTGCTGCCTGCGCCAGTTGATTCGGGTTTGTGCCCACTGCAGCCTGTCCTGCCGGTGTCTTGGTGTCAGTACCGGACCTCTGTGAGGACGCCTACATGCCAGCCCGTTCCCCTGAAGATGCCGCCGCACAGTGTTGAGGCTGATTCGTTGCTGGAGATTCCCAGGCACCTGTCGAGCAGTGTTAGCGGCTGTTTGCCGCCTGTCCCGCAGATGGGTTCGAACAAGATGGCGATCCTCTCTTTGTGTGGTGACCCAAGGACGGCCTGGCCGGGACGATCATCAGTGGTACCAGTGACTCGCATGCGGTGCTGCAGACGATAGATGGTTGAGATGTGGACGTTAAAGATGTTGGCGACCTGCCTGGCATCCACACCAGCCTCCAGATGGCCTAGGGCACGATTGCGTTCCTCTGCTCGTAGTCTTGGCATCTCTGTAGCGCTCAGACGGCAAGTCGTTACCTGAACCTTGTAGCGCGGCTTTATAAAGGCTGCATGCCTGCGTACTTGTCGCTGGTTAACTTTGCTCTGCATGGTGTGCACGTGCCTCACATGCAGCAACCAGTTTGCCATTTTTGTTGACCCTCCAATGCCGGGAATGATGTGTTGCTCACACAATTTTTTCACTGCACGTGAGTCTTGGACCCAAACAACTTGCCACAATGGTTCAATATTGTATATTCACCCCTTTTCACCCGAAAAATAGCCTTTCAAATTTTCGCGTTTTTTGTGGAAGTCAGTATATATATATATATATATATATATATATATATATATATATATATAATATATATATATATATATAATGCTAAACAATTATATCCATATCTATATGCAGGGTTGCATCTAGAAATTTCTAAAATGGGGGGCTTTGCCCCCATTGGTATGAAAATTTGGGGGGATCTGGAACCAATAAGGGGGGCTTGAGTAAAGGAACACATATTTAGTTTTAAATTAACTTTTCACATAAAACTCTGTTTGCAGATTTAGCAAAGTATTTGTAGAGATTTGTGAATGTTTCTTCCAAGTCTTTGAGATATTCCACCTTCTTGGAAGCCTGTGATGTGCAAAGGTTCAATCGGTGAGCCATGCAGTGAATGCTCACAAGATGAGGACACTTCTCTTTAAATCTTGTAGCAACCCCACTTTTCTTTCCTGTCATTACTGCAGCCCCATCACTTCCAAATCCTATCAGTCTGGACAAGTCTATCCCCTTATCTTGAAGAAAGTTTATGATCAAATTGAAAAGCACTTCTGCTGTACAAGAAGACCCCTCAACAGTGATATTTCCAAGAAAGTGAGTTGAAGCAACAAAGGTGTCTGGATCGATCAGTCTCACATAGAGAATCAACTTCTTTGAATTGGAAATGTCTGTGCTTTCATCACAAAGAATGCTGAAAAACTGACTTTTTCTGACCTTGTCAAGAAGCTCCGACTCCAGCACCTCAAAAATACACTCCTGAAACTCCTCAGCAGTTGCTCTGGATTGATATGACGCATTCTTGCCAACAGACATGCTTTGCACATCCACACCTTCAAAGTCAAGCAAGTCCAAGACAGCACTGTATTTAGATGTGGGAAGGTTTTCTTCTTCTTCTTCTTCCTAAAATACTGGTTCACTCAAAAACGAGTAGGTCACCAGCGCGCATGTTAAAAAGTAAAATAAAATAACATAAAATAGTTTTCTTTTGCCATCCAGTACGCACAATGCAAAGCACTAGTCAACGATTCAGTTTTCTGATCAACAGCTGTCTTATGTGAAGACTGGAATTCTTTTCTGAGTGAAATGTCTTGTACTGCTTCCTTGTGGTCAGGGAGACTGACGTGACGATCTAGCGTTGACGTGCGAAAATTTCGACAACCCTTGGTAAACGTATTCTTCTTTTTGCTTTGTAAGCACCAGTCACAGAACATCACTTTTGCTTCATTATCGTAACGAAGCCAAGGCCTACTCTTCGTCCAACTGTCCATAAAATCATGTTTGCGCTGTTTGCACGGTGGTTCGGAGACACTGCTAGCACAGTTCAAGTTTTGATCTTCGGCAACTTCACAGTCTTGATCACTCGAATCTTCAAAATCACTGTTGACACGATCTATATCGCCAGCAGCCGAAGAGGAACAAGGTTGTTCGCAGGTTGCTTGTTCGTCGATTTCCAACGCCTCTATCTCAGTATCACTGTTCTCGTTTTTCTTTTCCGATGAACGCTTGAAATAATCCAGAATCGACGCCATGATTTCGCAGTACACGCTGCAAATCCAACCGGCCGGAAGTTGGTAAATTTAAGCGGAGCCCGTTGATTGGCTGAAAAGACTGAAAAGACCCAATCAAAATACTTGTTGTTCTCTGCTTTCGGAAAGTAATGCATCTCGCTTGACTCGCTGCTTACAACGCAGCTCTGTTACTTTCAGTTTCGAGCGATCTTTTCGTTTGCGGCATTTCTCAGAATTTGGGGGGTTTTTCCCGCAGCGTGTTTGGATTTTTGCGGGCATGCCGATAATTTTGCGGGAATCCCGCAATGCCGCGCTCTAGATGCAACCCTGTATATGTATATCTTTGCCAAGTCATTACTATAACGACTGAAGAATTGTTAGCCTGCACTTGTTTTCCCCCACTACTTAATTGTTCAGCATTATATTGTTTGGTCAATCAGTGGGAGATTGCATCTCTTAGGAGATCCGAGTGAAGGTTGTTTTGTGCAATTCTTAGCCACTCACAATGCTTGGGTTATTGAACAGCAGAGCTGACCACTCAGACTGTTGCATATCTTTTGATCTCCCTTGCATCCTTGAATGGATCCTCAAGCATAGGCTCAAAGATTGTCCCCTACATTTTATACTGTGTGAATAATGCTTTTAGTTTTTCAGCAACTTTTTTCCTCTCCACACCTTTGTTTTGTTCCATTTATTACCCTTCACTGGCTGCTTTGAGGCTGCTGTTGGATTCTTTTTTCGAACCCTTGGTGGTGAGAACACCACAGAATTATGGACTGTGGTGTGTCTCTATTTGACACCAAGAACACAGCCACAATCAGCCGTGTCTCCTTGATGTGTCCGATCCAGCGGACAAAAGGCCTAGGAGCAGGCAAAACAAATAAATGTGCGTTTGAGAGGGATTACGATGGTTCCCTCAGGCAGCTAGTGAAGGGCTTCTCATATTTATAATATATTCCTCCCATTTTCTTCATCTTCAATTTTTTTTTTTAAAGTTCAAATCTTTGACAAGTCATTACTATAACGACGGAAGAATTGTTAGCCTGCACTTGTTTTCCCCCACTACTTAATTGTTCAGCATTATATATATATATATATATATATAATATATCAGTATATTTAAAATGCCTAAAACAATTTTTTAAGTGCTCAACCCCTTGGGGAGCAACATTAGTTAAAAGAGGAATCTTAAAACTATCTACAAATTTGTTTCGAGCGTGTTGCGCTGTCATATATATATATATATATATATACACACACACATTCCCCCCCCCCCCCCCCCCCCCTCTCTTTTTTAACATTTCAAATCTTTGCTAAGTCATTACCATAAGGATGGAAGAATTGTTAACCTACACTTGTTTCCCCCACTATTTAATTGTTCAGCATTATATTGTTTGGTCAATCAGTGGGCGATTGCATCTGTTCGGAGATCCAAGTAAAGGTTGTTCTACACAATTCTTAGCCGCTGACAATGTTTGGGTTACCGAACAGCAGAGCTGACCACTCAGACTGTTTCATATATTTTTTTAAAATCTCCCTTGCATCCTTAAATGGATCCTCAAGCATAGGCTCAAAGATTGTCCCCTATATTTTAGACTGCATAATGTTTTTAGTTTTTCAGCAACTTTTTTACCTCTCCACACTTTCGTTTTATTTTATTCTACTACCTTTCGCTGGCTGCTTTGGGGGTGCTGCTGGATTCTTCTTTGAACCATTGGTGGTGAGAAGACCACATAATTACGGACTGTGGTGGGAACACCACAGAATTACGGACTGTGGTGTGTCTCTATTTGACGCCAAGGCGCACAGGTCTAATCAACCGTGTCTCCCTGACGAGTTCCGATCCAGCGGACAAAAGGCCTAGGAGCAGGCAATACATATAGATCTGCTTTCAAGAGGGATTGTGATGGCCCCATGCAGCTAGTGAAGGGTTTTCATTCTTATAATATACATCCCGTTTTTGTGTGTGTGTTTTTTTTAAATATTTAAAATCTTTGCAAAGTCATTACTATAAGGATGGAAGAATTGTTAACCTTGTTTTCCCCACTATTTAATTGTTCAGCATTATATACATATATATTTGTTCTTTTGTTAGTTTGCTCTTGTTCCTTGTTCTACTCAAGGAAGTCCAATAGGTCGAAGCACGTAGCGACCCAATGCTTCAACAGTTATTTTCATATCTAAAATGGACTGTGGTACTGGGGTTACAACAGGAAGGGGCGGATTAGGCCTCAGTTTCATTAAGGAGGCGTCACTGCAGAAGAAGAGGGTCTCCTGGCTACGACTCGTTTGATGTCTGACCTACGCATTAGCTCAACGCACTGGTCAGACCTTGAGTGCCTACATACCATTGGTTTTTGTTTGTATGTTTGCTTTTTGTATGTATGAGTAGTGAATGTGCACATGGGTGTGTGGGCCTGGGCGTGTGTGTATGCGCGTTTGTGTGTGTGCCTGCATGTATGTGCGCGCGTGTGCAGAAGTGCGTTGCGTGCGTGTGTGTAATTTGTGGGTTTGTGTGAGCACACACACGTATGTGTATATATATGTGTAATGCCGTTTGTGTGCGGAAGAGCCAGACTGATAGACGTGGGGGGGGGGGGGGGGGGGGGGGGGGGAAGAAAGAAAAAGAAAAGACTGGGCCCAAAGCCCGATGAGGACATGGCATGATAAGTTGGCTGTTCACTTACTCAATATCTGGGCCACACTGTCGACTATGGAGAGGGTTTCATTGTCTGGATAGTACTCATACAACAAAAAGTGTCCTTCTTCTGGCAGTTGACAATTTTTGCTGTTAGGACACACACACACACAAATAAAATGAATGAATGATTGAATGTGTGTGCGTGTGTGTGTGTGTGTGTGTGCGTGTGTAAAAGAATGAATGAATGAATGAATGAATGAATGATTGTGTGTGTGTGTGTGTGTGTGTGTGTGTGTGTGTGTGTGTGCATACCTACCAAATTCTGTGCGCATGTGTATACATGCCTGCTTGAAGGCTCTTTTTGTCTGGTATCTGGCGTTACTTGTGTGCGTGCGTGCGTGCGTGCGTGCGTGCGTTTGAGTGTGTGTGTGTGTGTGTGTGTGTGTGTGTGTGTGTGTGTGTGTGTGTGTGTGTGTGTGTGTGTGTGTGTGTGTGTGAGAGAGAGGAGAGAGAGAGAGAGAGAGAGAGAGAGAGTGTGTGTGTGTGTGTGTGTGTGTGTGTGTGTGTGTGTGTGTGTGTGTGTGTGTGTGTGTGTGTGTGATGGTTTCTCTGCTTACGGAATAGTGAAAGAAAAATCAAATCCTTGCTAATGTGCATAAAGCGCAAATGCTCTACGTATAAGTGTATTTGTTACTGGTAACAAGGAACAGGAACTGGAGCGTTAATCAGGAATTAATCAACTGAGTAGAAACAGCGCATCAAGATACGCAGACCTTTAACGGATTTTATTCCATAGAAAGAAAGGCAAAAGATGAACTTACTTCATGGCATGCTTCATTCTGCGTAACACATTACCAAAGGATTCTGGCATTCAACAAAAACGCCGTAACTGACTTCTTTTATTTATTTATTTTTTTTACAGAAAACAATCATAGGCTCTCTTTAAATCTCTACGAGAAAAAAAAAGAAACAAAACTCTTTGAAATGTTTTTCATATATAACTAGTGATTTTGTACATTTGCTGTGAGTCGCTTCAAACATTCCCACGGGGCACTGTAAAGCCTGTGATCTCTGGTCGGAGACATTTTGTGCAATACAAGTCGCTGCAATAGTGTACCTCACTTTACCTACGCTTTTGTTACCTTCTGCTGGCATGCATTCACTTCACTGGAGAAGTGATATTTATGGCCATAATGAAGTGGATTGGCTTTTTGAGTTTGAACCAGCATGGGATACTCCGGCAATGAAAAGCTGAAAGACAGGTATTTATAGGTGATACGAAGCTTGAACAAATCGTTTATATTGCTGACAGTGTTAGAAGCCTGCGCTAGCATGAACAGTTGTATCCCAGCTCAGAAGAACGGTCTTTTTCTCTGAGAAAAAAAAATATGCAAAGACGAACTGAAAAAAAAAATATGCAAAGACGAAATGAGTTGAGTGAGCGAGTGAGGTAGTGTGCTTATTGTAAAGCGCTTAGAGCTTGGTCTGTGACCGAGGATAGGCGCTATATAAATACCCAATATAATAATAATAATAATATTCCATGGTGAAAGTAACCAGCATTAATTGCAGGATATGGCGTGGGACACGCCAGACTGTTCAACTCCATATAACAATGTGGTAAATATCGCAAGTCAGTGCATTTCAGCTCTGATTCAATATAAAAGGTCATAGTCATTACAGCACTTCATCTTCAGCTTCACAGAACAATTTGAAATATGTAGATATCCCGTGCTGAATATCAGCTATGAAAAACACCCTCAAATGTATGGACTTCATAGACGTCGATCTGAAAATTCTGTATGCTTCCACATAAACTTCTTGCTTTATTTGTATTTCAAGTGCATGTGGTAAACGATTATGGCGAACATTGTTCACAAGTTCTCAATAACCTGGCAAAATGGAACGTGTCGCCAGTAGACCTTACCTTTTTGCAAAATTGTCAAAGCTCTGAGAAAATGTCACAAATAGCACGTTGCTTTACAGCACTTGCTTCACTGAAGTCTCTTTTGCCAAAATACAAGCTTTGAAGACTACGGATAGTAATGACACAGATTACATTATCACACACACGACACTGTGTCAAATTTCAAAGATGTTCCTCATTTTCATCTAGTTTTTCGATTCTGACGATGTCGTGCCTGTTCCTGTAGTTTCTATAGCTTTCAATCGATAGTTTCCAAACAACTCACTTTCAACTCGTCTCACAGATTATGAATAATTGACTTGACATGCGATCATTTACCTTCAGCTAATGACAAATACTGATAAATCAATTAGCATCATGACATATGTAACTAATCTCACTTTTTTGTCACCTGAAAGTGTTACTGTTAGCAATGGCGATTTCTGACCGACAGAATGTAAGCTGCGTCAAATCATCCCAGCACGCAGAGATATGACTGAAATATATGCCGTTGTCTAATCCAAGGGTAGAGCTTTCGTAAAACCCAGAATACGTGTTTCCAAGCTGGATAACTTTAAATACCCATTTCACGTCCAGTCTTCTCGTGAGTCATAAACAATTTTTCCGGAACAAACTCAGATTATTCACAGGTTAATGTTTTTATTTCTTTGCCGTATCCCATTACACATCCTATTCATGGGCTTGAAAGAGGCAATATGTTTTGGGGCTACATGACTTTTCCCCCTTTCTTTTCTTTTCTTTTTTTCAAACTTGTTTCTTACATTTTTTGTTGTTGTCTTGCTTGCTTTGCAGAAAACCGAGAGGTCAAAACCCGTCGCTTATCTATTTTCCTTTGTTTTATTTGTCTAGCAGTTTAGCGACATAACGTTTATTGCCTTACTGATTTACGATTATTTGTCAAACTACAAATACACAAACATTAATCTGAAGCAAAGGACAACGCAGATATGCAAAAACACACACACTGCGTTGATAAAAAAAAAAGCCGTCAGGGACTCGGGGATAAAATGGCTTAGTATCATAATTAATGCTGGATAGATAGTCATGGAGATTTTCCCTCTGTTACTCACAGAACAGTGTCCCAAGTCTCCTTTCCAAATGTTTCCTTCACCATTTCCATGATTGTCAGGTGCACCAGGCCGTGCTGATCAACATGCGATACATTACACGGCAGTAAGTACACACACACACACACACACACACACACACACACACACACACACACACACACACACACACACACACAAGTGTGCACAGTATTCAGAACAGCCACACAGACACAGGCACACACACACACACACACACACACACACACACACACACACACACACACACACACACACTCACATATATGCACGCACGCACACGCACCCCGCCCCCCCCTGCCCCCCTCCCCAACGCACACACAAACATCTAGTTTCCTCACTACCAATAACCCAAACCTTTAAGTCCACAGAATGACTCAGATCTCCCAAGGTGAACACTCCAACTGGTTCATATAATCATTCGGTGAATCGGGTAACACGGCTCACATGATGGCATTATATGAATAAAAATAAAAACCGACCGAAATTAGACTTCAACAAGCCAGTCTTTGCCTCGGGTTCATTTCGCTTTTAATCTACTTAATATCCGATGCAAACAAGACAAGTTAAGGCAAGGTCATGTTACATATAGCAAAGGGCCATATCAGGGCTGTCACCGCGTTGAAGTCAACTCACAAGTCATTCGTTCACACAACCCTTCAAAATACATCTAAAAACACACCCTAAATTTTGTTAAAAATCTTTCCACTGTGAAATCTCAAATCAGATGAAAAATGTTAATCTCCCTCAGAAATTTAAAGATCACATCAGGTGGAACATCTCTGAACAAGGTTTTCATGGAGTCTGCTATAAAAGTTTGTCTCACGTCATGCAAGTCCCAACACTCTGAAAGAACATGTTTCATTGAGAGTGGTACATGACATGCAATCCAGCACGGAGCTTCTTCACTCTTTAAAAAAGGTACGAATGAGTAAAATACGAATGGCCGATGTGCAGCCGCCATAAAACTGTTTCATCTTTGCGACCACCAGAGGTAGATGAGAGGAACTCTTTCAGGTTTGGACAGATCTGGAAAAGTTTGTTATCCGTCTGTGGATTCCAGTCCTCCTGCCAGAGGTCTCCGACATAATCGTTAACGTTCGGTTTTAGATCTGTGTAGGGGATTGATATGTTAGACAAGATAAGGGCTAGAAAGAGAAAACACCTGCAAACAAGATAAGGGCTAGAAAGCAGAGAGAGAGAGAGATGTTTCATGTATTAACCACCCACTTCTTCCAAACCACATCTGCATCCCACCGCCACCGCACCCAGCACCATGAATAGTACAATCGATTTGCTAGTCTTGATTCTGTTCGCACTTTTCACCCTCACCCATCACTCCTCTCACCTGCCGCACACTCATGTTACATTATTGAGTGCAGAGGCTGAGTCGGCCTGCAGTTTACAGGTGTTTTCTTTCTCTCTCTCTTTTTTTTCTTTATAAACTGAAAGAGGGCGCTTTAACCAGGACACTCGGGGAAAACTCGTCAGGGTCGAATGGATCCTGAATCCGCACTCTGATCCGGATCCTCATGGGAAAAAGGTCAATCACTGCGTCCCTGCGCAACATTCTATCACGCACTCTGCGCCACATTCAATTTTTCCACCAACACTCTTCAAAATCTTGTTCTTGGCGTTCTGATGAGACTGTGGGTTTGACTGTTTTATTATATATCTCTTTCTTTCTTTGTTCATTCATTTGTTTCTATTTTTGGCTCATCTCAGCTGTACTACTCCCATGCTGCTCATTTCTGCTCCCAGTCCACATCCACAGTCCACAGGAAGCAGTCAGTGTCAAATCATCTTTAGGCAACCCACAAGAGGAGATATACCGCACTGCCGCAAAGTCACCTCGCTGGTGTTCAGCGGTGCCTGTAATGATCCAACATGTGCAAGACACCACTTACAAAGCCCCTACTGACGACAATATTCGCTTTGTCTCGGAGCCAGCGTGAGTGAGCACAACCCTCCGAAGGACGCTCTCAACGACCTTCTAACGATAGTGTCAATGAATTTGCCAGTACCGGCGACTTCGACATGAACTCACCTAGAGCCATAGATGTCTCGAGACTTTTCCTTTTGTCGGAGGATGAGGATGATGAAAACGATGAGCACTGTGGGGTTCCACTCCGGTCTGAGACTGCGCGACTGAGCTATACCACTCTACGCTTACTTTCATCATATATCCCGACTGGGCTATACCACTCTACGCTTACTTTCATAATATATCCCGACTGGGCTATACCACTCTACGCTTACTTTCATAATATATCCCGACTGGGCTATACCACTCTACGCTTACTTTCACAATATATCCCGACTGGGCTATACCACTCTACGCTTACTTTCATAATATATCCCGACTGGGCTATACCACTCTACGCTTACTTTCATAATATATCCCGACTGGGCTATACCACTCTACGCTTACTTTCATAATATATCCCGACTGGGCTATACCACTCTACGCTTACTTTCATAATATATCCCGACTGGGCTATACCACTCTACGCTTACTTTCATAATATATCCCGACTGGGCTATACCACTCTACGCTTACTTTCATAATATATCCCGACTGGGCTATACCACTCTACGCTTACTTTCATAATATATCCCGACTGGGCTATACCACTCTACGCTTACTTTCATAATATATCCCGACTGGCTATACCACTCTACGCTTACTTTCATAATATATCCCGACTGGGCTATACCACTCTACGCTTACTTTCATAATATATCCCGACTGGGCTATACCACTCTACGCTTACTTTCATAATATATCCCGACTGGGCTATACCACTCTACGCTTACTTTCATAATATATCCCGACTGGGCTATACCACTCTACGCTTACTTTCATAATATATCTCGACTGGGCTATACCACTCTACGCTTACTTTCATAATATATCCCGACTGGGCTATACCACTCTACGCTTACTTTCATAATATATCCCGACTGGGCTATACCACTCTACGCTTACTTTCATAATATATCCCGGCGTCAACCAGGCTCAAGACACATACACCAGCATGTGAATGAAACTCGGCTCCGTGGTTCCAGTCTTCTCCATTGAGTCCATGGCAAACTCAGCTCTTCATTACATGAACCGGTCGGGACAGAAAAATCCCACATATAAATTAAATGGACTCTGACGGCAATCGAAACCACGACCTCGCTACCTGGAATCCGCGACGCTACCCACTACACCACGGCGGCTGATGAAACTGTAATATTGCTGACAAGACAAATAACCCAACAGACATGGGTGAAACTAACATAACTCCCACAGCGGAGACAACTTCGAATCCCACTTCACCCCCCCCCCCCCTCCCCTACCGTCCCCTTATTACGGTCACTGACAAGCGCTCTCACCGAAAGAATGGTTTCTCAATGCGACAACGTCAATCAATGAGATCGACACTAAGAAGGCCGCCGAGCAAGACATTGCCGAAATAAGCAAACGTAAAAGAAATAAGGGGGAGAACAACCTAAACGGAAAATGTGTTAAAAAAAAAAAAAAAAAAAATAATAATATCCTTCTGCAAACTTGTCAGCATAAATAATTATATGCAATCAATGTGGCAACGACGTATGTAAGTTCTGCACAAACCGATTTGGAAATCTAAACAATAAGTTACCAAATTGCTGCTCACCTTCGAATGTAACGAGCTATTTCAAAACTACCGCTTCAAAACTGACGAAATACCAGTTCAAAACTAACGTACGTCTATCACATACGTCCGCTATTCTTTGATCCTCCACAAACACATGTTCTAGATGTTGGGAAAACTCGTCGCCAATGAATAGGTGTATATTGCCCATTTCACGGTCTATTTTACCCTAGCCATATTAAAAGATTTTGCGAAGAGTTTCAAAAAGGCAGACGACAATTTTAACTTCCGGCAAAATGCACTGGAAAGATTCGGAAATACGGAGTATGTGTATATCCGTGAAATATTGTCCCATTGTGATTTCTAGACCTGACGGTTATTAACTCTTAATCTGTATGACCGGTTCTTAATCTGTCAGACTTATTTACTCATAGTCTCGAATTCTGCTGCCAACCAGTTGTCGACTTACTTTAGCCAGTCTTTGGCGTGTCTGTCGATTGTACTCTACTATTTGGATAATGCTAGAATTATCTGCATTGAGATCAAATGTCCACTCCCATCTACGGTGATAAGGCAGACTACAATAACTATCCCAGGAGAGTTTCCTATTACTTTATGCTACATATACTACACTGTACTACCAGAACGACAATGATTTGATATATAAGACGAAAATGCCAATTAATTACGCGACAGCATAATTCGAACTGGTATTACTTGAATGCGAGCTCAATGATCTCTCTCTCTCTCTCTCTCTCTCTCTCTCTCTCTCTCTCTCTCTCTCTCTCTCTCTCATTTGCTTGCACCTTTCATGCCTTCATGAGGGGCAATGGCCTAAACATGAATAAATCATCTCGAGTCTTCTCTCTTTTCTCTCTCTCTCTCTCTCTCTCTCTCTCTCTCTCTCTCTTCAGTTTTTGGAAACACATTGGCTGATAGTTTTGTTCGCGAGAGAGCGGAGAGATAGGTCAGTCTCTCTCTCTCTCTCTCTCTCTCTCTCTCTCTCTCTCTCTCTCTCTCTCTCTCTCTCTCTCTCAGTTTTTGGAAATACAGTGGCTGATAGTTTTGTTCGCGAGAGAGCGGAGAGATAGGTCACTTTCTGTGTGTGTGTGTGTGTGTGTGTGTGTGTGTGTGTGTGTGTGTGTGTGTGTGTGTGTGTGTGTCCGTGCGTACGTGCGTGCGTGCGTGTGTGTCTGTGTGCGATATAAGAACCTCTAGACACGTTTTAGCGATGCTAATTCTGATGCTGACCCGTAGTAGGCCTACAAGTATTATGAATTCTTAGCATTACACATTAAGATTAATTCACCAGTTTATTTCTGTCTAAGGAAAATTTCACTTGAGGCAACAGGATTAAACATGAAGTGAGAAGGTAACTTTAACTCCCATGGGAAAACAAAAACTTGTTCATAACTCCAAATCAACGCTGACTGCGGTTCTCATTCACCCAGCAAGGGGCACACAGAATTAATATGGCAATACTTTAGAGGCCTTCAATTGTAAAACCGCCACTAAACGTTCATTTGGGGGGAAAAAACAACAACAAACAAACAGCAACAAAAAAACATCTTTCCATCAAACATTAAGCCACAATGTTCTATGGACAAGCATATATAGGGGTCAGGGGCAGACTTTCATTCTAGAAAGTATGGGTCCCTGTTGCAAGACAAAATGTCACCATGGTACAGACTGTCATCGTAAGTGACAGTTTGTATCGACGTTGCTGCACAAAATGTCACCCCGATATAAAATGTCACCCTACGTGGAACCAATTGTCGCCATTTGCCAATGGATTATTCTTTGGGGTCGGGTTTGACAGGTCATTTGCATCACGTGATCTTGACGTACAAGGTGGAGCATGGAAAATGAGGGCGCGAAAAGAAAACAAAATTTAAAAAGGTCAGAATTATTGCAAAGTTAGTAGAGGCTGTACGACGTGTCTTTCGGACCACTCGTCCCAAAATAGAGCAAGCTCAGGTCCGTCGACGTAATCTAATGCAATGTCACACCTTAATGTCAATACCATCATCTTCATTATCATCATCGTCGTTCTTGTCGTTATTAGTGATGGGAGTTTCAGTATTACAGTACAAACACAGTTAGGTAAAAAAATAAATGTTAGCGAACCGCCAAGAGAAACGTGGACAAACGAGTCACAAGACAAAACACGACGCGTTTCGACCTCTTAGGTCTTCTTCAGGCAAGACACAAACAAATAAGATAATGAAAATGAACGAATTTTTCACTTAGCTTAGATCTCTTCAGCGCAAGGTAGGCAGGAGTTGATTCCCTGAAGAAGACCTAAGAGGTCAAAACGCGTCATGTTTTGTCTTGCGACTCGTTTGTCCATGTTTCTCTTGGCTGTTCGCTAACATTTATTCAAGATTTGTTTAGATTTCCGCCTGCAGTCGTCTCACTTTACAGTCAGGTAAGTCAAAGACTGGGCTTACTTTCTAGCACTACCACCATTGCCATGAACACCATTACCATCCGAACGCATCGTGCCATCGTCCACACTAGCACCAATATTAACAGTAAGATGTCGGCACTGATGATTATCATTATCTCCCAACTTCACCGTTCACCCATTATTATACATAAAAAGTGACCTGCTAGACTCAACATCAAGCCGTACATTAACATATTGTGATAATCTGATCCACAGGAGATTGTGTGTGTGTGTGTGTGTGTGTGTGTGTGTGTGTGTGTGTGTGTGTGTGTGTGGGAGGGGGGTGATGGGTGGGGGTGTATGTGTGTGACTTGCCAGAACGAAAAGTCAGCGGGGGTACCGGAGTCAGCTTTTGAAACAAAGTGTCGGTACAGAATGTCACTTCCTCGCTTATTACCACACACGAGTAGAAAGGTGTAGTGTTCCGGTCAGAAAACTGTCCCGTGGAACAAAATTTGGATGAAGATAGACGAAGAATTATTGCTTCTTAGTAGTAAGGGGATCTAGGCGATGACTAAATTTAAGTTACATTTTACAGATAGGATACTTATTCGCAATCAAGTGTCAAATCAGAACGAACAGTGATGTCACTTCTGATGTCGGAAAACTCCATTAAAGCTGCCATATAGCCTACTATAAATCTTAACACAGGTTTTGAAATTATCACTTCCAGATGTACTTTTAACACAGTATGGTGTGGATTTCGACCAAATCGAGAAACGTAACTTCTTTTTTTTTTAACGAGCAATTGAAAAGTAAGAAAAATACAACTTGAGTAAACAATGCTCACCATATTCAAATGTACCGTCACAAAGTGCATTGAGAGTCAAATATCATGCAGCAAGTTTCCACGCTGTTTTCTTGCAACATAAAAAGACTCCATATTGTGTTCCGAGTTCTAGATTTAGGGTTTATCGTCATGTAGCCAACAATTCACAATTTGCTCGATTATGTCGACTATTGATTCGAATTGGGCTGACGTCATACCTTGGTGACGTATTACTTGATGAGTGAAGAAGGGGCGGGGAAAGAAGCAAAAATATAAAGGCGGAAAAAAAAGAAGTAAAGTGACGTTGAGTTCTGTGGAAAGTGAACCGCTGTTTCAGTGTGTCTAGCTTCTGTTGTGAGTGAGCCGCCGTGTAGGTATTTTAACCACCCTAGTGCGCACACACGCACCCAATAGATATCAGCGGTGCTGGAGTAGACTGGATCTTTACGAGAACTGGTTGATTGTTTAGCATTTTGATTTTATCTTCCTACATGTCATGTATGTATATGTGTGTATTATGTGTAACTTACTGGTTTACTTTTAGATCCGTCTGTTGCAATGCCCCATGCGGGAAGTTAAATAGACATTGACATGAATCATGAGACACACACACACACACACACACACAGAAGCATACTTTGAATTCATTTCGTCTAGTCTGAATAGGGAGCCGGTGGAGGGATCTTTCTTTTTTATGTAAGAAGCTCAGCATAATCGCGTTTCTTCGCTCGGAGGACCAATCTGGCGGCCGAACTCACAGCAGTTTAGACCCCCCCCCCAACAAAAAACGCATTGAGTAGCCAGAGGAGGGTACGGTGCATTGCAATAGTCCATTTTGTCAGAGAGAGAGAAAAAAAGAGTATAATAAGTTCATAGGTGTTCAGACATATTGCGGCGAATTGAACCGATTCTGTGGGTTTGTAAGCTGACTGGCATACCTTAGTAATATATCATCAGACTCTAGGAATTCAAGATTCCAAGCAGAATGAGGTAAAAGGGCGTTGGCAATAACTACTAACATTGAAGATGATTACAGAAAATTTTACTTTCTTATCTGAATCAGGACAGCTTCTGTTTTGTCGCTATTTAACTTTAAGCACGCTTTGTGTCATCAGGTTTTTTTTAACACAATCAATTCAGTTTTGCATGTTATTCGTTGTACGGTGGATCAGTTCGGAAGGACAAGAGTCACACACCTGACTGTCTTAAGCAAATGACTGACTGGAAAAAATGGATCTGAGTAATGTGAGTTAAGCTGTGTACATAATTAAAAGAGGTGATCTAAGGAAAGGGACTTGTGGGACACGAAAATGACGGGTTGCTCACTGTGATTTCTGATCGTTAATCATCAAGATTTTGTGTTCTGTTTAATCAACTTCAAAGCCGTACCAAAGATTCCATACAATGTTTTTAGTCTCTAGATGAGTGTTTGGTTATCGGAGTGTTACAGGCAGTGAACAAAAAAGCCTAAATCCTAGATCTAAATGGAAAGAAAATCAAAGTTTTATTTCCCCTTTAGCCAACTATGCAGAACAGATCTAAAGAGTAAAAAGTGTAAGTGGCCGGTCCTATGTTAGAAATTTGCATAGGTAGGCAGGAGGTGGTAGGTCTCATGGTTCCCAATTGAGTTCTTCTGTGAAGTCCGACTTCTCGGCCTATATCTAAGGATAGGCTCGTCCAATCCCATCTACCGGAATCTACACAGAAGGGCTGTGTGCGACTTGCGGCTATCGAGAGGGCGTCAGCCAGGCACCAGTTGGTTGAACCTGCGAATAATCTAATCCGATTTCCGGTTCCTTCCCGCTCGTTGTGAAGCAGCCGACGCAAGAGGTTTGCATTCGCTTTTTCTGTCCCACTAGTACTGTATTTTTTCAGCCTGTATCTTGAAGTTGACGATCTTCGTTGCTCACTGGATCGATCTGTCCAAGGGAACATCTTAAACCGGAGACCAACATCATCATGGATCATCCTGCCAGAGGTAAGAAAACAAGACTTCGGCTATTTACGCATATCACTAAATATCACCGCATATCACTAAATATCACCGCACATCGCTAAATATCACCGCACATCGCTAAATATCACCGCACATCGCTAAAAATATCACCGCACATCGCTAAAAATATCTCCGCACATCGCTTAATATCACCAATTATCGGGTGTGTGTGTGACCTTGTGTGTGTGTGTGTGTCTCTGACTGTCTCTCTCTCTGTCTCTCTCTGTGTCTCTGTCTGTGTGTGTGTGTGTGTCTCTCTCTGTCCCTGTCTCTCTCTCTGTCTCCTGTTACATTAGTAAATGACCAAAGAACAAGAAATGCCTTCCAAAAGTTATTTATAAAACAGAATTCAATTAAAATTGGAAACAAATTCTTATTCTAATAGAATTGCTCCTAGTTGGAACAAATTGACATAAACAACTAAAAGTAAAAGTGCAAAAAATGTTAATCTTTTCAAAGACCTGGAATCATGGACAAAAATTTGAATATGATGAGTGATGATTATCACTAAATTTGAATTACAAACACAATCCATGTCTTAGAAAGAAAAAAAACCCTTAAAAGCTCCAAGGAAGCAACAAAATAATAACATAAACACAACTGAGAAGAAAATCATCGACAAGAGAAAAGACTAGGGCATCTAAAAAAGACACGAGGCTTACTTAGCCCTAAATTCAAGTGCAAGTTCAGATGTAACAGTCACAAAAATGTGTACAACAAGCCGAAATGGGTGGGACCTGACTTAGTATAAAAGTTTAAAAAGCACATCTATAGGCTATTTAACTTCAACAACACAGATATGAAAATAAAAACATTGAAAAAAATAGTGAAGTAGGTTGCTAAAACGGGACAGTATAAACACAAATTGGGCTTGAGCACTCACCCATAGGACTAGAAATGAACTGACAAATACAACAAGACATCTGTTTAAATCAACTTTGTATAAAATGTGCATTAAAAACATGCCTCTAGTCTTAAACACGGCATTTACTCTTCCTACAAAAAGAAAAGCGAGAGTCAGGCCTGTCGGTTTCAAGGCACTACAATGTGAAGAGATAACATCAACCCAGAGCACTTTCAGACAGGCTGAAAAGAGTTGAATATCCAGTTAGATATTGGGCAAGTATTTCATGATCTGACATTGACTGAAGATAACACTTTGTTTACATGTACAAAATAATTCAGTGTGTAAGCCTCGGCCTGACTTATGATTATCGCGTCTTGAAGATGTACTGATGGAGACTAGACTGGGATAGCTTCAAATACAAGCTTTTAAACACAAACTGGGCTTGAGCACTCTCCCATATGACTAGAAATGAACTGACAAACACAACATTATTACATTTTGCTTAACGTCCCATTAACTGCGAACAGCATCTCAAGACGTCCCACACTGTCCACAAAAACTTGTATGAAGTGCATTGAAGCTAATAGGAAGTGTCTCTGGATGTGCGGAAATCTTGGTACTCTAATCTTGACCATGGCCGATAGGTCTTGGCTTGTGTGTGTTTAGCCTTCCCTATTTTTGTTCAGCCTAAAGGTGAGTGCGCATTTTGTTCACTATGTCGAAGTCTGCTAATGATTCTTCGTCGAGAACTCCTCAAATTCCGGATTTTGTTCCCCCACTCTCGATAACCATTCAAACCGGTACCGTACTCGATTTGGAAAAGAAACTTCTTGTGTACAAGACCAAACCATCTGGTCACAGTCAATAAGCTGTCTGTGTACAGGACCAAACCATCTGGTCACAGTCAATAAGCTGTCTGTGTACAGGACCAAACCATCTGGTCACAGTAATAAGCTGTCTGTGTACAAGACCAAACCATCTGGTCACAGTCAATAAGCTGTCTTGGCATTTCTCTTCCTCTTCCTCTGCCCTGGCTTCTTTCCACCTGCAACTCCTGGACCAATCACTGTCGTCTGTCCATCAGTTGAAGTGACCAGTCTAGAATTGTTCTTCAGGATAGCCTGCAGGAAACGATGGAAGTGTTGTCGTCGTTGCTCTGTGTTTTTGTTATTCCAGATGGCAATGGGAACAGCAAAGTGTCTAATGTTCTCTGTCAGCCTGTAGTTTCCCTGTCCAACCAAACTCATCTCCAAGTCCTTGTATTGCCCTTTAGCAACTTCATAAAGTGTGTCACACAGGTCTGTCAGTGGCTGTGGTTTCCAGTTGACTGCGTGTTTCAGGACTCCGTTCAAACTTTCACAGTTGTTGTTTGTCCATGTTGTCAGGCCGGAGGTAGATGTCTTCAACTGAGTGTTCAGGTTTTCATGCAAAGTGGCACAATCCGGTCCTGAAAGTATCGATCAAAGCCAATGCCTGTCACGTCATAGATCTTCTTGGTCTCACCCAGTCGGTATGCAAAACACAATGTCGTCAGCAGCCCCAGTTATTCCGTCCTTGGCGAATACAGAGTTCACGATCCGAGACCTGTCCCTGTCATTCACACCAACTTTATCCTTCAGGTAATCCATGCAGTTCTTTCTCAAATGCCGTGAGCACACAAGCGTTGGCGAGTCTGGGAAGGCTGTCTTCATAGCCTTCCTCATGGCTTGCTCCTCGTCGGAGCCGATGATTGGTGATGAAGGAGCATCGTTGAGCTTTCCAGCCAGATGAGAAAAAAAGGCACAGTATGATGTGTAGTCTGATTTGCCATGTAAAAACATGGGGCCAGGGAAGATCGGGTGGTCGTTGGTGTCATATCGGGTCACTGCCAAGTTCTTGAAGGCAGCACAAGTCACATGCACATCTCCAATGTTGAAAGTCTTGTCAAATCCCAAAACTGTTGTCGCTCCAATAGGTCCAGAACAGCAGAAGCGCTTAATGTCTATCATTTGTTCTTCTGTGTACAAGATGATAGAAGGCACCTTGCCCTTAGCATGGACTAACCACTGTACAAATGGGTGACTGCACCATGGTCTCAACTGTCTGTACATGGTCAGCAAAGTTGGCCCGGTTTCCTGTAGCCGACTGTTCCTTTTTTCTGACGGTATCTGGCATTCTTCACCTGAGTGTAGGACCTTGGAGCACTGAATACATCATCACTGTTCAAAATCGGTTTCCTATACACTTGACTGGGGGCATTGTCCCTTGCCTCTTCCTTCATCCGATCCATTGCAGCGGGTGGCATCCGAATATAATCCTTCGTGCAGTACTCTTTGTATTTCCATGGGGAGCTCAGCCTGGAAATGAGCCCACATACTCTGCTACTGCTGTCATGTCACTGTCAGTGCCATCGGGTTTTTCTATCCAAGAAATCCTCCGCTTGTAGTCTTCGGAGACAGTGTGAACAGCATATGCTCTGTGGACTACGATGATGAGCTCAGGTGGAGGCTGCTGCTGTAGGACAGTGAACACTTGTTTGTTTTGCCATCCACCATCTGTCTCTTCATGAGTTCATACTGTCCGTGTCTAGTCTATGTGTCAGTTCAGTCAGTTCGCCACGCAGCACGTACGATTTGTTAGTGGCACCAGTCTTCCAGGCACCACAATCATCCAGAAGCGACTTGGTTGACCATTGCGTCGGCGTTTCATATTGTCACTGTTGTCAAAGAAGAAATATTTATTCTGCTTCAGTCCAATAGGTATCAGCTGCGACTTCTCTTTTATATCAGCGTTGATGTTCAACACTAAATCTGACATGCTTAGGAACCTCCCAGGAATGGGCAAGTCATATCCTCCACTTGCAATAGGATAGTCAGTATCCATGCTGATATTTGCGAATGCACTGCCACTGCCAGCTGGTGATGGCGACTTATGGGACTGTGGACCACTCGGCACGTTGACACCGTCCGTGAACCGTTTACCGTCTCGAATGGGGACATTGTCACGTTGTGACTCCATCCTATCCATGGCAGCAGACGGGAAAGATCCCACATACTCCGCTACTGCGGTTGTGTCACTGTCAGCGTCATCCTGGTTTTTTTCTATCCAAGAAATCCTCCGCTTGTAGTCTTCGGAGACAGTATGAACAGCATATGCTCTGTGGACTACGATGATGAGCTCAGGTGGAGGCTGCTGCTGTAGGACAGTGAACACTTGTTTGCTTTTGCCATCCACCATCTGTCTCTTCATGAGTCCATACTGTCCCTGTCTATGTTTTAGTTCAGTCAGTGTTGATTCGCCACGCAGCACGTACGATTTGTTCGTGGCAATAGCCTTCCAAGCACCACAATCATCCCAAAAGCAATTTGGTTTACCATTGCGTTGGTGTTCGATATTGTCTGTATTGTCGAAGCAGAAATATTTATTCTGCTTCAGTCCAGTTGGTATCCGCTGCGACTTGTGTTTTTTCTCAGACTGAATGACAGACACCAAATCTGACATGCTCAGGAACCTACCAGGAATGGGCAAGTCATACCCTTGACTGCCAATAGGATAGTCAGTGTCCATGCTAATATGATCTGAGGGGGCACTATCACTACCAGCTGGGGAAGGTGGCAGGGTATCATCAGTAAACACAGGAGAAGGACCAGCAGCAGGTGGTGATGTATGTTTGATTCCCCAAGTGGCGACTCTGACAGCTCACTGTCACTGGCAGCTGGTGAATCTGACTGCTCACTGTCACTGGCAGCTTGTGAATCTGACTGGTCACTGGCAGCTTGTGAATCTGACAGCTTACTAAAAGAATAGTCCCTACTAAAGGTGTCCTTATCAGATGTGGTTGGTCGCGGGGTAGAGGTCTTCCTGGCAGCACTATGTGAGGGTTTTGAATCAGTCAGATCCACAAAGCTCATCCTGGGTGGTGCAAGGCAGTGCAGTACCACAAAGTGGCTAGGCACAAACTCATCCTGGGTGTTCGGCATGTGTCCCATAGTCCACATGATTTTGACAACTGGCGTTGCTGTTGAGGACACGCCTCGTCCGCAGACCTTATGTGACAGTGGTCTGGTTAGGTAGTGTTCATTGAGAACTGGTGGGCAGTAGGACAGCAGCGCCTTCTGTAGTGCTGCACTGGCTGCATACAGATGCAGAATCTCACATCCACCCCCGCTGCTTGCAGGCAGAGCGCAGAATGTTGGGGTAGGGGTCGTTCACTAAAGTCGGCTCTCTGATGAGGTCAATGTAGTCTGGTGAGGCTGCATCGTAGTACGCTGGATACTCCGCGATCTCCAGTGCAGTCAGTAGTCTGATGTGCATGTGGTGGTTCTCGTGTCCAAAAGTCCTCTCGAGATAGCCCTGTAGAGGCAGTTCCCATCACCAAAGACTGCAAGTGGGAGGTGGTCAGCAAGCATGATGGGGGAGAACTTCCTAAGGATCTCTGTTGACACCGCATCACGAACACCAGGAACTGCTGAGGTGGTGGTTCTTTGTGCAGGCAGGCCCACTGTGCAAGTCTGCAGTAGCAGGCGCTCACTACAGACAGCTGTCTGAAGAACAGATTCAGGCTGGGAGTCGGATGCAGCAAACAGCCTGTGTAGCGATGCATTAATGTCATAAGATCCATTGGCAAAGGCGCAGTTTCTACAGAGGAAGTTGAGGGACTCCTCATCCTCAGTGGTGGTCCAGGTCGCCAGCAGATAGAGATCCATAGGAACACAGCGCCTGCAAAACATCAAAATGAACACATGCCATTAGTAGACAGTAGTAGTATTACTAGTAGTAGTAGAACTACATGTTGTTTGTTTACACACACACAGACATTTTTCTCATTCCCATCGTAAAGTACTCCCTGTTTTTATAAAACTGGGAGTACAAAAAGGAAGGCACCATGGCCGAGTGGTTAGTGCTTCGGGCTCGAGATCTTAAGGTCTCGGGTTTGAGCCATGGCCGCGACCTGGCGTTGTGTCCTTGGGAAAGAAACTTTACTCTTGCTTTCCTCACCTCACCAGGTGTAAAAGGGGTACCTGACGAAAGTTGGAGAAGGTTAAAGTCAGCGTAGGAGAGAGATGGGCTCCGCCTACCTATACTGCCCCCTTGACACGGTGAATTATTAATTCACCGCCTCTACGGCTTGTAAAAGCTATGGAACCAGACTGAATGCTGGGAAAGAACTATAGTTTCTTCACAAGGAAAGTGCATGCACACACACACACACACACACACACACACACACACACACAAACCACTTAATCTTGAGTCTGTCTGAACAGTGCTTATAACACAACGGCCTTGTGACACAACGGCCCTGTGACACATAGAGCGCACCCCAAATATACAAATGGGAATCAAACTAACAGCACAAGCAATTTTATTATCACACGCCTGTTTTACACTTCATCTGGCATACAGCTGTCAGAATACCCTTTCTTGGAAATCAACTTTCAGTTTGCTGAAGTCGTTTATAGGAAATTGGAAAAAGAAAGTTGTGTTCTGAAACTGGCTTTCTTATATTCTTGTCATTATTTGTGTTACGAATAAGGCGTGTCATAGTGTTATGAATTATTAAAAACAATTTGTAAGTTTGAAAATCAAAACGACATCACTCTGTTAGATCTAAATTCCCCAATAAAGGGGTGTAAAGGGGAGAAAGAAAAAGCTCATACACGCAATAGCCTGTCTAGTCGGACACAAACACACACACTTACCTGTGAATCCATTTCTGGCAACATGAACACTCGATGCTGCTGTTCCCACAACCCTGAGCACAAACTCCACAAGGATACTGTGGGGCCTGCTTAGGACCCATCTCGCACACGCAGTTGTCGCGCGGCCTTAGCCCAGCTGACATCTGGAGTCCCCCCCCTGTTTAACTCTTATGGCATATGGTACGGTACACACAATAGGAACAAACCAACACCAATGTTCCACTAGATCTATTCAAAATTATGGCATAAGATTGTCATATAAGCATACACCCCGATATTTAGTGATGTGCGTTGATATTTAGTGATATTTAGCGATGTGCGGTGATATTTTTAGCGATGTGCAGTGATATTTAGCGATGTGCGGTGATATTTAGCGATGTGCGGTGATATTTAGTGATATGCGGTAATTATGCCACCCGAGAAAACAATGAAGTTACAAGTTATATTGTGAGAAAGAGAACGAGTGATGAGCGATTTCGGATAAATTCTTTTTCTGTTAGGCGGCCAACATCGTCATGTCGATGATTATGTCGCACTAAGGGAGGTTGCATTTGTAGTGCAATAGTGAGGGAGTCAGTAAAAATTTGGGGTGGGTGGGAGGGGGGGTGTTCAACAGGAGGCAATAACTGGCATGGTCGGGCGGGGGGAAGGGGGGGGGGGAGGGCTTGGAAGTTTGGTGTTTACAGGTGAGAGGCCAGCCTGGACTTCAAAGAGTCCAGCGACTCGGTCGTCACAACCCTCTGAGACAGAGGATACTGTGATTGTCAAGATATGATGGAAAAAGCTGAAAAAAATTGAAGGAATTCAAATGTGTACTGGGAGGAAACGAAGTATTTAAATGTGTTTGTCATTCCTTTCAGAAATGCTGACTAGGTATGTACTGCACAAGAGGTGCAGTCTCACAGCTTTTTTTCTGCGCAATACTTTCGTTTTTTCCTGTCCTGCCACTAGTACTGTATTTTTTTTATTTGTTCTGTCCTGACACTTTGTACTGTATTTTTTGCATTTTTTCTGTCCTGACACTTTGTACTGTTTTACCTGTCCTGCCACTGGTACTGTATTTTTTGTATTTTTTTTCTGTCCTGACACTTTGTACTGTATTTTACCTGTCCTGCCACTAGTACTGTATTTTTGTGTGTTGTTTTTTCTGTCCTGACACTTGATGCTGTATTTTACCTGTCCTGCCACTAGTACTGTATTTTTTGTATTTTGTTCTGTCCTGACACTTTGTACTGTATTTTACCTGTCCTGCCACTAGTACTGTATTTTTGTGTTGTTGTTTTTCTGTCCTGACACTTGATGCTGTATTTTACCTGTCCTGCCACTAGTACTGTATTTTTTGTATTTTTTTCTGTCCTGACACTTTGTACTGTGTTTTACCTGTCCTGCCACTAGTACTGTATTTTTTTGCATTTTTTCTGTCCTGACACTTTGTACTGTGTTTTACCTGTCCTGCCACTAGTACTGTACTTTTTTGTTGTGCTTTTTTTGTCCTGACACTTTGTACTGTATTTTATCTGTCCTGCCACTAGTACTGTATTTTTGTGTTTTTTCTGTCCTGACACTTTGTACTGTATTTTACCTGTCCTGCCACTAGTACTGTATTTTTGTGTTGTTGTTTTTTCTGTCCTGACACTTGATGCTGTATTTTACCTGTCCTGCCACTAGTACTGTATTTTTTGTATTTTTTTCTGTCCTGACACTTTGTACTGTGTTTTACCTGTCCTGCCACTAGTACTGTATTTTTTGCATTTTTTCTGTCCTGACACTTTGTACTGTTTTACCTGTCCTGCCACTAGTACTGTACTTTTTTGTTGTGCTTTTTTTGTCCTGACACTTTGTACTGTATTTTATCTGTCCTGCCACTAGTACTGTATTTTTGTGTTTTTTCTGTCCTGACACTTTGTACTGTATTTTACCTGTCCTGCCACTAGTACTGTATTTTTGTGTTTTTTCTGTCCTGACACTTTGTACTGTTTTATCTGTCCTGCCACTAGTACTGTATTTTTGTGTTTTTTCTGTCCAGACACTTTGTACTGTATTTTACCTGTCCTGTCACTAGTACTGTAGTTCTGCACTCTTCTTCCAGTGCTTTTGCGTTCTGCAAAAAATACTTGAATGTATTTATTTCATTTCTTTCTGTAATATCCATTTGATTTACACAATTACAGTGAAACCCCTTTTGGGCAACTACCCCTTTTGCCAGGAAGAAATGGTCTTAAACTAGAGAGGTCCAAAATAGTAAGACAAGGAAGCCTTTGTCAGTTTGTGCTTGGAAACGGTGGTCTTGATTCAGGGTGGTCTCTCTTAAGAGAGGTTTTTACTGTATATTGGTGGTGGATGCACTGCCGAGCTGAAGAATCTAGTCTACCTTTTTTTCTAATGTGTGATGAAATATGGTGATGGGCTGTGTGCATTTCTCCTCTTGACTCATCTTTTCTTTATTATTAAAATTTACTTCTACTGTCTTGCTTAGGACATAAGTCTTTCCTTCACTTTCAGTGTTTCACTCAATTTTTTTCTGTGTGTGTTCAGTAACATGATCGCTGTAAGAATGTTTCATCAACAAAATATACTGTAGAGTTTTCTGTCTACATTATTTTTAACAGTGACACTGACACAACACATGACTGTGACTGTTTGCATTTTAACGCTAGTCAGAATTGAATAACATAATTCATTGTGGAGTGTGCTAGGTGGGTTTTTTTCTGTCTATTGATTCTACAAAATACATGTAGATTCATTTGGAGAAAATAAGTTGGTTTGAACTTTGAGTGTAAGATTACTTAAGTAACCAGCCGCCGTGGCGAAGTGGTTAGCGTCGCGGACTCCCGGCTGGGAGGTCGTGGGTTCGAATCCATCAGAGTCATGTGGGTTTTTCTGCCCCGACAGGCCTTGTATCATTTTGGTGTCTTGTTATTGTTTGTGGGAAAAACGATTGCAGCATGACAGTAAAAGAACTTACTGGTAAAATGAAAGTTTTGTTCCAGTTATTTTCACTTTTGTTTGGACCGAGTTCAACACTACACAGTACCTTCATAGTAAGGCCTGCTGAACATAAAAAAAATCCATTTAAATTATTGCACTTGTCAATAGATGTAAAACAACAATAATAACTCCCACCCCCCACCCCCCCCCCCCCCCCCCAAACAAAAAAAAAAAGAAAAAGAAAAGAAAACGAGGGCGACAGTCGAGGGACTGAAATTCACCCACCAAGTGACTGTTCCTGACGGAATTACTTTTTATAGTTTTTTTCGTTTTCTACTCGTAATCGTCAAAGGAATCGATTAGATTTTATTTGTTGAATGTGACAAGTTATGTTACGGGAACTGACCGAAAGTGGGTAATCAACCGTAATAAATTATAAAGAATAAATCTACATAAAACCTGTTAGTGGTGCTTATAGTACATACGGGAAAACAAACAAAAACCAAAACCAAAAGGACGAGACCAAAAACAATATTCTCCCACTAAGGTGGGTGAATGAAAAAAATAAAACACTGTATTTCTGTTGAGCTGAAGACGATCCTGTCTTTTTCCGATCAGTATGTAAGAAATATGCAAGTATGACCTCTTTTTGTTGCAGGCAGTACCCCGGAAGAGTTGGCCAGGCTGTGTGGGGAAGGGCCTAACGGATGGCTGTGCTCCAGCCACATCATGTGGGTCTTGGACCACGTCAACGAAGCGCAGAACACCACCCTTGGACTCTGCATCTCGGTGCAAACACCTGATGAGCTGGCTGGTATGATGAGATGGAGAGATCTCGGCAACATACAGTGTCTGGCTTTGGTTGCCAGTGTTGGTAAGAATGGTGCCGATAATTCCACCTTTTTGCCACATCACAGAGGTCAGGTAGCCACTGGAACTGTGGAACTGACGGACGTCCCTGTCATTCGGTATTGCGACAGCCAGGGTTGGAGTTGCCCACCAGATCTGCTGCCGGTTCTCTCACAGTACACCAAGCATTTTGGACTGACTCGGCTTAGAGATGTATCTCTTCAGCTGATGCACACCATGACCCCCTTATCTTATAGCCATGCATGCGATGCTCATTTCAGGAACTATCCTGTGCAAACCTGCAGCAATGTGTGCGGTCTTGTGGTGGTTGTCATCTCTGCCATTGCTGCACTAGACAACAGGCTATTCCTGCTCCTGACTGGACCACGCTCTGGTCTGAGAACCTACCTGAATGAACCAACTAGGTATGAACGCTTCCTCCGCCGGGTTGTCATGAGCTGGTTTGTCAGAAAGGCCGTCGACATGACACCTGTGTGGCAGTGGATGCCTTGTCAGGCTACATCTGATGCCTCTGACTTCGATGCCTTTTCTGGGCACTCCTATAGTGCGGCAGCCAGCCCTGGGCGAAAGAAGGCCACTGACAGCACATCACCACAGGGATTGGGGAGATCACCAACACCACAGGGAAAGGGGGCAGCACCACAGGGATGGGGGGCACCTCCACCACCGCCACCACCCCAGGGAAGGGGGGTACCACGACCACAGGGATGGGGGACACCAACACCACCACAGGGAAAAGGAGCACCACCACCACAGGGAAGGGAGGCACCACCACCACAGGGAAGGTGGAGCACCAGATCCACAGGGGGAAAGAGAAACGGGGGCACCAATGCAACAGGGAATGGGCCAGCACCACAGGGAGAGAGGGCAACACCACAGGGAGAGAGAGCAACACCAGAGGGAAAGAGGGTAACACCACGGGGAAAGAGGGCAACACCTTAGGGAGACAGGGCAACACCACGGGGAGCACATGACACAGATGCACCAAACACCCAACCACCATCACACAAACGCCCAAAGTCTTGCAAGGAAAGACGGTATGTTTGTCCATTCTGTAACTTGGTAATGACTACACTCCAAGCACTATCCAAACACAAAACTCGCAAACACACATCAGAAGATGACACTCGGGCCAATATTCCACACTGCTCATGTCACATATGCCCTGATTTCCGTTGTTTTACTCGCCAAGAGCTGATACATCACCACAAAAATCATCACCAGGCCGACATAGAATATTAGATATTCATAGCAAAACATTTGAAAACGAAGATGAATTTTTACTTTAGAAGAAAGGGGTGGAAAGAGATACATCTTCTCAATTTGTGACAAGATATGGTAAGAAAATTTATTCAAGCCATTCAACATCTTTCTTTTATTGTCAACGCTCTGGAAGTGAGCGACCTGAAAAGGTGCAGGATAATGAAAGGAAAAGGGGGGAAAAAAGGCACAAGGTTCTTGCAAAATTGGTTTTAATTGTACTGCTTTTATGGCGGTCAAAAAGTTTATTGAGTGGCTATTTCAGTAGAGTACAGTCTACAACACACGGGCCACTCCCGAAACTGGGCCATTTACATATGTCAGATGACGAGAGATCGTAGATTGGCACAGGGTGTTTACATTTGAAAGATACTAGATGACATCCGAGATAAGATGGCGGATATAAATAGGGACACATTGATTACCAGGAAAGATATTCAGAACCAAAAAAACGATACAAACCACACAAAAACATGCTGATGATGGCGTGAGTCACTGAGTGTAGGCCTGTGGGTCCATGAACTACAATCGGATCCAACTAACCCAATCAGTGTAGGCATGTGGGTCCATGAACTACAATCGGATCCAACTAACCCAATCATTTTCTACAAGCCCCAGGCACACCACACCCTGTTTTAAAAGAAGAGAATTTCCTTCTGTGCATTCAGACTGATTTCCAAAGAAACATGATTACACATGCTTCCAAAATGATAAGTATTGATTCTACACACAACACAACGCAATATGATTTTTTGCTCACAACAGTTGTTGTGCTAGATGAATTAGAGGAGGCTGTGCCTGTTGCATGCGTTATCGCAAACAGAGGATTCTGAAGTTTTATAAAATATTCTTTCAGTCAGTGCAACAGGCTTGTGGGCATGCTGACTTCACTACTGACATATTCATGACTGATCTCAAACAACTAGGTGTGTGTGTGTGTAAGACCCCTGTACCCTCCCTCCATTCTTGCCATTTGCCTCCAACAGTTCCAGTTTTCTTTCTCACCTCACATCACTTGTTCATCTTCACTCACCGTTCTGTCCCATACCCCCCTTGTGCCTTTTTTGCCCTTTTCCTTTCATTATCCTGCACCTTTTCAGGTGTCCCATACCCCCTATTTCCCTTATGTGATCTTCTTATACATGCGTGCATGCACGCAGGCGCTCACACAGCGCGCGCAGTCGTGCACACGCAGGCGCTCAAGCATGCATGCGCTCTCGCATACATTTCTCCCTTCCCCTCTCTTGCTAGGTCTTCTACTCTGTTTCCACCTCAAGCCACACCTCTAGCCCCCATCCCATCTTCCTCCCTCCGCCCCCTTCCCATCTCACCCTTCACTTTCAATTTCCTTTCTACTCTCCTATATCTCCTTATTTGCTCATGTCAGTGGTGGAGAGAGAGGGTGATGGTAATGATTATTGTTAGTATGGTTACTATGATTGTTGTTGCTTTTATTGTCTCTCCCACTCCCAGCTCACTTCACCACCTTCCCTCCTCTTCCCACCCTTTGCTTTCCACCCTCTACACCCTCGCCCTTCCCTCCTATCCCCCCCCCCTTTATTTTCCCCTGCCCTCCAACTAGTCCCCTTCCATCCCCATCCTCCAGTGAACTCCTTTTTTCCAGTGAACTTCGTTCTAGGTGAACTCTTTTCTAGTGAACTTTTTTCAGTGACACAACAACAGTAATCTTAAGTGTTACGTTTGTCAGTTGGCCAGTGTGGCTTGAGAAAGGTTGAAATAAACCGAAATATTGCCATTGTCTCATGGGTGTTTTGTGGCTTCTATTTTTCATCTTCCTGATCTCAACTTTTATAATGCATGGTGTGCCATCTTTCCCCAGCCCACCAGAAGACTTTACTGTACATGGCATGTAGATGAGTGCTGGCGTAAACACTTAGGACACATTCACTCAGATGAAATTCAGGCAAGAACCTACATACACCTAAAGTCTCTCCAGGGAGAAACGGATGAGGAAAAGTTTCGTAAATCTCTTCAACAGTTTCTTTCATTCCTTCAAGAAACGTTACCAACATTTCAACGATACTTCATGAAGAATTTCATTGATGACAACAAAAGTTTCCTCTGGGCTGCTTGTTTTAGAATTAGAACAGTTGTAAATACTAACATGTTTGTTGAAGCCTTCCACCGTGTCCTGAAGGACATATATTTTGGTCGAAAACAGAACAAGAGAGTAGATGTTCTGTTAGTGGTCCTTCTGAAACTTGCCAGAGACAAATCTATTGAAGAATTAATCAAGCGAGAGAAAGGAAACGTTACACATCGCTCACAGGAAATCAAAAACAGACACAAAGAAGCAGATAGTGTCGGAGGAATAAAAAGAAGTCAAGATGCTAAGGCAGAATGGTTTGTGCCTTCTGCAACTGTCAGTGGCAAAATCTGTTGTGTTAAAAGAGTCCTGACTGAAGCATGCACATGCATGTTGGTATGTGATTATTGTAAAGTATGCATCCACATGTACACATGCATCTGCCCAGATTTCTTGACAAAAGCTGCTACATGCAAGCACATACATGCTGTTCACAAAAGTGACCCAAAGCAAACTGAAGCAGTAAATGATGACATTGAGAAAGAAGATAATGTTAGTCTGTTCAAGGCACTTCTTTGCCAAGATAAACCCAAGCACAATTCGAACGTTGAAAGGTTAAAACTTGCTACCCTCAGTAAAGCCAGTTATATAATACAATTAGTGGAAAAGATAGATAATGTAGAGACATTACAAGCTGTACTTCAACGTCTGCAGGACACCTACAGTATTGGATGTGCACTTCAGAATTGTTCATCTACAGAATTTGAAGAGAAGACTACCTTTCCATCAAACAAGAAATTTGAACCACAACGCCGACTTTTTTCAACAAAAGAAAAAAGGAATCCAAGTTAAAGCTAAAGAAACCTGACAGTAGCGATAAAGATAAACATGAAGCAGAGTTGTCTGAACACCAAGCAGCTAGATGCGCTTTATGCTACCGTGAAGATGACAATCAAAACACTGCTGAAGTAGAATGGTTTAAATGTGCTTCATGCAACTGCTAGATACATGTGGCATGTGAAATACAGTTTGACGATACTCAAGATCTTGGCCAATGTTCTCTTTAATAATAATAGTAATAATAATGAATACTTATATAGCGCCTATTCTCGGCTAGAGACCAAGCTCTAAGCGCTTTACAATCCACACTCGTTTACACAACGGGCTGCCTACCTGGGTAGTGCCGACTGAAGAGCTGCCAGCTGGCGCTTCATTCAGTCGTTTCCCGTGTCATCCAGTCGGCATCAATCAATATCGATCACTCATTTTCCTTACTTCCTTCATTTTCCATTTCTCACGCAGGGTGCATGCTATGTGTAACGTGTCGTCCATACAAACGGCCACAGTGGCCTACTCTTCCGAAAGTTGGCGATGGGATTTTACGTGTGTAGAAACAGACAGTAAAATTTCAGTCCAAAAGCCACATAATACAATGTTTTGTTCGTTTTTTGTTTTGTTTTGTTTTTTGTCTGATTTAGCCAGATGAGTGCCCTCAGAATAGCCATATCACACACACACACACACTGGTACATGCACACACACCCAAACATACATCCCACCCCAAAAAAACACACTCGCATGTACGCACGCACGCACACACACACATCCCATCTCAAAAGACATGAATGCACACTGCCTAGTGGGTAACGCATGCCTGGTTGGTTGTTCATATCTCACAGCATAGGGCAGTCAGGATTATGTCCAACTTTGTGTCCAGCACAGGAATGACACGGCCTACAGCAGCCATAAAGGCATGCACCACATTCCTGCATGTTTGTGTAGATATTTCCTTAGCTTTATACTCTACCTATCAGTGTACATTTTTATAAACTAGAATTGCAGAGTTGTTTTAAGAAGCATGGTGCAAGCATGAAATGCTGCAATGTGTTTGAAAATGAGCATCTTACCAACAGAAACATGGACATTAATAAGAAGGCTAGAATGCTTAAGAAAAGTGACATATTGACAGGTATGTGGACCCGTAATTGTAAAACTGTTGTCAAAACCAATTCAGGTGAAACCAAGGTTATCAATTGTATTGAAGATCTTGAAAGGTATTGACTTAACTCTTCCCAAATAATGTCATATTGTCACTCATTGTACAATTAAAACGTTTCTTTAATAGATTGACTCTGTAAACCGATTGCTGTAGTACTAAATTAACGTTCTGATGGATATGATTCTATATACTTTTTTCCAACGTTTAGTTTTTCAGTTTTTTGTCAATTTTACAGAGAAATTGTTAAAGGGATTTTTGAAGGGCCGAAACGTAACTTTTTGCACATCAATAACATTTTTTCCTTTATTGTTGGGTGAGCATTTTATCTCATGATCTTTATCTGCCTAATTTTGTTTCATCATATTCTTATGTCATATGATTTATTTTCCTTATTGTCACTGTTTCTTCAGAAGAAGAAAAGATGTCTTGCTTCTTTTAGATTAGTGATCATTTTGGTTTATTCGATATTGTGTTTATTATACGTTCTTTCCTTGTAACTGGACAGGAAGGTAACCTGAACATCTGTTATGTAAGTCTTAAGACCACTCGTTTGTCTTTATGCCAGGTGGGCATTTTTTCCTTTTTTTATATATATAATTTGCATTTGTTTTTATTTTCTGATTGTATCATCTACGAAAGAATGATGTTGTATTCTATACTTTCTATGACTTTTTGTGTGCACGAGTTACATGTGCCAAGGAGGTACATTCTGGTATCTAATTTAAATATCCTTGTAATTGGACGAGAAGATAACGTTATGTGTTCTGAAAATCTTCACTCTTCCGTCTTTTATGCCAAGTGGGCATTAACTTTTTTGTTTGTTTTTTATTTACATGTATTTGTTTTTATCCTTTGATTATCTCATCTCATAAGAATGATATTGTATCCTATATTTCCTGTGATGTTGATGGTGCATGAATTACATGTGCCAGGCATGTACAGTTTTCTAACATTTTACTTAATGTCTGTTATTGTTAATCTTGTGTTTCTCCAGAAGGAGAATTGTAGTTCTGTCTCTTGTGAAATACCTGTTGTACTATTGAGAGGGAGAGAGAGACAGAGAGAGAGATTGATTCACATAGCTATGTTAATAATACTTCCACTTTATTCAAATAAATGTTATTCAAACCTACAACTCTGCGTGCGTGCGTGTGTGTGTGTGTGTGTGTGTGTGTGTGTAAGTTCGCTGACCAGTGAATGTTCACATACAGTAGCTTTCGATACCACCAAAATTGGCGGCCCCAATATTGAAACACAAACTGCACCACACTGAACCCATTGAGAAAACGTGATTTTGGCGTGGAGGGAATCAAACACGAGACAGGTGCAGACATTGAGGGGTCAGTGCACCACCTTTTTACATTACTGGTCTTTTTTTTCCAATGTTTGTTTTTTTTCTCATTCCTACACACTTACAGATGAGAATCTGAAAACTACGATCCAGGACACACCTACACAATATGTCGAACAAGTGTCCTTCAAATAGGCGCGCCAATAAACACCTGAGATATATAACTACAAGATACAAGAATACTGTTTTGTCTCAATTCTGAGAAATTGCAATTGTGCTGCTAACTATACATTAGTGACATAAATATACATGGAAAACAATGAACAATTAGCAAGTAGGGTAACTCGGCAACAATAAACAAGTAGGGTAACTCAACAACAACAACCCAACAAAATCAATTTAGTTATAATGTGAAACCTCATACATGTAGATAAACACATACTAAACACGCACACCCGCACCACTTACTAATTTTCAGAATTTGCTGTTTCGGTACAGGGGGATTTATTCCTCGGAGTTAACATTGGTTCTGACTCCATTTCCACACAGTCCTTCGAATGAGACTATAAACCGAGGTTCCATGTGTGAACGCACGCATAACATCTTGCACACACGTAAAATCCCACCACCAACTTCATCACCAACTTCCGGAAGAGAAGGCCAGTTTGGCCGTTGGTATGGATGACGCGTTACACATAGCATGCACCCTGCGTGAGAAATGGAAAGAATGAAGGAAGTAAGGATGTTGAGTGGACGATTTGGGACGATATTGACTGGATGGCACGGGAAACGACTGAATGAAGCGCCAGCTGGCAGCTCTTCAGTCGGCACTACCCAGGTAGGCATCCCGTTGTGTAAACGAGTGTTGATTGTAAAGCGTTTAGAGCTCGGTCTCTAGCCGAGAATAGGCGCTATATAAGTATTCATTATTATTATTATTATTAAAAACAGAAACAACACTGTCAGTCCTAAATGCTGATTAAAAGAAGCATTAAAGTGTGATGATGATGATGATGATGATGCACATAATAAATGATCAAGCAATAATAAAACCCATTTAAGTAAACAACAATAGATTTTCAGTATTACATAATGGTCAAACCTGGAATTTTAAAATGCATATATTATGGTAAATAATAGCAAAACACATAAAAGTAGTCAAATCACACACGCACGCACACGCATGCGCACACACAGACATGCACAAACACATGAATAAATAAATTAATTAACATAAAATAATAGAACAATCGGTAACAACCATGCCTTTATCAAATCAAATTTTCATTGTTGCACAGAAATGATAAAAATACAGAATATAAAAAGGCAGTTAAGTGAATAATTATGGCAAAGAACAGTAAAACACCTTTGGTAAACAAGCATACCACACACACACACACACACACACAGTATACACACCCACCCTATATACATACACATTTATTCAATCACACACGCACATAGAAGCACATACATATACATGTATACGCCCCCCCCCCTCTCCCTTTGTCCCCCCCCCCCCCCCCCCCTCACACACACACAATTATTGCTTGTTGAGATGGGATATAGACATTGGGATAAAACTCTCTTTTGTTCTGACCATTCAGACGGTTGGCATCCTGAACCGTCGGCCAGATGGCAGCAGTTCATAATTGTGGGCCAGGACATGTGAGGAGTCTTTTGCAATTTCTCTTGCCTTTCGTACTGCATGTTTCTCATACAATTCACTCATGCTCGCTTGCCTTTCACCTACAACTTTCCCTCACACACATTCACATTCGTTGTTTTTTTTTCACACTGAGCCCACCAAACCAGCACAAGAAGCCAAAGGTTAAAACAGATTCAATGAAACATCTGTAAAACTGTGCAAGTATTTTTTAGTTTCCATGGAGTGAGCGCAGCTTTTGCAAACAGTAAACCCCGGACTGACATTTCTTATGAATAGCTGCAGCGTTGAAATCAGAAGCTCATTTGTGGTCAATTACTGTGCCCAGATATTTATACTGAGACACCCATTCCACAGTTAGACCTTCAATTACAAGGTCTGCAATGGGCTCTACTGAAATCTATCACCAGTTCTTTTGTTTTGCTGACATTAAACTTCAGAAAGTTTTCAGAACACCAAGCCGTAAATGTACCGACAGCATCAAAATAGGTCATGTCTAAGTTAGATAGATCAAGGATGGCTGTGTCATCAGAATAATAACCGGCGTTGTGTTTGAGCCTCTACAGTTGTTGGTATAAATAGTGAAGAGCACAGGTGAATGCACAGTGCCTTGGGGTGAGCCAGTGGATGTGGAACGTGGGGAAGACAGAGTTCCCTGGCAACATACTAATTGAGATCTCCTGACAAGAAAGCTCATAATCCAAACAGTCAATCTTGGGGAAACCTGAAGAGTGAGTAGTTTCTGTGCCATGAGGTGAGGTTGTATTGTGATGAATGCTGAAGAAATATTCAATGAAGAGTATTCTGACAAAGGAATTTGGTGTGTCTAGACGTGTGTAAGCATTGCTGAGTAATGTGATGGTTGCATTGTCTGTGGATCTACTTTGCTTGTATGCAAACTGGAAAGGATCGAGTTGATGCTGTGTTTGTGAAAGCAGTTTCGAAAGAATGATGTTCTCAAAATATTTCATATCAATGCTAGTGAGAGTAACTGGCCTGTAATCATTCAGATGGGACGGTTTTCTTGACTTGGGAGCTGGGCACATAGTTGAGTTTTTCCAAATAGTTGGGATAACACATTCTCCCAGGGACCGTGAAAATCCACTAAGCTGAGTAGCTCATGATCTTAGAAGTCTTCCACTGACACAGTCAGGACCTACTGTTTTATGTAGATGGAGTTTCTTGAAAAGTCTCTCAAGGCTAGTGCCAGGGACCTCCATGTTATCTTAACCATCCTCTTCCCTAGTCTTCTTATGAAGGTCAGATACCACGTTAGAAAGGTCATCTCTAAGGTCATCATGTTCAAAACAACAGTAGAAACCATTTAGTTCGTTAGCGAACTTGATTTTATCACTTTCAGTCAAAGAGCAAAAGTTACTTTTTGGCTTGTCCTGACCTGACAGTATGTTCAGCCCTCGCCAAGCATCCGCATGTTGCCTGACTGAAACTTGTTTTCAACCTTCTCCTTGTATTCTAGTACTGCTGAGCGAATTTCGCCTCTGAGCTTCTTTTGAACTAGTTTTCTTTCTGCTTCATTACCAGACTGAAAGGCCTTTTTCTTTTGGTTACTTGTGGCCTTCAGTGACCTGGATATCCATGGCTTGTTGTTGGGATATATTTTTACAGTTTGGGGGGGGGGGGGGGGGGGGGAATTATCATATTCTCGCAAAATACAACAATGGGAAATCACTTCTACAGCTTCATTAATCATCAATGTCTTGTGAAAAATCTAAGAAAACGTCCCAGTCTGTACATCCGTAACAGCCCTGCAATGCCTCGATTACCTCTCCAGACCACATCTTTACTGTCTTTGTTACAACTGGTTCTGTCTCTATCTTGGGTCTATAAGCAGGGATCAGATGGACTGCGTCATGATCAGAATTACCAATATTTGGAAGGGGGCAGATTTATAAGCATTTTTAATGTTGCCACAGCAACGGTCTGGTTGTCCTTGCAGGCGTGTGTTGCACTTAACATAATGCTCGAATTTTGGAAGGACAGTCTGCAAGTCACATGAATTAAACTCTCCGAGTTCCAAGTTAGGAGCATCAGGTGAAAAACGCTGCAAGGAGCGGACAACATCGGCTATTTCCGTAGCTGCTTGAGCTCTGTTGGCCCTTGGGTGTGAGTAAACAGCCGTAACAAACACTTGTCCAAATTCACGAGGTATACTACTATAGTATATATTATGTTCATGGTCGTGTTTTGTTCACTTCTACTTGTTGATGAGAATCTAACACACACACACACACACACACACACACACACACACACACACACAGAGCAAACCTATGCACCTTCACCCTAGGGGTGGAGGTGGGGGACGGGGGTGCAAAAAGCAGCAACCAACTCATTCTCCACAGATTATGCACTAATGAACAGTAGGCCTAACTGCAAATCCAGTTTCTTTGTCGACTGAAAAAAACGCAGATGCGAGACGAAGTCTAAACACTCTTTCTACTCGGAACACATAATATCTATGATCGTTTCTGAGTTATTTCAACAGTATCCTGACAAAAGTACTCCCTGTTGCCGATGACATCAATGTTGTTGCACCTGATCGTCTGCACGAAGAGGAACCGGATATCGGATTAGGTTATTCATAGGTCAAAGGTTCAACCAATCAGTGCCTGGCTGACGCCCTCCCGATAGCCGGAAGTGGTTGTGTGTAACTTGGAGGCAAGGAGATTGCTCTGTGTAGGCCTATCTTGCAAAATTGTTCGGTTGGACTATGTTTGGTTAAAAGAGAGAGAGAGAGAGAGAGAGAGAGAGAGAAGGAAGAAAACGGATATGTTCGGGACAATGGAAATGAGTGGTGTCTGCCCATCATTGTGAAACTGGAACACAGAATAGTTTGGTGAGTGAATTGAAGTTTTACGTTATAAGTATAATGCTGCTCAGTTGCAGGTAGAATCTGGTGACTTTGAGTGTGGGTGAAATTTTGGTGCTGTTATTTAGATTAGGAATAGATTATTAATACGAGAAAAAGGAAGGATGGGTTCGAAAGTGATTTGAGATTGTGAGAAGGATTGGAGAGGAAGTGGGTGTTGTGAGATAGTGTACGAGTTGGGGAAATGGGAGTGAATGATTATGGAACACGGGGTGTGAGTAAGACATTGTGAGCTGATAGCTGTGAGAAAGTTTATATTTAGTATGAGAAGGATGTGCGACCAAGTTGGAGAGGAAGCATGATATTAGCATTTACGATAGCGTAATATCTGCAGACCTGAAACCGACTCCTGCAACCAACTCCAACAACCAACACTGCATTCACCACTACCCTTCCACTCGGCATTCGGGGGATCTGACGTGGACCGGCGGCTGGTGTTCCGTCTACGCGTGTGCCGTAGATCTGGACTTGCGAGTAAAGGGGAGACATCCTGGGGGGGAGGGGGGGTGTTCCTAACTACGTGTTGTCTACTAAGGACCTAGCCCTACAGAAAGCTAAGTGCCTGTATTCTTTTTAGTTACTCCTGTTTCGGACAAGGAAACGGTGGAACAAGAACTTGTGCTGTGCCTGTAGCTGAACTGGAAGCTCGACAAGTTCCAAGCTTGCTTGGGGAAAGACTGTTCGTCTAGGGGCGAGTTGGATAACAAAAGACTTCAAAGGAAAAAAAAGGGACTCTTGAGAGAGAAGAGAGAGAGTGTGTGTGTCGATGACATTTATTTTGTGAATGCGTTTGTTTAATGTAGGAATTGATAGTTGAGACCTAAAGTAGTGTCGCATTGTTTTGTTGTAATTGTTAAGGAAGGGTTAGTTAATAAATGGGCGCATCTTTTACTTTTGTCTTGCTTGCCTATTTGTTGCGGGAGGTGGTTCCTTAGTGCGTGTAGAAGTACACGAAGTAAGTAGGTGCATGGTTTACAAACTCTTGTGTAGAAGTAAACAACATCAAATTAGAGCATGATTTGCGAAGCAAATGTCCCTCCTCTGTGCCCGTGAGAGGCAGCTCACAGCGAATGCGTTTATTGTCCTTAGGTTAGCCTGACCCTAGACCAGAGCAACCTAACTTGCGTGACACGGAGTATCAAAAGCGGCAGATAAATCTAACAGTGCCAACACAGAAACATGGTTATGATCCAGAGCAGTTAGAATGTTGCTGATGGCCTGTACAAGACGTTTCAATGCTGTGATGTGGGCCTAAGCAGACCTAGATGTGTTATGAAGATTGAGAGTGCAATGAGTTATAGTACATAGTTCAGCTTATAGCGTTCCCACATATCTGTTGCCTTGAAAGAAAGGTAACATTTTAATTCGGATCAAGAATTACATTACATTGGCACTTGCTTACTGAAAGACACAACGTTATGCAGATATCTCGTGCACGTCATCCTCTCTTTGTTTTGATAAATTCTGTTCAGAGCTTTGAATATTGCCTACATGTTTATAAACTCTCTCTCTCTCTCTCTCTCTCTCTCTCTCTCTCTCTCTCTCTCTCCTGTACTCACATTCCTCTCTTCTCTTCTCCTCCATCTCCACATCTTCGCGCGCGTGCGCGCGCGCACACACACACACACACACGCGAACGCACTCACATGCTTATATATACCGCAAATGCACGCGCGAACGCCGTATGCCCACATATACAGTTCCACAACGCTCCCTTCGACAGACAATTAACAATAAGACTTTTTTAAAACTCAAAATTGTTTTTATTCGTCTGTCGTGGTTAAAACACACAGTTCCAAATACACTTCACACTTCAGGTGAGTGACTCGGCCGTGACAACACATTTACCGGCTTCAGTGCAATCAAAACGGAACAGCGAATCTAGCCCTTTGCGAAAGAGCAGGTAACATGAACACGTGCTGAGGGAGTGTCACTGGCTGCCTGTGAAATTTTGTTACCATGAAAAGCTGGCTTCTCTTGAACAAATGTATGCTATTTTTAAGTATGCACTTTAAATCTCACCGTTTCCTACATATGTTCACAAAATGTTTGAGCGAAAGAATGAGTAGTGTGTAACAGTGCTATGTGCGGTTGACCCTTGGAATTGTGCTATTGAAATACCATCCGCGTACTCTGCCGAGCAGGTTACGTTTTGATCAGCGTCTGTTTGTGCGGTTGTCTGCTAGCAAAACAAAACCATAACTATTGAATCAATTGCGAGGAAACTTGGTGGAAATATAGAATGACGTCAGGGGACAAACCCAGTTCATTTTGGCGCGAATTTATGACGTGTATGGGATGAACAGACCCTGTCCCGAACACCACCACCAACAACAAAAGACTTGTACCAGACAAGCTACAGTCTGTTTTTGTTGTGTTTTTTCCTTTCTTATCGGTGTATAATGCCATTAGAAAGCTGTCTGAAGACCACCAATAGATACTTGCGGGTTTCCCCATGCAGAAGATAGCGTACAACAGCCGCTGGGGCAGTGAAGAGCAGTGAAGAGGCATTAAAAGTCCATGGATTGTGCTCCTTCAGAAACGTGAAGTCTTCAAAACCTGCTACAAGTTCGGCTTTGAAAACAGTTGCCAACGTTGCTGCCTTGAATACTCCACCATTGTGGAATAATGACTTTGCAGGGAGTTTATGTAATCCTACATGTGACACTGAAATATATCTTCGAAACGAAAGCGAGAGTATTTGAAATGTGCGTTGTTTGTCACGTAAGTGATGAGCTTCCACGATTATAACATTACCAAACATTTTCAAATCCTAATGTAAGACATTTGTCGATGCTTATAAGCAGATTGGAAAACAAACAACGATACTAAAATTTTGTTGCGAACGAAACAAAAAATCAAGAGTTTACAAAAATCGTTTGTCATGGCTTTTTGTTTGTTTTTGTTGGATGGATGCGCTTTTGTTTGTTTGCTTTTCAGTAACAGTTTCAAATCAATACACAACGTCAAACATGAATGCAAAACGACAAAAGATTTAGTAACCCCGTGACACCCCGCGAACTCTGAATCAATCGTCTGCCAATCTTTACGCCGACAACTGTCAACAGGCGTCAGCAAACATGCTCCACGCTGGTTTCCCGCACGGGAACATCTGACGAATAATTATAACGTGCTGGGCTCACAGAACGGTGCAGTTTTTCCTGCGCAAAGTCCTGTCAAAGAAGGATCCGCTCAGGTCACTGTCTTCCTCGAGCCCCCTAAACGGTAGGATGTTCATCTGTTGCGTTGTGTAGGGCTGGAACTTCTCAGGCTTCGGAGCGCTCCGCTGCTTGTTCTTCAGGAACGGCGAGGGCTCAATCCTCTTCAGAACCGAGTGTCTTTTTCGGTCTATGAAAGGCACGATACTGAATCTAGGTGCCGCCGGGATCGGGGATGCCGACGCCTGGATGGGGTCAGTTCTGCTGGAGCAACAGCCTCGGCTGCTTGCGGTTTACTGGGAGCGGGGCTGGCAGCTGCTTCCACTTGAAGGCGACTCTCCTTCCTGACTGGGACCTGAGGCTCTGGAAGACCGGACACTGGAGGAGGGCTCAGGTCCCAGGTGGCGGTGTAGTGATCTGGAGCGACGGAGGACGAAGGAGTTCGGGGTAGGGTCCCTTTGACCTGGGCAGGGGCAGGAGGGGGCGCCACCTCCGCCTCATCGGCTGAAGGCTTGATCTGAGTGAGGACGTCTTTCCATGTCTTGGTGGACTGGGCCTTCGCGGCTCGGCTGTCCACGATGTTGATGGTGGTGGGTCTCGGGGGCAGTGTGCGCTTCACGATCCTCTTCCTCTGAGGGTTAGCTTCCGCTTCGGGGTCCAGAACGTCAGGCAGGGAGGAGATATCGTCGTCTGGCTGGACAAGGTCACGGTCCAGAGTGCCCACCAGGAAATAGGTCACCATCTTTCCTTTGCCCCGGATGTCGATCTCGCCGCGGCTCTTGAACACGTAGCCGTACGGGTACAGTTTTCTGAAGCACAGTTTACACCAGTTTTCCCAGTGCAATCACTTCTTTTACCATGCTTTTATTCTTCCTATAGTCAACCTGACCACAAAGGGCCCTTTCAGAGCTTTGATCACATTCTAAAAGGGAAATTATCCCCGTCGTTTAAACACACACACACACACACACACACACACACACACACACACACACACACACCACATGCGCACGCGCTTGCGCTCGTGCTCGCACGCACACTTTGTACAAGTTAATATACTGTTCAACATTGAAATCCAAAACGGCGAAGAAAACTAGGCTCTGCTGGCCGCTCCAACACGTCTGCTTAACTGATATACTTACTTTACTTATGTAGCTCCCAGATGGTCTAATCATGAGTATGAAACTGCCGCTAAAAAAAAAATCGTGACTATTACTACGAAAGCCAAAAGAAAAGAGACAATAGCATAAACAAGAACAACAAGATATAAATAAATGAATAAACAAAACTATGAACCACGTGACAGAACGCCTATGACTATACGGGAATATACATCCAGAGGCCAGGCAGTCTGTAACTCCAGGTGGGGTTGCGGGTTCGAACCTCCGCCGGGGCGTTTCGGTACAGGGGGATATTTCCCTCGGAGTTAACATTGGTTCTGACTCCATTTCCCATACAGTCCTTCGAATGAGACTATAAACCGAGGTTCCGTGTGTGAACGCACGCATAACATCTTGCACACACTTAAAATCCCATCACCAACTTTCGGAAGAGTAGGCCAGTTTGGCCGTTGGTAGGGATGACACGTCACACATAGCATGCACCCTGCGTGAGAAATGGAAAGAATGAAGGAAGTAAGGAAAATGAGTGACCGATATTGAATGATATTGACTGGATGACACGGGAAACGACTGAATGAAGCGCCAGCTGGCAGCTCTTCAGTCGGCACTACCCAGGTAGGCAGCCCGTTGTGTAAACGAGTGTTGATTGTAAAGCGCTTAGAGCTTGGTCTCTAGCCGAGAATAGGCGCTATATAAATATTCATTATTATTATTATTATCAGAAGGAGGAGACCAGTTTCGACTGCTCCTGATATTGTTAGATGACTGGAAAGATTTGAAAAAGATTTGAACAAATTTGCACATAGCAGTATGTACAGCCTTGCTCGATTCCTTATTTCAAGACTGGAGAAATGGCCTGGAGACAATAACCTGAACTCATACGGGAGGGAAAGGTGTGTGTGGGGGGGGGGGGGGGGGGGGGCAAGATGGTATACGTCCGAAAATCAGTACGTAAGATTTCGATGGATATGGAAACGACAGATATCCATGAAATTGATATCTTTTCCTGGATTTTTTTATATGGTGTAACACTGACATTTTCATATTTGCGTGTGTGTTTTTTCATTTCTCTTTTCTTTAAATCTGTTTTCTTTCTCTGTTCTTTTTTTTCTTTTTCTTTGTGTGTGTGTGTGTGTGTGTGTGTGTGTGTGTGTGTGTGTGTGTGGAATTATTAAGTCTCTACGAACTATACGTCTCCTTGCGGCACTGCCGAATGCCTTTTGTAGCCTGGGTTTTCTTAGGAACCAAAGTACGTACTCAAACGTGGGCTCGCTGACTTGGATCCTGCCAGGGATGCCATTGCTCTCCATGCGCGAGGCTGTGTTCACCGTTTCGCCGTAGATGTCGAAGCGGGGCTTCTTTTTGCCGATCACCCCCGCCACCACGGCGCCCGTGTGCAGACCTACCCGGATCTGGAAAATAAATCAATCCAGGAACAGGCCAAGGCTAGATTCCACCTCAAGGGTTTGGTGACGTAACACTTCAGCCTTGAGACCCGTTGGCTGATAGGACGTTTAATGCCCTCTCTCTAGACTGCCAGCTGCAGATGATCTAAGCTGGACGTCCCCCCCATCCATCTCTTCCCCCCCCCCTCCACCCCTGCACCTGTACAAGGTGTGCTGGAGCTGATGACAGGACTGGATCAGTGACGCAAGAGGAAAGAGGAGGGTGTTCCAAAGCGGAACCTGGGACAGTAGGAAAAGGGAGGGAAAATGCTGGGGAAAAAGTCGCTTGTAGCAGCGTGTATGTGTGTGTGTGTGTGTGTGTGTGTGTGTGTGTGTGTGTGTGTGTGTGTGTGTGTGTGTGTGTGGGGGGGAGGGGGTTACCAGAAATACTGTTTTCTCCGTCCTCTCAGTCCGGCCCTGGACCCGCACGTGAAATCTGACAAACCCTAATAGTTTCGTTTAAATCTCGTATCTTGACTGGAGACCTATTCTGATCCTGCCGCATCCTGTTTCCGGCGAGAGAGAGAGACAGACAGACAGACAGACAGAGAGGGGGTGATAATGATGACAATATCAGTCCATGAAGGACAAGTTGTTCTCAGACGTGGTCTTATAACTCTATATCCCCCCCCCCTCCCCCAAAAGGGGGAAAATGAACGTTTGCGTCCCAAAGTATTTTTAAGTGAATTCAAACGACACCACACATAGGCCGTCTGACATCAGATATCCATTCATTGAATAGACGGTTGTTTTCACACACACACACCGCTCCTCCCCCTTCCGTCTGCCTCTGTCTCTCTCTCCGTCTGCCTCTGTCTGTCTGTCTTTCTCTCATTCTCTCTCTCCCTCTCCGTCTGCCTCTGTCTGTCTGTCTGTCTGTCTGTCTCTCTCTCTCCTTCTGCCTCTGTCAGTCTCTCTCTCTTTCTTCGTCTGTCTCTGTCTGTCTGTCTGTCTATCTGTCTGTCTCTCATTCTCTCTCTCCCTTTCCGTCTGCCTCTGTCTGTCTGTCTTTCTCTCATTCTCTCTCTCCCTCTCCGTCTGTCTGTCTGTCCGTCTCTCTCTCTCTCTCTCTCTCCTCTCTCTCTCCTCTCTCTCCTCTTCGTCTGTCTGTCTATCTGTCTCTCTCCCCCCCCCCTTCCTCTCTCTCACCCCCTCTCTAACCCCCCCCCCCCCTCTCTCTCTCTCTCTCTGTGACCTGGAGGGGCAGCCCAGTGGCGGGGGAAGGAACGTTGCCGGCCTCCTCCAGCATGTCCATGGCGAAGTCGGCCATCCGCTCTGCATGGTCCACCTGCATCTCGGGCACCCCCGTCACCGCCATGTAGGCGTCCCCGATCGTCTCCACCTGGAGTCGTTGGCTGTCGTCAGTCTTATCATCATCGTCGTCGTCAATGTCTTCTTCACCTTCCTCGTCATCGTTCTCGTCATTATCACAATTGCTAAAACTCATTGTGCTTTATTTGAGCATGTGAGACGTGCTGCTTCATTAGTTCTAGTTATGATATCATGGGTGATTTTCCAAAATTTTTCCAATACTGAACATTTTCCTGAGCATTGGGTTATTCCGCGACTCTTCATTATCGGGTCTGTAGCACCATTCAAAACCAATTCGCACAAAACTATTAAGAACTTAAGTGTGGATCTTGAAACCACAGCAAATAACGTACAATAAAATGTCAAAATGCAGTCTAAAATAACAGGAACTTTACTGCATCGATGAAACTGATACTTTTTCAGTACAGCAATATTACAATTCACCTGTTTACAGAAACTGTACAATGCAGAATCCAGAATTCAAGTGAACAGATTGTACTGACCGTACCTCAAGGAGTGAGCAGGTGATGGAAGCAGCAGGCAGGCTATGAATCAGGCTCTGATAACTGGAAAGCTCAATTTCTCAAAGTCCCATGCATGAATCATTTTCACTGACTTCAGCAGTCACGGATTAAAAGCATGTGATGAGCAGTGCAGTCAGGCAGATGCACCTAAAGTGATGACACAATCTGTCATTGACAGATACTGTACATAATTATGTAGTCGCAGTCGACGAAATTAGGGAAATACAATGTACATGTATACAATATGCACAAAAGGATTTCAAACTGAAGATGGAGACATCTGAGGAGGTGGGAAAGTCAATGGTGGCACTGAATCAATGCACATTGCACATTTACTGCTTGGCTTTCTTTGCAAAGAAATCTCGGATGTCTTGTGGAGCTTTCCTTTTTGCTGATGGATGAACTTTCTTCCCAGGCAAGCAAACTACAAATGGTTGGGTTCCCATTTGTTTTCAGGAAGGTCTTTGCCATACATGTGAGTCCACATGATTGCTGGTAGGCGACTTGTTTGGCTATCATGTTCATATATTCGGGGACAAATCTTACGCTGTAGGTGCTTTCTCACAGTGTGACCCCCATACTGTGGATAAATGGACTGGACAGGACTGCAGAGAATGCTTGAAATTGCATGCAGAAACCACATTCCCAGGTATCTTCCAGGCAAAATGCTTTTCAAAACTTCCTTGCGAAAGATGTCCCTGATTGCCCCTGGTTCCAACTTCTCATCCTCTAATTCCTCACTGTAGGTTGCATAGTGCTTAGACCAAGGAATAATCGTTGAAGTATCTGGATCTTTCAGATTTTCATCTGAAAGATAGAATTCTTCATTGACAGCCAATTCAATTGTCATGCGGACTCTCATTTCCACATGCTGGTCTTCACTGCCAAAAGCAAGCAAAGAGGCACTCCGTGGCAAACAATTCCCATCTCCACAAATCTTCACTGGAATCACAGGTGGGGCATCATTTGGATAAAGGTCTGCTGCACAGCAGTCTTCTTTGTAGCTTGATGCCCCCAAACCATGTAAGCAGCAAACTGGCCATCTGTTCACAATTTCTATTCCTGCTTCTTTAGCTGCTCGTTGCAGTTCCACAAAGGATGACTGGGCAGCATGCTGAAGCTCTTGACTGAGGTGTTCAAAAAAGTTTCTTCGAGATGTAGTTGAAGATTCTTCAGATCCTGATGCATTTGCAAAGTTGTTTCCTTCATCTTGATTACATTTCAAAGTGTTCTTGTCCGTTTTCTTAGTTGCTGAAGCTTTTGCAGATGCCAAGGTTGGTGCAAACTTCTGAAAGATTTTCTTGTTCTTAGGTGCATGTTCACCAGGCCTGTCTGTTGGGTGAGAAGTGTTCTCGCTGGATGTGGGAGATCTTACAAGTTTAGAGTTTGGCACAGAAGTCTGTTCTGCAGAACATGTATGCTCACCAGCTTTCTTTGGTGGATGAGATATATTCACACGGGTCTTTTTTGGTATGGTAAAGCCAAATATCATGGTAGCTGCTTGCAATTTTGCAGTATTCTTTTCAGAATCGGATTTCAAGTTGTTTACAGCCTGGTCTATCAGCTCCAGTCTTCTTTTTTGAACTCGACATTTTTTATGTTCAAGAAATTCCACATACTTAGCATGAGCTGAGGTTGCTGAAACTCTCATTTTATGAGTGATGGTCATGCTGCAACACGTCTCCTTCTTTGCCTTCAATGCATACTTGGTGACAGCTATTGCCTCAAAACTTTCAGTTGTCAATGTAGTCCTGTCATTTTCAATGATGTCATCCATAATGTTGAATGTTCCTTCAATTACAGGGCCAGAAAAGACTGTCAATACAGCCTTCACCAACTTTGAAAGAACTGGATAGCGCAATCCATCACCTACAGTAGCCCTGAGCTGACTGACAGGGTGCCACCAGCCTTTGTCAATCTCATCACTCTCTGTGAAAGCCAATGATTTGATATCTGAATCACAGGTATATTGTCTGGCTTCCATTTGCAACTGCCCAGCTTCTTTATCTGAAATAACATTTGGGAGGCGCTCAGCAAGTTGAATCAGTCCTCTGGCTGTGTCCTCACACTGCTGAATTTCAGGATCCAGGGCTGTCAAGTTGGCAAGTGTGCGGTTGCTAAGAGGCAGCTTCTCCAACATGGCAACACATGCACTGGTATATCCTCGCCGAAGATCTTGCTGGAATTTCTTAAGCCAGTGTTGTTGTTTGGGATCTGCCCTCAGTTTTTTTTATACAGACTGCAGGTATACTTTCCAACAACCAAGTCCTTGTCCGATACCTGATTCTCCGGCTTTGAACAGTCAACCTTTTTCAAGGCTGAAACTGAATGCTCTTGTGGCATCACCTCTGCTCTCAGAAACAGACCCAAGAAATCTCTGGCGAGACAGTACATCTTCACATGTAGTTTGTGGAGAACAAGCTTTTCACACTGAAAGAGCTTCACAAAGCTCTGGTGCTGCTGCAACATGCCCCTGTAAACCTGCACTAGCAAACAGGTCTTGTGATGGTGTGTGAACAGTTTCAAGAGAATTCGATCTTTTTTTTCAGAGTTTGCTGTGCTACATCCTTTAGCCTGCTTGTGAATTTCTTTGATTCTAGCTTCTTTGTCAGCAGACACACCTCTTCTTGACAGGACATCTGTGAACAGCTGCCTGTAAACAGAGATGACCGTACAGAAATAAAGCAAAGCATCTCAGGGAGAGAAGAATAATCTCTCACTTGGCCTTCGCCCTTTATGACCAGGCAAAAAAAAGTTGTGTGTTTACTGTAACATGTTGAAAAAAAAAAAGATGGTCGGCCGATCTTAAAAACAAATTTTGTGAGTGTGTGTGCGCGCGCTTGTGTGTGTGTGTGTGTGTGTGTGTGTGTGTGTGTGTGTGTGTGTGTGTGTGTGTGTGTGTGTGTGTGTCTACTTTAACACTAACAGGTAAAATTGTATATTTAACAGAAAAAGAACCAGTTAAACATTTTATTTCTACTTCAACACTGACAGGTAAAATTGTTATTTAACAGAAAAAGTACCAGTTAAACATTTTATTTCTACTTCAACACTGACTGGTAAAATTGTATATTTAACAGAAAAAGTACCAGTTAAACATTTATTTCTACTTTAACACTAACAGGTAAAACTGTATATTTAACAGAAAAAGTACCAGTTAGTCATGATCGACTTAAACACTAACAGGTAAAATTGTATATTTAACAGAAAACGTACCAGTTAAACATTTCATTTCTACTTTAACGAAAAAAAAAACCAGGCTTTTAGAAAGAAGTCTCATTTTTGTATTTGCCATGTAATTTCTTTTCTACGATTTATAGTTGATTGTATTTACTGCAACATTAGCCTTCAGTAAAAAAAAAAGAAAAAAAAAAGGTTACTTGTGGTGGTGACAGTGTGCAATTTTTTGTGCATAGTCAGAGATCAAGTCTGTGAAATATATGCTGATGGCTTCTTTTACTTTTGCCTGCCCTCCCCCCTGCACTTGTCATGTCTTGTGGCCTAAGGTCGTTGTACATTAAAGTTTTCTCTCAGTCTCTCTCTCTCTCTCCCTCTCTCTCTCTCTCTCTCTCTCTCTCTCTCTCTCTCACACACACACACACACACTCACACACACACACACACACACACAACACACACACACACACACACACACACACACACACACACATACCTGTGTCTCGTACATGATGGCCCCAAGTCCCAAATTACTATGTACATTTTAAAAAGTTAAAACCATTCTCATTCATCAAACTTGTGCGAAGGCCAAAAAAAAGTTGAGTGTTTACTGTAACCCGACTGACCCCAGTTTTAGTCCCCAAGCCTAAACGTTTCTTTTGGAATTACCCTATTAAAAAAATGGTATTGTTGAGAGAGATTAATTTTGTGAAGGACATCTTATCAGTAATGATGACAACTTTTTTATGATCATGTCATGTGAGGAGCAGAAAAACGTCACGATCTGGCAACATTTCTGAGGCTGTTCAGCCACTGCCATATTTCTCTCTCTCTTCATTATAAAATCTGCCGACAGACAGACTATTTTCAACATGTTACAGTAAACACACAACTTTTTTTCTTTCTTTTTTTTTGCCTTAGCACAAGTTTGATGAATGAGAATGGTTTTAACATTTTTAAACGTACAAAGCTTGTGCACGCACACACACTCGCATGCAATAAACTAGAAGTGTCTGACTCCGAGTGATACAAAATTTTTCATTACTGACTGAGCAATTATAACTCAATTTGCAAGAGATAGAGGAAGAAAGAGGGAGTGGGGGAAGCAAGAGAAAGAGAGAGTAAAAGAAAGAGGGAGAATGTTGAACACACAACCATAAAGACTTACCTGTGGTGTTGTTGCTCTGCCTTCTGGAGAAAGCCAAAGTAGAATGCAATCAACACGTCCATCTGTTGATCAATTCTCTCTGCCACTTCAATCATCTGAAGAAAGCGTGATCCTACTGGTCTGATCAGCATACAAACTTCAACATTCAGCAGGCTGCACATTTCAGCAATGAGGTCCTTTCCCTTTGGACTGCCTTTTATGTCATAAACCAAATCTTGTCCCAAGTCTTCTACATAACTGTTGAAGGGCTTGCAAAATTCTTTTGCAATGTTTGACACAATGTGCACTGTGTCACCATGTACATCCAACAGATGTGGATTTTGTCTTCTTGTCAGGGTCTCCACTCCTTCTTTCTTGCCTCTCATCACGTTGCAGTTGTCTGTGAGAGAACTGACTACATTTGTCCAAGGAACTGCATCACCACCTGCAGCTGCCTGGTCAAACTGCAGCATCTGTGCCACACCGGCAAATATATTTTGCGAAGTAGCGTAATTTTCAGAAAAACTTCCCAAAAGAAATGTTTCCACCCCCCCTTTGTTCTCATTAAAAACCCTCACAAGAACATTCACCATCTTATTGTTGGCATTGTTTGTTGCTTCATCTAAAGACAAAGAAAAGTAATTCTTCTTCAGCTTGTTGAGCAGCTCTTCTCTGAAAGCAGGGGCTACTCCATGTGTCAAGGTGTATGCAGCTGTACTTCTGTTCATACTGAGGCCTTTAAGTGCTTTGGGGTCCTCTCCCATTTTTTTTTTGCAAAATCTATGAGTGCAGGTGCCAAAGAAAATGGCAAACAATGTTCTGCAAGGAAAGCGCACGTACGAATTTTTGCATCCGTGATCCGATCCATTGTCGTAAGACCAGCCATCACAGGTTCGGCAGTAGGAAAAGTCGATGTGTGCGCCTGGGCACTCAGTCTCGAACAGTGTGTTGGGTCGACCGCGTGTGCATGAAGGCTTTTCTTGCCGTTCGATTTGTAAACCAGTTTTCTTGAACACAAGTGGCACCACGCCGTACCTGCTTCGTCCGCTTTTTTTAACCACAAGCCAAACGGTCGATTCAAACTGTCCATTTCGTTGAGCCACTCTTTCTTCCATTTGTTTTTGCATTGGGAATCAACCTTCCGCGCTTCGTTCTCGCTGGTTAAAAACTGCATTTTTAATCACAGTGACCTGGCAGCATACACACGTGTGGAACAAATTTTCCAAAGATGGCGGCGACGGAAGTGAACTCGCACAAGATTGATTAAAAAAAAACGTGGACCGGAACGAAAACATGGACCTGCATCAAGTCCAACGGACGATCGCCAGATCGGTATCAAAAACAAAAAAAACAAAATTTTTTTTTAAATTTTTCCCAATACGGAATTCCGTCTCAGACGGAAGGAAAATCACCCATATGATATGTCAGGGTCATTCGTTCAACGTGAAATATGAAAAGCCACCTGATTTCAACAATATCATCATCGTCATCATCATCATCATCATCATCATCATCATCATCATCATCATTATCACCGTCATCATCATCATCGTCGTCGTCGTCGTCGTTGTTGTCGTCGTCGACGACGTCTTAATTACAATGTCCCACAGCACTGAAATGGGCAAGCATATATTGTGAATTCCGTGTCTGGAACAAGGAATCCTATCCGTTTGAACCAATCTCTGTCCAATCTGACCTAAATCAAAGCAATGTGGCTTTGTGCTATACGGTCGGATCCACCACACCGCAATGCCATTTGCCACATCACATCCCAGCACGCCACATCACGGCACAGTTCACCACACATCACCGCACACCATACAATACCGCATCGCACCACACCACGCAACCACTCGCCAAATTCGACACACCATATCACCTCCCTTCAGGAGTTCACCATCTGGCTCCACACAACAACATTCCATTCTCAACACTCCACATCTCATCCCGCCCATGTCTTCCACACTAAACCACATCACATCCCACCACATCCTGCACACTGAATCAATCACATCACATCCCACCACATCCAGCACACTGAATCAATCACATCACATCCCACCACATCCTGCACACTGAATAAATCACGTCACAGCCCACCACATCCTGCACACTGAATCAATCACATCACAGCCCACCACATCCTTCACACTGAATCAATCACATCACATCCCACCACATCCTGCACACTGAATCAATCACATCACAGCCCACCACATCCTGCACACTGAATCAATCACATCACATCCCACCACATCCTGCACACTGAATCAATCACATCACATCCCACCACATCCTGCACACTGAATCAATCACATCACATCCCACCACATCCTGCACACTGAATCAATCACATCACATCCCACCACATCCTGCACACTGAATCAATCACATCACATCCCACCACATCCTGCACACTGAATCAATCACATCACATCCCACCATATCCTCCACACTGAATCAATCACATCACATCCCACCATATCCTCCACACTGAATCAATCACATCACATCCCACCACATCCTGCACACTGAATCAATCACATCACATCCCACCACATCCTGCACACTGAATCAATCACATCACATCCCACCACATCCTGCACACTGAATCAATCACATCACATCCCACCACATCCTGCACACTGAATCAATCACATCACATCCCACCACATCCTGCACACTGAATCAATCACATCACATCCCACCACATCCTGCACACTGAATCAATCACATCACATCCCACCACATCCTGCACACTGAATCAATCACATAACATCCCACCACATCCTGCACACTGAATCAATCACATCACATCCCACCACATCCTGCACACTGAATCAATCACATCACATCCCACCACATCCTGCACACTGAATCAATCACATCACATCCAACCACATCCTGCACTCTGAATCAATCACATCTTCCGAACTACACCACACCCCGACCGTCTCCACATCTTTCACACTGAACGACATCACTTGCAACCACATTCTCCACACTAAGTCATATCGCATCCCACCCCATTTTCCACACCCAGTCGCATCACACCCCATACAACCTCTCTCCATACCCTACCCGCATCGCTCCCCACCACACATCCTCCACACTCAAACCACATCTTACCCCACCCCAGCCCACCACATCACAGACCACATCAGCACTCCACATCAGCACATCCCATCCGCCACATTACATTGCCACCACATCACAACATAGCCCATTCCACCACTCCACGCTGAATCACGTAACACCTCACTGCACCATACCACACCATATCACATCAACCCCCCCCCCCCCCCCCCCTTTCAGGCTCACCACAACCCACACGTACGAACAGACGGGCCGACAGGCAGACCCAACAGGTATCCACACTGGACTTTCGCAATGGATAGATGGACGGGGGCGTCTAATTTCACCTATTCCAGTTTCACCTACGCTTTGTTATTCAAATTAGCAAGATGGCTGCCCTGACCCGTGCAGTTTCACCTACTCAGTTGTTCCCCTCCTTTTTACAGAATTTGCCAAAAGTCCAACTTCACCTACCTCGGGTTGGCAAGCCGTCGAATTTCACCTACGACCTGTGGACCTGTGAACTGTTTGGGTTTTTTTTTGTCTCTCTCTGCATGTCTTGCCCACTTTTTTATGTTTCAGTGTGAAATTGACTCAGTCTTTTCTCATAACTTCACCGACTCGTACTTTTGTAAAGTGTTTGAAATGTGAAATTTCCTCAGTCCCTTCACCGACTGGTACACACTGGTTCATTTGTCTTCTCTGCAACCATGGAGCACTAAGTTGTCAGCACAAACAGAGGGGGGCGACAATTCATTCTGGATGGTCAAAGGCATTGCTTTCACGTGTACTTTTACCCATGCTTAATGCGTTGGTAGGCTGTCGGTCTGTCCTTCGTACAGCGCAAGAACCACAGTAGGTGAAATTGACCCTTAAGATACATGAAATTGGATGTCCCCTCATAGACGGCTATGACAGTATTAACGGCACAGCTAGCACTGGCGGCTCAGCGACACAGAATAACAAAAGTTGCTCCTACCCTTTCTATCCTTTCCTCTGTTGCCGAACTATCACAACCATGGACCGGGAAGGGAAAGAACTGTTGCTGCCAAAACAGGATTACCTCCGTTGAGAGTTGAAACGCTTTCCGGGCTGATTTCACAGTTGAAATGTACACGATTATCTCCAGTCCAGTGATAGTTAAGTGGTACAGCGCTTAGGATCGAAAATAGAGCTGGAATTCAATAGGGCATCTTGATTTAGTCAATGAAAAGCCAAGAATGAAACCGAAAGAGGGAAAAGGAAAGTGGAATGTTGAACACTGCGGGGAAAAAAATCTGTATATATTCAAGAAAAGCTTATATTCATAAACATAACGCTTTACTTGTAATGTGAACATGCATAACGTAAGTAAGTCATTAGTGGTAAAGTACATTTAGATATTGTTGTGTTGCTGGAGAATGTCTGTGCCGATGATACTAAGAGTGCCGTTAGGACTATAACAGATGACCTTGTAAACGTCATACGCCTCGGTGTGGGTGTCGAAGCGGTGGTACATGTCGTTGAGCATGTTGACCACCTGGTCGGCCTGACACATGGCCGTGATGTCCGTGAAGGTCACGATGTCGCTGAACAGCACTGTGCACGACTCGTACTTCTCTGCACGTGCAATGCAATACGTGTACACACGGGTCAGTCAATTGATAGAGGAGAGGACGTGAATGAGTGAGTATATTTTAAACGTCGCCACGTAGGCGATGTTCTTGTCTGGAGGCTTCCTGTTTTGTCATCCTAACTGATTCACGCTCGCACGAAGTGTTCTCACTCTGCGCGTGAGAGCGCCAATCAGTGGCGTCGACGCAAAGAGGGGCCTTTCAACTAAAACCTTTTCGGCGTGTCTTTATATACAGGAAGGTAGAAAGGAGAGTAGACAAAAGTATGAAGGTTGTTAGGCTGCTTGGTTGGTTGGCCAAGCTGTGAAGACGAAGAACTGTTTGATCAATCGGTTATTTAACTGGAAAAGGAGGTGGAGGGTGTGAGGTGGGTACCGTTGGCTGGCTGACTGATTGACTGCTTGGGAGGTTTCCCGCTTGGCCAAGTGGAGAAGGCAGGGCTCTTTTGAGTCAAAGGTTCTAGATTCAGTCTCCGCTTCAGACGGTCGGGTGAAAAGAGATGTTCCTTTCGGAATCAACATCAGTGCTGACTCCACCCCTTCCATGTCTTTCTGATCAGACTTTGAAGCGAGAGCTGGTGTGTAAATGCATGCACTGAAACAACAACAGCAACAGCAACAACAACAACAACAATAACAACAACAACGACGACAACGACAACAATTACGACGACGTCGACAGCATAGCATCGTATATCTTTAATTTTCGTCTGATACTTTACAGAAAAGTAGGCTACTGTGTGCAGATGGGATAGATCACACACACACACACACGCACGCACGCACGCACGCACGCACGCACGCACGCACGCACGCACGCACACACACACACACACACACACAAAACAGAAAGCAAAACGTGTATCCAGTTTAAACATCATCTTTGTGGAGGGATCAGCAGTACAGGCAGTAGCTATTAATACACACATGAATGCGCCATCTGGAACATTTCCTAACCCCCCCCCCCCCCCCCCCCCCTACAGGCAGTAGCTATTAATACACACATGAATGCGCCATCTGGAACATTTCCTAACCCCCCCCCCCCCCCCATTTGCCCTCCCTCCCCCTCTCATTCCCCGGAACTAAGCATTACACGGGGATGGGAGGTGGTAATTGTAGTAGCACACCGCGCATAAAGAACCGAATTGTGAAGATTCTGAATCCCCACACTCCCTCCCTCCCAAAAAAAAAAAAACACGTACCCCCCACTGCATCCCTATCACCCGAACGTCTTTTTTTTTCTCCCACCATTTTAACCCCCGGTGGTTAAATGCCAACAGGACAGGGTAATTCTACCACCGCCGTGGCGAAGTGGTTAACGTCGCGACTCCCGGCTGGGAGGTCGTGGGTTCGAATCCCATCAGAAGTCATGTGGGTTTTTTCTGCCCGACCGCTCCTACCCAGAGTTGAGTTTGCTGCGGACTCAGTGGGAAGACTGGGACCACACAGTCGAGTTTCATCCACTTAATGGATGCGTTTCTGAGATGTGTTGCTCAAATTTCATGACCAACACTGCAGGTGCCTGTATCTCTCGGGCCTGGTTGACGCCGGGATATATTATGAAAGGAAGCGTAGAGTACAGCCCTGTCATGTAGTCTCAGACCGAAACGGAAATCCGTAGCATCATCTTAATCATCCTCATTCTCATCGATCAGCATAAAAAAAATGTCTCAAATTCTGTGGCCCTTCATGCCCTGCTCTCATGGTGACCTCAATTTCGATGTCCTCTCCACGTCTGTGACCTTGGTTTGGTTCCGTCGAGGTCACCGGTATCGGCGAGTCCATGGGGGCTGTCGCTGGACGGACGTGGTGGCGCCCTCCGGAGGGAGAGCTCACTCACGCCGGCTCCGCGACTAAGCAATTATTGTCGTCAGTAGGGGGCTTAGTAGGTGGTGTCCTGCGTATGTTAGATCAGAACAGGCGCCACTGAACACCACCGAAGTGACTCGGCAGCAGTGCAGTGTCTTCTCCGTGGGTTGCCTCTTGACGACTTGACATTGACTGCTTCCTGTGGATTGCCGGTGCCGGGGCTGCGGCGGGGCCGACCGGGCTGTGGCTGTGGACGGGGTGTCGGAATGAGCGGCGTGGGTGCACTGCCTCTGAGGTGGCGCAGAGAGTGGGACAGCAAAAAAAAAAAAAAAAAAAAAAAAAAGGACAGGGTAATTCTAGAGCAATACACCTTGTATTCAAAGTACGGGAGCAGGCCAGGTTGAGGCAATACTTTTGATGCTAAATATGTAAGATTATTCGTTCAGGTGGCATTCAGGTTTTCCTGTCCGCGCCCAGCTTATCTGAAATTAATGGTGGATAGGGAAAATCATTCAGGAAGGCGTTGTGAGGGGTGGAGGTGGGAAGCGGGGGTGGCGGTGGCGCTTACATCACCAGAACGACTCGTGAACACGGACACACCCTATATCTCTCCTTGCCTGGAGAGAAAAGGTACCAAGGGCAAGTAACAACGAAAACAAACGGTTTCACATAAACGCACACACCGCTCCCTCCCCATCCACCTCCAACCCCGCTCTTCCATTATCACCCGTCCCCCTTCCTCGGTCTCTATCCCTCTCCAGGTCCGGGGACTCACCGGCCTTGACCCGGCCGTACAGGGTCAGCTGCATGGCGACCTTTCGGGGCATCATCTCGTGCAGGAGCTCCTCGGTCTTCTGTTTCTCGGACTCCAGGGCCTTGGACATCCTCTTGAACTCGATCGTCGTCTCGTCCAGTCGCTTACTGTCAGGCACACACACACACACACACGCGCACGCACGCACGCACGCACGCACGCACACACACAGACACACACACACACACACACGCACATACACACACACACACACACACACACACACACACACCCCACACTCATCATCATCATCATCATCATCATCATTATCATCATCAAAAGGGGGAGAGAATGATGAATCCATCGGTGATCAACCAAATCACGACTGCAAATCCCAAACGGACTATGAACATGGACCAAATGGAATATCCATGTGTCTGTGGAAAGCGTTTCGCTACCACCCGTGGCATGAAGATCCACAGAACAAAGATGGGATGTGTGAAGACTCATCTGAATGAGCAGCAGCGCACTGCATCAGCAGATAAAACGTCGGAAGACCAAGGCCAGGATTTAAGGACAAGGGCCAGGCAAGGACATCCACGCTGTTGGTTCGGATGAGGAATTTGCACAGCCCTCGATGCCAGGCGCCTGAAAACTCAACCTGCCACGAGCAAACGAAACTGAAGATTGGGAAAACTGGATGCAAAAATCGTCCAAAGACTCGATGCACTGATAGGGAAAAGCACCCTGGAACACAAACTAGCCACATATGGGGACATTGTGTATGCCACATGTAGAGACGCCTATGGAGTAAAACTACCCAAAGAGAAAACACCTCCAAAGAAATCCAGACGCCAAGAAAAGATGGACAAGATCAGAGTCCAAAAGAACAACCTCAAGAAGCAAATGAAGACCGCACTGCCAGCTGAAAAACAAGGCTTGGAAAAACTGTGGGAAGACCTGAAAGAAAAACACAGCGCCCTCAGCAAAGCGGAATCTGCGAGGAAGAGGAAGAGCAAAAAGAAGAAGACACAAGAGCGCTTCTTCAGAGACCCTTCCAGTTTGCCAGAACACTGTTTGAGCAGCCAAAATCTGGGACCCTAAGTGTGGACAAAGGAGTTCTTGAGCAGCATCTGAGGAAAACATACTCTGACTCACAGAGCAAAGCACCACTCGACATTCAACTCAAGGTCTGGTGTGGCCAACCAACCCTGAGGAAACAGTTCAATGGCAAGCCTCCAACATTGGCGGAAATCAAGAAGGTGGTCGACAAAGCCAGAGCCAAATCATCACCAGGGCCAAACGGAATACCTTACCAGCTTTACAAGAAATGTCCCAAGGTGCTGGAGTGGCTCCACAGGCTGCTGCGATCGGCTTGGAGAAACCAGAAGATCAGCGGCCAGTGGATGACGGCAGATGGTGTGTACATCCCAAAAAGCAAAACTCAAGTGACATCAGCCAGTTCAGGCCAATATCACTACTGAACGTCGAAGGGAAAATCTTCTTCTCTGTCATGGCAGCAAGGCTGACCAAGTACCTGATGGAAAACAAGTACTTGGATGTGTCAGTCCAGAAAGGTGGCATCCCAGGCGTGGCTGGCTGTGTAGAACACGCCAAATGATCTGGGACGCAATCCAAAAAGCAAAAACAGAAAAGAGAGACCTGGACGTAGTGTGGCTTGATCTGGCAAACGCATATGGATCTGTGCCCCATGAGATGATACAGTTGGCTCTTGAGATGTACCATGTGCCAAAGAACATCCGCGACATGCTCAAGAAGTACTTCAATGGCTTCTCAATGCGGTTCTCTACCAAGGATTACACAACTGATTGGATCAACTTGGAATGGGCATTGCAATGGGCTGTGCAATTTCCCCGATACTGTTCGTGCTGGCAATGGAACTCATCTTGAAAGCAGCAACAAACAACGCGAGACAAACAGACCTTGGCGATGGATACAAGATGCCTCCTCTCAAGGCCTTCATGGATGACACTACAGTGATTTCATCCAGAGAAGACGAGACACGTCATGTGCTGGAGAGGCTGGACGACATAGTTGCCTCATCCAGAATGAAGTTCAAGCCAAAGAAATCACGGAGTCTCTCACTGAGGAAAGGAAAAGTGGCCGAATCTGTGGTCTTCAGTGTTGCCAACCAGGCCATTCCAACAGTCACAGAAGAACCAGTCAAGAGCCTTGGAAGATGGTATGATGATACGCTGAAGACACACAAAGAGCAAAAGAAACCAAGCAGATGGCGGAAGAAGGCTTGGAGACCATTGACCAGTGTGGGCTCCCTGGCAAATAGAAGGTCTGGTGTCTGCAGTTCATGCTGATACCAAAGCTCCTATGGCCTCTGATGATATACGACATCTGCACCAGCACAGTGGAGGCAATGGAAGCCAAAATCAACAAGTTCACAAGGAAATGGCTTGGTGTCCCACCCTGTCTGACTGACATCGCGCTGTACTGTCGCCAAGCAAAGCTCAAACTACCACTGAAATCCATCCTGGAGGAATACAAAGCAGGAAGATCAGACTTCAAAGCATGCTGGAGGACTCAGGAGACAAGGGGTAGAAGCAATCAAGCCCCAGCTGAAGACAGGCAGAAAATAAAAGTTCAAGAGGCGATGGATTCTGCAAAAGAATGTCTCAAGATCAGAGAAATAACAGGAGACACACAGACCAACAGACAAGGACTGGGGGTGACCAAAACTGAATGTGGTCAAAGGCCAAAGGAAAAGCCAAAAAGAGACATGATGATTCAGGAGATAGAAAAAGAAGAAGAACCAAAAAAGACTCCAAAAAGCATCCAGCAGAGCCAGCAAGGGCAATGGCCAACGTGGGAGAATGCACTCCAAAGAAGTCTAACTTGGAATGACATTTGGCACATGGCCCCTCTCAGGATCAGCTTCATTCTCAGATCTGCATATGACCTTCTGCCCTCAAATGCAAACCTGGTGAAGTGGGGGAAAACAGACGATCCTGCATGCCCCCTCTGCCATGAAAAACAAGCTCATGTAAAGTAGCCCTGGCTCAAAGGAAGGTACACATGGAGGCACAACCATGTGCTCAAAGAAATTGTACAAGTAGTCTGGCTAGTACCAACACCACAAAAGGAGAATCAGGACTCCAAAAGCACCCGCAACATTCTTCACGGCAGGAGGCAGCAAATCATGGCCAAGAACAACAGTGCCACTCGAAACATGCAGGCAGAGTCTGCTGGATGGGGCAGATGACTGGGAGTGCACTGCAGACCTCGCAGAATGGAAGAGTCACCAGAGATCATCAGCAAGAGTGGCATGAACCAGACATAGTAGTCCACTCTAAGTCAGCCAAGCAGCTGATCATGATCGAGCTCACGGTGCCATATGAGAACAGAATGGAGGCAGCTCAAATCTACAAGACTGAAAAGTAATGCTGATCTGGCAAACACCTGAGGAGAGAATGCTATCAGGTCAAAGTCCTCACTGCAGAAATTGGAGCTAGGGGATTTGTAAGAACGTCTGCATACAGCCTCATGAAACAGCTCTCAGTTGCAGGGAAGGAAAAAACCAGAGCCCTGAAAGCAATGGCAGAAGCGCAGAGAGGTGTTTAAGCTGGATCTGGTCAAGGAGAACAAAAGTGAACTTCATAAGGCTTAATTTCCCTACAAATATCAGGTGTCCCTGTGGCTCAGTGGTTAAAGCGCGAGTCATTAAGTAGAAAATGAGCATGTCCAGAGGGTCATGGGTTCGAATCCCAGCCATGGCTCGTCCCAAGATGGGGGAAAAAAAAAGGGGCAGCAGAGGGACATCCGGAGTCATGAACCGGGTGTGGCCCAACCCCCTAGGGTGTCAGGAGATAAGGGCCGAAACACTTGCTTGAAGGGGGCTTCTCTTCTGAGGACTCTGCTGCCACGCTCTCCACGAGTTTCTTTCTACTTATGTAGCGCTATAGTATATCATCATCATCATAATCATCATCATCATCATCATCAATAAGATACTTGTAGCGCCTGTACTATCTCCCGTTATTGACCACGCTCTCAGCGCCTTACAGTCTACGCTCTCCTTTACATAACGGGCTGCCTACCTGGGTAGAGCCGACTGAAGAGCTACCTACCGGCGCCACTATATTCAATTAATCGCTTTCTGCGTCATTCAGTCTGTCACTCAGTTTTATTTCTACGTGTGTGAAAGATGTTATGCACGCACTTGCGCACGTGCGTGAGCACACACACACGCACACACACACACATACGCGCGCGCGCACGCGCACACACACACACACGTGCACGCGTATACACTCACACTTGCACGCGCAGGCACACACACACACACACACACACGCGCGCGCGCGCGCGTGCACACACTGTGTGCGCATGCATGCACACTGGCGCGCAGGCACGAGAGTATATTCACACAAATCAATGAAAAGTAGTTTAAGCCTTTCCCTTTCCCCGCCCCTTTCTCACTCTATTGTTTTTCGGGAACGATTTAAAAGGTCGCAAAGAAAATTACAACACACAGACATACACACACACGAGCGCGCGCTCGCACACACACGCACACGCGCACGCACGCACGCACGCACACACACACACACACACACACACATACGCCAGTGTGAAATAATAATTCTTCCCCCTTCCGGATGAAAGCGAAGGGAAGTAAGAACAACCACAACAACAATAACAACAACAACAACCACACACACACACACACACACACACACACACACACCACCACCACCACCACCACCACCCTCGCGGTCACTACTATAATTATCGCCAACAACCAGCTTGGCCACCAACGGAACGTGACGGCTTTACCAAGGACGACAACTTATGAACACTCACGCCACGTCGATCTCGGCGATCCTCTGCTGGTTGAGGAGCACCAGCTCTCTGGTGCAGTCGTAGAGGGGGATGTCGGCCATGCAGACGTTCATCTCCTTGAAGTCGTTCCAGGACAGCAGGTGGGGCGAGCCCATGAACAGCAGGTGTCCACAGTTGGGCAGATACAGGAACTGACCTGCCTCCACACACACACCACACACACACACACACACACACACACACACACATACATTTGCCCCATGCATAATATGATTTTGCTGCATGTGCACCGATTATCAGAAGCGTGGACTTGAAATGTAACCGGAATAAACCAGACGAACGCGCTTTTTACAAGTGTTCTCTGATTCAATAATAACACCCGTGCATTCTATCATAAACACAGGTTCCATGTTATTATAGTGCTATGGTGTGTGAGCTCGTGTAGCAAGCTTTGATCTACCGTGATTACGTTGAAAGCAGAATTGTAATGTGTCGACTCAGGTGACAACTACTTTTTTTTATTTTTAAACTTCAAAGGGGTGACTTGCCTCTGAAGGAGTTTTTTAAAGGGGGTGTCATGACAAGCAAAATACGCGTCATCAGGAGCCGTGCAAACAAATACACTGACGGATGCGGATGAAATCATAGCCCCCTCCCCCTCCCCATTATGGTGGTAAAAACAAACGTTCGAGTAATAACTCCCTGAACAAAGACTCCGTCCCTTTAAATACCCTTTTTTCCCTTAAATATTTCCGTGTTTACTAGATGTAACCATAGCAGAGATTCTCTCCCTTTACAGGTACATTTTCTTAACGCTTTTGCCTTTTGTCTTCACTAGATCTACCTCCCAATAAAGATTCCCTCCTTTGAAGGACTTTTTCTGTGAAACACTTTTGCCTTTGCCTTTATTGTATTTACCACCGAATAAAAAAATCCACTCCTCTGAAAGACCTTTTTGCATATAACACTTCTTTTTTTGGTAAAACTATATTTGATTAATCTCCCATAATTGACTTCATTCCCTTAATAGAATTTTTGGTCTGGAACGCTTGTGACTGTCACCACATTATTCACTAGATTTATCTCCTACTAAAGACTCACTCCTTCGAAATACTTTTTTTCATGAAGCATTTTGCCTTTGCCCTTACTAGACCTCAGTATAAAGACTTCTCAATTGTTAAGACTTTTTTTCATCCTGACACCTTGTTTTCTCTGCAACATCTATCTCCCGTTATACACCCCCTCCCCATCCCACTCCCCCCCCCCCCCCTACATTCCCCCTTTAAAAGACTTGCTTTTTCTGAAACACTTTTGTTTGTGTCTAATCTGTTTACTAGGTTTACCTTCCGTTAAAGTCTTCCTCCACCAGCCGCCGTGGCGAAGTGGTTAGCGTCGCGGACTCCCGGCTGGGAGGTCGTGGGTTCGAATCCCATCAGAGTCATGTGGGTTTTTTCTGCCCCGACCGGCTCCTACCCAGAGTTGAGTTTGCTGCGGACTCAGTTGGGAAGACTGGGACCACACAGTCGAGTTTCATCCACTTAATGGATGTGTTTCTGAGAGTGTTGCTCAAATTTCCTGACCAACACTGCAGGTGCCTGTATCTCTCGGGCCTGGTTGACGCCAGGATATATTATGAAAGGAAGCGTAGAGTACAGCCCTGTCATGTAGTCTCAGACCGAAATGGAAATCCGTAGCATCATCTTAATCATCCTCATTCCCATTGATCAGCATTAAAAAAAAAATGTCTCAAGTTCTGTGGCCCTTCATGCCCTGCTCTCATGGTGACCTCAATTTCGATGTCCTCTCCACGTCTGTGCCTTGGTTTGCTTCCGTCGGGGTCTCCGTATCGGCGAGACCATGGGGCTGTCGCTGACGGACGTGGTGGCGCCCTCCGGAGGGAGAGCTCACTCACGCCGGCTCCGCGACTAAGCAATTATTGTCGTCAGTAGGGGTTTAGTAGGT
>CM031615.1:70390910-70400910 GCA_018398815.1 Conus ventricosus
CTCCAAACAGCCTGTCCTCTCTCTCTCTCTCTCTCTCTCTCTCTCTCTCTCTCTCTCTCTCTCTCTCTCTCTCTCCACACACTACCTTTCTCACTCCAAACAGCCTGTCACTCTCTCTCTCTCTCTCTCTCTCTCTCTACACACAACACTACCTTTCTCACTCCAAACAGCCTGTCACTCTCTCTCTACACACACTACCTTTCTCACTCCAAACAGCCTGTCACTCTCTCTCTCTACACACACACTACCTTTCTCACTCCAAACAGCCTTTCACTCTCTCTCCACACACACCAACCTTTCTCACTCCAAACAGCCTGTAACTCTCTCTCCACACACACTACCTTTCTCACTCCAAACAGCCTTTCACTCTCTCTCCACACACACCACCTTTCTCACTCCAAACAGCCTTTCACTCTCTATCCACACACACCACCTTTCTCACTCCAAACAGCCTTTCACTCTCTCTCCCACACACTACCTTTCTCACTCAAACAGCCTGTCACTCTCTCTGCACACACACTACCTTTCTCACTCCAAACAGCCTTTCACTCTCTCTCTCCACACACACTACCTTTCTCACTCCAAACAGCCTTTCACTCCTCTCTCTCTCCACACACACCACCTTTCTCACTCCAAACAGCCTTTCACTCTCTCTCCACACACACCACCTTTCTCACTCCAAACAGCCTGTCACTCTCTCTCCACACACACCACCTTTCTCACTCCAAACAGCCTTTCACTCTCTCTCCACACACACCCACCTTTCTCACTCCAAACAGCCTGTCACTCTCTCTCCATACACACTACCTTTCTCACTCCAAACAGCCTTTCACTCTCTCTCTCTCCACACACACTACCTTTCTCACTCCAAACAGCCTGTCACTCTCTCTCCATACACACCACCTTCCTCACTCCAAACAGCCTTTCACTCTCTCTCTACACACACATTACCTTCCTCACTCCAAACAGCCTGTCACTCTCTCTCCACACACGCCACCTTTCTCACCCCAAAAACAGCCTTTCACTCTCTCTCCACACACACACCTTTCTCACTCCAAACAGCCTTTCACTCTCTCTCCACAACCACCACCTTTCTCACTCCAAACAGCCTTTCACTCTCTCTCCACACACACCACCTTTTCCACTCCAAACAGCCTTTCACTCTCTCTGCACACACACCACCTTTCTCACTCCAAACAGCCTTTCACTCTCTCTCTCTCCACACACATTACCTTTCTCACTCCAAACAGCCTCTCACTCTCTCTGCACACACACCACCTTTCTCACTCCAAACAGCCTTTCACTCTCTCTCTCCACACACACTACCTTTCTCACTCCAAACAGCCTTTCACTCTCTCTCTCCACACACACCACCTTTCTCACTCCAAACAGCCTTTCACTCTCTCTGCACACACACCACCTTTCTCATCCAAACAGCCTTTCACTCTCTCTCCACACACACTACCTTTCTACCTCCAAACAGCCTTTCACTCTCTCTCCACACACACCAGCTTTCTCACTCCAAACAGCCTTTCACTCTCTCTCTCCACACACACTACCTTTCTCACTCCAAACAGCCTGTCACTCTATCTCCACACACACTACCTTTCTCACTCCAAACAGCCTTTCACTCTTTTCTCCACACACCACCTTTCTCACTCCAAACAGCCTTTGACTCTCTCTCCACACACTACCTTTCTCACTCCAAACAGCCTTTCACTCTCTCTCTCTCTCTCTCTCTCTCTCTCTACACACACACACTACCTTTCTCACTCCAAACAGCCTTTCACTCTCTCTCCACACACACTACCTTTCTAACTCCAAACAGCCTTACACACTCTCTCTTTCTCTCTCTCTCTCTCTCTCTCTCTCTCTACACACACACACACACACACTACCTTTCTCACTCCAAACAGCCTTTCACTCTCTCACCACACACACTACCTTTCTCACTCCAAACAGCCTTTCACTCTCTCTCCACACACACCACCTTTCTCACCCCAAACAGCCTTTTACTCTCTCACCAAGCACACTTTTTTCTCACTCCAAACAGCATTTCACTCTCTCTCCACACACACTACCTTTCTCACTCCAAGCAGCCTTTCACTTTCTCTCTCACCACACACACTACCTTTCTCACTCACAGCCTTTCACTCTCTATCCACACACACCACCTTTCTCACTCCAAACAGCCTTTCACTCTCTCACCACATACACACTACCTTTCTCACTCCAAACAGCCTTTCACTCTCTCTCCACACACACTTCCCCTCTCTAACCCTTGAGCACAAAGGGCGGCTTGTAGTCTCCAGTGCGGACGCTGATGAAGTAGATGCTGTTGATGAAGCAGCGGATGATCTTGAAGGTGGGGGCCATGATGGGCAGGGAGATGCTGGCGAAATCGGTGAGGACGGTGTCCTTGGTGATGGGCTCTGGCACCATCTCCTTGAGGGACTCCCCGCACTGCAGCACGTGCATGCCTTCGTCCAGCAGCATGTGGTAGGGGTAAGCGATGCTCTGGTCTTCGATGCTGTGACCACAGGACGCAAAGCAGGTGGCCTACTAGCCAAGGTATTAAGCAAAAAAACAAAGAAACAAAAAAAAAAACAACCATGGCATACATCTGTCATCATTCAATGCAGATCTACGAGGAGACAGTGTCCTGACATTTAGGTCGGTGAATAGATGGGCAGGTGGATGGGTTTGGATGAAAGTTAATAGACAGACAATAGAAACATGTAGTTAAGGTAGAAACAAAAGTTGACTGCAGGGTTCGTTGCAAAATTAAAAAAATAATAAAGTTTATAAAAACCTTTTGGTGGTAGTCAAATCCATTAGTGAGGAAAACTAACGTTTCAAGCCATAGGCCCGTTGTCAAAGTGAAAAGAAGAGGACAGTGTAGACAGGAAAGCCTATGTGAGAATTGGGTGAGAACATTTCATTTAATGATTAAGTTGGACCAGAATAAAGTCACTGATCACTGTTCAGGTGTATTGAGCTCACACAGACACACACCGCAGTTCACACAAAGACACCAACACACACACGCCCCCCCCCCCCTCCCCCACTTTTTACCCACCACAACCCCCACAAAACCACATACACACACACACCACCACCACCCTGCACCACACACACACACACAAAAGGAGGGGAATAAATGGAAATATTCACTATTTAGCCTACTGAAAGAAAAAGAAACAGGGGCTAAAGAGGGACAGGACAGAGAGATTAAGCCAGAAGGGCCCTGGCTCAGCTAGACGTCAGTGACTCTGATGTTCATCCCAGCTGGCTGTGTGGTGCCCAAGCGGCTGATGACAAGGTTCTCCATGTGCTTTCTGTACACACGGTCTCTGGGGTTCTGCCACACTGCTGATATCTTTGCATGACTGAAGCTGTGATACGGACCAACAAAATGTTGGCCGACTGGGTTGTTGTAGCCCAGCTTCATCGACCTCAGGTGCTCTGAAAAGCGGTCGGCCAATGAGCGGTAGGTCTCCACAATATACAGCTTGGAGCAGAGGGTGCAGGTCAAGACGTACACTAAGTCCCTAGACTGGCAGTTTAAACTGGACCTCACAGTGAATGTTCCAGTGGGTCCACGACTGTAGCTGAAGTGTCTATGAATGGGCACGTCTTGCATTTTTTGTCCCCACAAGGTCTGCACCCTGGTGAGGTTGACTGGGTGGCCTGCGGTCTAAGCTTGGACCTCACAAGCATGTCACGCAGGTTCTTGTCCCTCTGAAAAGCAATCAGCGGTGGCTTGGAAAAGATTTGTTTGAGGTCTGGGTCTTGTTGGAGGAGACTAAAGTTTTCACGTAGGATTCTGCAGACTGGTAGGTTGTGAGGATGGTATGGGATGACCACCACAGCGCGATCCTCATCCTCTCCCGTTGCTTTTGGTCTCAGGGCTTCTGTGCGGCTGGTAGAGCATGCACGCTCAAGTGCTGTCTGCACAATATCCTCTGGGTACTGGCGGGCTATGAAGAAGGTGGACATCCTCTGAGCCTCATTCTCAAAGTCCTGCTCTCTACTGCAAATGCGCCTGAGCCTTTGGAACTGAGAATGTGGTATACTGTTCCTGGTGGAGGATGGGTGGCTGGAGTTGTACAGGAGATATGCATGTGAGTCAGTGGGCTTGTAGAAGACGGTGGTGGAGAGTTTGGAACAGTCTGGGTGGACAGAGATGGAAAGGTCCAGGAAGGAGATAGATTTGGATGATATTTCGTGGGTGTATCGGAGGGCAGGGTGGAAGTTAGACATGTGTTGGATGAAGTTTAACAAGTCTTCCCTTGGTCCCACCGACACACCAAGGCAGTCGTCAGTATACCGTTTGACATGAACAGTGCTGGTTGTGTTCTTGTGTAACGGCTGAGAGCTTGCTCCTCCACAAAGCCTACAAACAAGCATGCAAAGCTGGGCCCCATCTTTGTGCCCATGGCGACCCCTCTTGTTTGTAGGTAGTGGTGGTCCTCGAAGGCAAACGAGTTCAGGAGAGAAACCAGTTCTGCTAGGTGGAGGATGGTAGGGATGTGAAGGTGTTTGATGTCACTCTTCTCCAAGTAGTGTTTCAGCGCCTGCAATCCGTCACTATGGGGGATACTGGTGTAAAGTGACACAATATCCATCGTGAAGATGTGTCTCTCCCTGCTGTCATCTGGGAAAGAGAAAGCCTCTAACAGTCTCAGAGTGTCGTTGGTGTCTTTTATGTACGTGGGTAGAGTGGCCACTAGGGGTTGGAGAATCTTGTCCAGGTGTGTGTCTGTGTGAGCTCAATACACCTGAACAGTGATCAGTGACTTTATTCTGGTCCAACTTAATCATTAAATGAAATGTTCTCACCCAATTCTCACATAGGCTTTCCTGTCTACACTGTCCTCTTCTTTTCACTTTGACAACGGGCCTATGGCTTGAAACGTCAGTTTTCTCACTAATGGATTTGACTACCACCAAATGGTTTTTATAAACTTTATTATTTTTTCATGTAGTTAAGGTGTATCATTCCATTTTTTTGTTCATGAGAACAGAACCATAACACAGACCTTTTGAAAACAACCACCTTACCTACATAGAAACTAAACCTGACGCTTAGGCTTAAATTGACTCTTCTCATGAGGAAAAAAAATCAAGAACAAAAAATGCAAGCTGTATCGACTCACGTGTAAATCAATACAAGCCACACGAGTAGGTTTAAAAACAAACGGTGATTCGTGGCAGTGGTCTGGGCTCTCTTTTCTTTTACGCACTTTCGAAATTCCACACTGTCTTTCCTACACATGTGAGCACAAAAAAAACTGCAGTAAAAAGAGCTTCGGTAACGACTCCACTACCACAGGAGACTCACGTGATGACGGGCGTTTTATGGGCCAGATCTGCCATCTCCTGGTCCAGCGAGGGGCGGCGGCGGCTGATCCGGGGCTTGTTGGGGTTGTAGGCTTTCCCCGACACCAGGCCGCCTCCACGACTGCGGTTCTGCAGCTCCAGCTAGGCAGGAACACCAATCAGAATGAGGTTACGATCGTTCATTGATGCTAGATGCGACGCCATGATTTCTCAAGAAACTGGCAATCCAGCGCTAGTGTACTGGATTTGCCAGCTGTTTAATTGGTGTTCTGATTATCTGATACAGCACGACGCAAAGGGCAGTCTTTTTTTCCTTTTAATTTGAATAGTGCAGCGGCTAAGGTGAAAACCCTGACATGAAGAGTGAAAGCAAGCCACTTTGCACATAAATACTTCCGACCATAGTTAACAATATTAGCGTCAGAAACACCGAATCCGTGAACTGTAGGAGACATGGTAGACATAAAAAGTTGCGCAATTCTGCATAACTGTGCACTTCTGATGCGCTCGCTGTTCTGTAGGAATTCAGCCACTAGCTGGCCTTGAGGCCGCGCCGTCACATCATCGGCAACACGCGCGCAGCCGGTGCTTTAGTTTACTGTTTCCCCGGTCAAATAGAGTATTTTCGTGACGTTTATATCCCGGCTATTTGACCGCCTCTGATGTATTTTCGTGAACTGTTTATAAATTCTGTAAAACTAATAAGTGTCTTTGCTACCCTTTCTTCGCAAAATCACGAAACAAGCAGGACAATTTACGAACAATTTAAATTAAAGACGCCTGATCTGAGAACAATTTTAGAGCAAGCACCGGTGCAATTCTTACACACGTCGAGATGCCGAGTCAGTCCGATTAGAACATTTAAAGTCCTGCAACTTGCAAAGTAAGCCTGTCAGTTTCTTGCATGCCTTTGATTGCCAGATTGTACTTAAAGATTGATTGCCTGATTGTATTTAAAGCCAGCGATTGTTTGGTTAACATCTTTCATCTCTCAAACCGGTCAACAATATCAGCCGCCGGGTGAGCCAGCCTGACATTGAGCGAAAGACGGAGCGACCTAGATTTTTTTCCCCCGACCAAGCGATTTGTTCCATCATCTGCACAAATCCTTGCATCCTCCCCTGTTTATCTCTAACCTTTCCACAGTTTTATTTCGACTGAAGTACAGAAACAAAAAGTTAAAAATAAGGCAAAGCTGGGCGACCCATCGACGCTAATTCCCCATGTAATATTTATACCACCCAAGGCTGGCGCCATGCCGGTCAACGAAGCCACGCCTCACTTTGTATGGTGATCCGTTGCTGTCAAAACATCTCTGTGTGTGTGTGTGTGTGTGTGTGTGTGTGTGTGTGTGTGTGTGTGTGTGTGTGTGTGTGTGTGTGGATGGTCGTTGTTGTAAGGCATCTTCTCATTATTATATCTCACTTATCATTTGTAATTTATATATGTTATAAGTAGCGTTATTTTTATTTTATTTTATATTATTGTTGTTATGACTATGGACTTTTTTCGTTCTATGGTAGGTGTATGGTGTTCAAATAAGGAGCTGGCCATGGCTTCTGCTATAAAATTTAAGCGAGTTGAAAGCACAACCCCATCAGGATCTCAAGAGGATGAACCTATCAACTGGAACATTTGCATTCTGTGCCAGAAAGACACTTCAGAAACATTGATATGTCCAGCAAGAAAAGATGGTGTAGGGTACAAATATGTTGCTGACATCTTGAAAAGCTTTCTTGAAATTGGTGAGAGACCATTTTGTACACCTGTTCTTAGGCTTTTGATGAACAAGACAGAACTTGAGACTACTTTTCGTACAAACCATGCCTGCTGGCACAAAAGCTGTAGAAGCCGAATTGGAACAACTGTGCTGTTGAGAAAGCGGAAAAATGAATCTCAACCAGCAAGTCCAGCAAAAACAAGACGACTGACAGCTTCCTCTCAAGAACTGCAAGACTTACGCTTTTTCTGTAACAAGTCATCATCTCACTCAAGTCAATCCAAAGTTCACAGTGTTCAAACTCTTGAAATGGACTGCAAAGTTAGAAAACAAGCAGCATTACTGAAAGACCAAGAACTTCTACGGAAACTTGCTCCAGGGGACATGGTGGCGACTGAAGCCAAATATCACAAAAACTGTTTGGTAGCATTCTACAGGCGTAAACCAGCATCTGATTCAGTGAATTTAAGTGAGGACTCTCCAATCCAAATGCACTCGCTTGCACTGGCAGAGCTAGTGGCCTACATAGAGAATTTTTGCGAGGCTGAAGATGATGCTCCTGTTTTCAGCATGCCCTTCCTGTGCAAGCTATACAGTTCGAGTGTGCAGAAACTGGGTTTGGAAGGTGGAAACCTTCACAGCACACGCCTTCGTAACAAGTTACTTGAAATCATTCCGGGGCTTACGCCAGCTGTTCAAGGCCGAGAAACTGTACTGATGTTTGACAAGGATATTAGTGAGGCAGTCAAAAGGGCATGTAATGAAAGTTCTGACGCAGTGCATCTAAGTAAAGCAGCTCAACAGATTCGTAGAGATATTCTTCAGCGTCAGAAAGGTTTTGATGGCAGGTTCACTGAAAAATGTCAAGAGGATTCGATCCCGTCTTCTTTGAAAACTTTGATAAAATTTATTTTGTGTGGACCAACACTTACAGTTGATGAAAGTGATACTTCAAATGCAACAGAACAAGCTGTTCTATCTGTCTCACAGTTGATTGCCTTTAATTGCAAGCAGTCACGCAGACTTTCTACCTTTCAGAGGCACAACCAAAAAAGTGAAACACCCCTGCCTCTCTACTTGAGCTTAAAAGTTCATGCAGAGACAAGAAAACGAGGGCTAGTTGATACACTCTTTGCTCTTGGTTTGGGAATTTCATATGACAGAGTTCTATCAATTTCTTCAGAGATTGCTGACCAGGTCTGCAGCAGTTTTGAGCGAGCAGGAGTCGTCGTTCCTCCACAGATGCGAAAAGGTGTTTTTACTACTGCTGCATTTGATAACATCGACCACAACCCCAGCTCTATGACAGCTGTTGACTCATTCCATGGGACAAGTGTGTCTTTGACTCAACACAGAAAAGCAGAAGAAGAAGGAAAAGAACAAGATGCCCTAGTGCCACGTAGTAAAGATACACCAGCAGAAAAGAGAACTATTCCACAGCTTCCATTTCAGTATACGGCCATCATGCCTGTGCGATGTCCAGGAAAGGAACAGACTGCGCCATATCTACCAGGACCCTGTAAACCTTGTATCAGTACTGACAGAAAATTATGAGACTGAGTATGCATGGCTGAGGCATGTATAGTGTCGTGGAGACAGCACCAATTTCTGACAAAGACTTTATCTCATGGGCTGCTTACCATGTTTCATGCCAACCTTCCTTGCATCTTCCTGTGGCAGATTCCTCTCTCTTACCTTTGATTTTAGAGAATGCTCATTCGCCTGCGCTTGTCAAACATGTGATGGGGCTGATCAAATCAACAGTGGAGTACTTGAATCCCACACAAAAACCAGTCATTGCTGCTGATCAGCCTCTGTATGCTTTAGCAAAAGAGATACAGTGGACATGGCCTGACACTCACGGAGAACAGAATTGCGTTCTTATGCTTGGAGGACTGCACATTGAGATGTCTGCTTTCAAAACTCTGGGTGACTGGCTGAACGGATCTGGGGGACAAGCCTTCTCACAGCTGCTGGCATTGCTACATCTGGTGTGGCTGACTCGTTCCTAAAGGCCTCCCATGTCACCAGAACCAGGCATGCACACCAAGTCACTGCAGCTGCGTTGTATATCTTACAACAGCGAGCATTCCAAGCATACAAGGAAGTCAATCCTGCTGAACAGTCCACTGGTATACAGGAATGGCAGGACAGAAAATCAAAAGAGCAGCCACAGTTCAAGTACTGGACACTTGTACTTCACGTTCAAGTCACCATCCTGCAAATGATTTATTCACTTCGTGCTGGCAAGTTTGTCAAATACGTGGAACGTTTGTCAAAGCTGATGCCCTGGCTGTTTGCATTGGACCACACAACTATGCCCGGTGGTTGTCTGTCCACATTCGTGACATGGTGCAGCTGAACAACATCCATCCTGAAATCTTCCATGAATTTTGCTCAGGATCCTTTGTTGTCAGGAAAACGCAACGCAAGTTTTCAAGCATTGCCATGGATCAACTGCACGAGCAGTGCAATGCACTCATCAAAGGCGAAGGTGGAGCAGTGGGTTTAACCAACAACCCAAATGCTTTGCGTCGTTGGATGATAGCAGGACCAGAAATTTCTCGTATGCTTGATGATTTCGAGAAGCATCTGCAAGCTAGTGAACCTACACAAAATACACATCACGAACAACAACCAGCTGTTCAGTACACTTTTGCAAAGCAAGTGAATGCAGTTCTCACTAGTTTTGAGGAGATGGGCAATCCATTTTCAGAAGACAGTGGGTATCTGTTTGCTCTTGATACCAAAGACATCATGAATGAAGACGTTGTGTCCACTGTCTACACCATCCACGAACTTGGAAAGGAGCAGTACAACACTTTCATAGAAGAACGTTTTGAAAAGCGTTCACAGCCAGTCAATGCCCCTATTCGGAAAAATAAACTTCCTCTTTTTTCAAATCAGAAGTGCAAGCCCAGCTCCATTTGAAAGGCA
>CM031615.1:70405910-70437023 GCA_018398815.1 Conus ventricosus
CAGAGCAGGGCAGAGTAGAGTAGAGCAGAGCAAGCAGGCAGAGTAGAGAGAGCAGAGCAGAGCAGGGCAGAGTAGAGTAGGGCAGGCAGAGCATGGCAGAGTAGAGTAGAGCAGAGCAGAGCAGAGTAGAGCAGAGTAGAGCAGAGCAGAGCAGGGCAGAGTAGAGTAAGCAGAGCAGAGCAGGGCAGAGTAGAGTAGAGCAGAGCAGAGCAGGGCAGAGTAGAGTAGAGCAGGCAGAGCAGGCAGAGTAGAGAGAGCAGAGCAGAGTAGAGCAGAGCAGGCAGAGCAGAGCAGAGTAGAGTAGAGTAGAGCAGTGCAGGGCAGAGAGAGCAGAGCAGAGCAGGCAGAGTAGAGCAGAGCAGAGCAAGCAGGTAGAGCAGAGCAGGCAGAGCAGAGTAGAGCAGAGCAGAGCAAGCAGAGAAATGGAAAATACTCGTTGTGTAGAGCCCAGGGGAGTAGAGTAGAGCAGAGCAGAGCAAGAAATGGAAAATACTCGTTGTGTAGAGCCTAGGGGAAAGAGTAGAGCAGAAAAGAGCAGAGAAATGGAAAATACTCGTTGTGTAGAGCCCAGGGAGAAGAGTAGAGTAGAGCGGGGCATAGCAGGGCAGAGCAGAACAGAGAGATGGAAATACCCGTTTGTGTAGAGCCCAGTGGAGCAGAGTAAGGTAGAGCAGAGCAGAGCAAAGCAAAGCAGAACAGAGAAATGGAAAATACTCGTTGTGTACACCCAAGTGGAGTAGAGTAAGGTTGAGTAAAGCAGAACAAAGCAAACAGAGAAAAGGAAAATACTCGTTTCATAGAGCACAGTGGGTAGAGGGGAGTAGAGTAGAGCAGAGCAAAGCAGAACAAAGAAATGGAAAATACTCGTTGTATAGAGCCCATTGGAGTAGAGTGGAGTGGAGTAGAGTAGAGCAGAGCAGGGCTGAACAGAGAAATGGAAAATACTCGTTGTTAGAGCCCAGTGGAGAAGAGAAGAGCAGAGTAGGGCAGAGCAGAACAGAGAAAATGGAAATACTCGTTGTATAGAGCCCAGTGAGGTAGAGTAAGGTAGAGTAGAGCAGAGCAAAGCAGAACAGAGAAATGGAAAATACACTTTTATATAGAGCACAGTGGGGTAGAGTGGAGTAGAGTAAGCAGAGCAAAGCAGAACAGAGAAAGGGAAAATATTTCGTTGTATAGAGCCCAGTGGAAGTGCAGCAGAGTAGGGCAGAGCAGAGTGCAGTGTAGTGTATGCTGTGCCGTGCGGTGGAGTACCTTGATGATGTTGTGGTACTGGAACTTTTTGGGTGTCCACCTCAATTTTTTCTGTGCTCAGGAGGGTCAACTTGGCCACCTGGTTGAACAGCTCCTTGGCTACCGCCTCCACCAGACCTTCAGGCGTGCACATACACATACACGCATGCACGCACGCGCACACACACACATACAACACGCACAAACGCATGCACGCACGCACGAACACACACACACACACACAACACATACACACGCACGCGCGCGCGCGCACACACACAAACACACGCGCGCGCACACACACACACACATATACGCGAGCCCGCACGCAAGTACACACACATACACACAAAAGCGCACGTGTGCGCGGGCGCGCGCACAACACACACACACACACGCACGCACGTACGCACGCACGCACGCACGCACGCACGCACGCACACACACGCACACACACACACACACACACACACACACACACACACACACAGAGGCACGCACACGCGCACGCACGCGTACACACACACACACACACACACACACACACACACACACACACACACACACCACACACACTTCCGTGATTACTGAGACCACATAACCACCGCTTGTTGTGGCTTGTGTTGCTATAGCACCTTACAACTACAATGGCATCTGCGGTTTGTATCGCTGCTGTAATTGCTGCTCCTGCCACTACCGTTTGCTGCTCCTGCTGCTGCTGTGAAATCGCTTCTTGCTATGTGACTATGTTTCTACGTTCCTATTAGACTTACATTCCTGCATCGTTTTTGCCCGAATTCTTACGGCTACTAAGTATTATCGTCCACTGCTACCGTTGATGCTTTAAATTTCTGTAACTAGTCTCACTACTGTTAAATGTATCATTACGTGCTATGCACCATTATCATTACTGCGACTACTTCTGTTCCAGTCCTTGATATTGCAGTTGTTCCTTTGCTGCTTCTATAGCGCTGACCTTTGTTTACACAAGTAGCACTGTGTTCATGTTAAAAGACTGGACGGGTTACAACACCTCCAGTTCGCTGCGAGTGGCCACATAGCAGCGAACGCCAAGGACAGGTGGCAGATCTCCTTTGAAGGACACTGATGCGAGAGGTCAGTGCCAGGCGGCGCAGCGAACCTTCCAGCCATATGGCTGTCGCCGGAGACGGCTCCTGGAGATGTGGGTGATCGGCCATGGAACGCTGCCTGACTACGATTACCATGGCTTGGGATATCGTGTTCTGAGCCTTGCAGACATGGCGGCACTCCTTATGGGTTGGGCTGAAAAAATTGCCCTCCTTGCCATAGTCTGCGTGTACCCACCGAATTTTAGGGACTCGTGCAGCGCTCCAGGGACTTTCGTCCTGCTCCCTCCTTGAGGCGGCCTCACGCGCACAGGACCATCGCCACCCGAGCACGAAGAAGGCCGCCTGGTGGTCCTGAAGACAGTCTTTGGTCGGGGAAAAGGCGAAATACACCGATGCCCATCGTCGGCCGACCAACAGCCGACGTTGAACCGAAGTAGGTTCAAGAGAAACCAGAGCTCGGAGAGAAATATGACGGCCTCACACGCAACTCGCCCACTACGCCTGCGACAACAGTTGCCACATGCAGACCTACGTCTGCAAGTGCACCGTGTCCTTAAGGGCCTCAGGTCAATAGGACGTTAAACTCACCCACGAACGAACGGACGAACAAAACCTCTACCCTGTTGCACATAACTACAGACGAAGAGCTGTGGAGAAGATGCCGGACTGCCCGTGCGTCTACCATCACGGCAGATCTACTCCCGACGACCCACGCTCAGAGTCAGTCGACACTGATAGAAAAAGCAAAATACTACTATCTTATTTTTTCATTCCTTTGGTAGAACCCACCGTCAACTACTGACAGCATTCGGCTACGGAAGCTAGCTGTTTTGAAATCGAACCACTCGTGAAGTCGATCTTCAGGGCTTGAAAACTCTCGTCGTCTCTCTCACTCTCTCTCTCTCTCTCTCTCTCTCTATATATATATATATATATAAATATAATATAGATAATATATATATATATATATATATATAATAATATGTCTCCCCCCCCCCCCCCCCCTCTCTCTCTCTCTCTGTCCCACTCCGCTTCAAACAGGTATCTGATTCATTCGGGGAGGGTTAAGACAGCGAAGGAGAGGATACGATTCTATCTTGGATGACGCCGTGCCCTAAATACGGCAGCGAAGGAGAGGATACGATTCTATCTTGGATGACGCCGTGCCCTAAATACGCAGCCAAGGAAGGAACGATTCTATCTTGGATGACGGCCGTGCCCTAAATACGGCAGCGAAGGAGGGGATACGATTCTATCTTGGATACGCCGTGCCCTAAATACGGCAGCCAAGGAGAGGAAAAATTCTATCTTGGATGATGCCGTGCCCAGAAGAGCGAAGGAGAGGATACAAATTCTATCTTGGATGACGCCGTGCCCTAAATACGGCAGCCAAGGAGAGGAATGCGATTCTATCTTGGATGACGCCGTGCCCTAAATACGGCAGCGAAGGATAGAAAAACGATTCTATCTCTGATGACGCCGTGCCCTAAATACGGCAGCGAAGGAGAGGATACGATTCTATCTTGGATGACGCCGTGCCCTAAATACGGCAGCCAAGGAGAGGAAAATAATTCTATCTTGGATGATGCCGTGCCCTGAAGAGCGAAGGAGAGGAATACGATTCTATCTTGGATGACGCCGTGCCCTAAATACGGCAGCCAAGGAGAGGATGCGATTCTATCTTGGATGACGCCGTGCCCTAAATACGGCAGCGAAGGATAGAATACGATTCTATCTCTGATGACGACGTGCCCTAAATACGGCAGCGAAGGAGAGGATACAAATTCTATCTTGGATGACGCCGTGCCCTAAATACGGCAGCCAAGGAGGGGAAATACGATTCTATTGGATGACGACGTGCCCAAAATACGGCAGCGAAGGAGAGGATACGATTTTATCTCGATGACGACGTGCCCTAAATACGGCAGCGAAGGAGAGGATACGATTCTATCTTGGATGACGACGTGCCCTAAAAAACGGCAGCGAAGGAGAGGATACGATTCTCTCTTGGATGACGACGTGCCCTAAATACGGCAGCGAAGGAGAGATACGATTCTATCTTGGATGACGATGTGCCCTAAATACGGCAAACCTCCACGTGTTGATTGCCCCTTGCGGCCGACCGTGACGCTTCCAAAATTTTCTGTTTATACGGTGACTTTTATGGTTTGGGCTGCTTGTACTAATATCGTTGCTGTTGCTTACTGGTGCTCTGCAATTGTCATTACTGCTGATGTATTAACTGCTTCGTGTTGCCGTTGCATGTCTTTGTAACTATTGGGTCTGATCCCTTTGCTGCTGATTTTAGCTTGATTACTATTTCATTCCGTTTCAGGGGCTACAACCGTTTCTGATCATAGCGTTATGCTTCAGTTGATTTTTTTTTTATATATAAACCTGAATTTATACACTCACAATGATACGTGTGAAGTCGTAAACACACACACTCGCGCTCACAGAGTGAGTGAGAGAGAGAGGGGGGCAGAGAGAGAAGAGAGAGAGAGAGAGAGAGAGGGAGAGAGAGAGAGATACGGATACGGATACGGATACGATGATTTAATCATTATAGGCCTCAGCCCCTTATGATGGGGTGGATTACACATTGACAAAAATGATATTGTAAAGCATATTGATCAAAACGAAAACATCACATGCTCAAGAACAAACGTGCTTCGGAATTTGAAGCTTGTATAGTGTACAAGGCAAATTTTTTAACAACATCCTCTTAGTACAGGCCATAAGTAAGATGATCTAAATACAGATGGCTGTCTGTAATATTTAGGCGGAATGAACTCATCTCTAAGACTACTCAAGGCAGTACATTGTAATACAAAATGAACTTCATCTTCACATGCATTTTTGCATAATGGACAGATAAGATCAGAGTTGTAAATGTTGCCTATAACGAAAATGATGAACAGAGATATCCGATATTCCCAGTCTAAATCTTGTCATTATAAATTTCAGATGTCTGTCCATTTTCATTGACAAATAAGTCGGAATATCATGCAAGGAATTATACTGTCTATACAAATCAAATCTAGTACTATCATTTATGTGAGAATTCCATTCTTGCCATCTGCAATCAACCAGTCTTGTACGAACCATTCGGATAAAAGTCGTTCATCTCCTACACCCTGATTTAACCAGACATATCCAAAGCCTAATTCATTTAACTTAATTCTCAACTTTGTTGCCCAGTTTGGTTTTCCCCTAGCATCCAGATTACACAACATTTATAAGCTTTCTTTGGTAACCTAGAATCATTCATTTTTATCAATTTCAACCAGTAACGAATACATCTAACAGTAGAATTCAGATATATTGGATACCTATTAGTTTTCCCCATAAATCAAATCATTAGATGTTTGTAGTGAAACCCCAAGAAATCTCTTTAATGCAAACAAATGTACTTTCTCACAATCACTGCAGCTTTATCCAGACCCCAGATTTCAGCACCATATTGACAATGGGTTGATTTGGGAGTCAAATAGTTTTACAAATATTTCAAATGACTGATTTCCCAGACTTGATAATTTCCTCATAATGCACAAAGCAGCATGTTTGCTTTGCTTGCTAGATCTTTACAAGCAAAGTTAAAACTTAATTTGGTTGAAAAATAAATTCCTAAATATTTGTAGACATTCACGACTGGCATAGGTATTCCATTATAATTCCAATGTTCTCTTGCGCCTAAATAGCCACCTTTCCTGAATACAATTATATACTTTTCTGCATATTCACTGTCATTGTAGAGAAGAAGCAGCATGCCATAAATTATTCAATTGTGTTTGTAAACCAATAACTGTTTCAGACAACAAAACAATAACATCTGCCAGAAGAAGTATAAACAATTCTAAAAAGTCGTCCATGAACCGGGGTCCATGCCTCCCATTATCTATAACTTTAATTGTTAAATTCGTTAATGAATAAAGAAAATAGAATTGGACTACACACGTCACCTTGTTTAACACTAGTGCGCATAAATATAATCTGACAATTTCCCGCCACTTTCCCCACTCTAGATTTTACACAATTATACATACTTACAACACATTTATATAATTTTCCATGGACAAACCATTTTTCAACAAAACAGGCCACAAAAACTTCTGCTAATAGAATCGAAAGCTTTTTCAAATCAATAAAAAGGGAACATAGAGTTTAAAGATTGAAAGAAAACTGTTTCTGAATAAAAGCCATCAGAGTAAACATATGGTCTATAGTAGAGTAATTAACGTTTGAATCCAGCTTGATACTCTCCCGTGAGATTATTTTCTTCTACCCATTCCTTTTAACCTACAGTTAATGATCGTGCTGTATAGCTTACTGGTAACATCACAAAGTGAAATGCCTCGGTAATTATTGGATTGTTTACGTTTCCTTTCTTATAGAGGGGTATAATAATAGATCTTCTGCCCAATTCTCAGGATATATTCCCTTGTCAAATATAGAGTTGAAAAGGGTTACCAAGAAATTCAAAATGAGATCAGATTTACAGCCATATTTTTATAAATTCTCCAATTATACCATCTGGTCCTGCAGCCTTGCGTTGTTAATTTTCCTAATCGCAAACAAAACTTCTTCTTTAGAGATTGGGCGATTTAAATCATCATTCACTAGTTCTTCATTATATCACATTGTAACATATCATCAATGTTAGTATCTTTGTCAGCAGTGTTTGAAATGTTCAAACCAAGTGTCTATACTTATGCTATTTGAAGGCTGATTTTGTTCAAAGATATCCTTTTCACTGTGTCCCAAAACTGTTTCTGACTATTCACAGAAGACAGTAATTCTGCAATTAGTGTATCATTAAATTGCTTCCTCTTTCTCTTCTGTAAATGCTTATATTCACGTCTTGCCTTGCAATACTCGTGACGGTCTCCATCATCATGTGAACGCACAAATTTTTTCAACAATCTACAAACATGCTTTTTACAATAACCACACTCTGAATCAAACCAATCTTGGACTCATACTTCCTTTATGCCTTACTTGAATTTCATACAGACAGCAGCTTCCTTTAAACACATGTTAAAGTTAACGCATTGCTTCGTTAACATCAAGATCAATCACACTAACTGCATGTGCCATTTTTTCCTGAAAGTCTATTCGTGACAAGTTTTTTACAGAATACACTGCTATAATCATCATTCCAAACAAACTTTTCCAAGATGAGACTGTTATCATTAAGTTTAGTGTTTGAGTTATCATCTACACATCTGACGTGGAGTTCTACAGCATATGATCTGACTCAGTTCGTGCACACACGTTTAGCTCACACGAATCACCAAAACACGAAATAGTTCACATGACATTAAAAAATAATCAATAACACTGCAGCCACTATCGGACACGTATGTGTAGCAACCTTCAAGATCGCCCATTACACAAACCATTAAGCATACACAAATCTACAGCAGTACACATATTAGCAACAATTACCATAACTATTCAATGTCTTGTCCTAGAACATCTACCAACATTTAATGGTGACTCGCACATTGAAACTCAAAAATATTGCCACCATTAATTCTTGACAAAAATGTGAAACAAATTAGAAGTCCTGCTGTTCATATCTCCACATAACAACACATACACATCATGGTAAGTCAGTAACAATCCGTTATGTAATCCTCCAACTGAGCTATACCATTTTCACTATCAAAATGAACAATAATATGCAAACCTTCGGGAGAACATAAGAATAGATATATAGAACATCTTTATCTACCCCGAACAACTGCTTTTTGATAAGAAATGCACCGCAGAGTCGAGATTTCATAGGGATTTGTTCGACATACTGCAAAAAGTCATTTCTAATTAGACATACTATACCTCCAGATCGTCTCCCCTGTTTCGTGAATTTTACAGCAGGTATACAAAATGTTGAAAAACCAGAAAATACATTAGAATAAAATTCTTCAAAAAATGTTTCCACTAAACATACGAAATCAAAAGAGCAAACATATGAAACAAATCTTTATCATTCAATTTGAAAAACAAACCATTAACATTCCAGTGTAGAAAGGATACGGCGCGTTTTCCTTATTGTCATCATCAGAGCTAAAAAACGTCATTATTTAATCGATCACTCGGAAACTTTACGAGTTCTTCTGCCACTGGGATACGCCCCCTTCCACGGTCATTCAGCACACTGCAAGTCACAACACGAAGATCACAGTTCACGCTGTCACCCACAAAAGCACGTGCGGCTTCGTGCCACTCACGGTTACGCCCAGGGGATGACACCGGTGTCACGTCAGCTGTCGACTCCCGGCTGAAAATCTCCTCGGAAACGTTCCACAGGACCGGCCAACTTCCTATTGATTTCCACCAACTTCTCCGCGCTGTCCACAGAGTACTTTTGCCGTCGATTAATAGGGGATCATATATCATTGTCACTCTTTCCCTTCCTGCCGAGCTTTCTTTAGGTGTGGCGTCAGTCTTCTACGAATGTCTCTCACACCTCTGGAAAAGTCTTCGCCGACGAAAACATTCGATCCCCGGAGTTTCTGTTTTGCTTTCAGGATGTTCACCTTCTGTTTGTAGAAGGTGCACCGTGCAATAATGGGAGAATCTGACTTCCCGTTAAGCCGATGCACCCCCGGGCAAACTCCACGTCACTGTCAAGCCAAGTTTGTCGGTGATCAGGTCTTGGAGCATTCCTTCGCAGTGAGCATTGGTCTCATTTCTGTTCGAGAAAGTCCGTAGAAAAGGAGATTGTTGCGTTTGGAAACGCCCCTCCAGATCATCGACCTTCTTGTCACAGTCGGCCAGTCTGCTCCACAGGTCGTTGTTGGTCTTTTTTAGTTCCTGAATTCTCTGTCTTAACTCGTTCACCTCTTCTTTCAGTCCTTTCAGTTCGTTTTGCAGAGCTAAGTGATCGTCGCGTAACTCACGAAGTTCTTTCTTCACATCATCCAACTTGGCGTTCATCTGGTCGCCAATGGTTTTCATAGTCGTCACGACATCACTCAAGGGAAGATACCGGGGCTGGCAGATTGCAGAAGCGGTGGACTCGCTCAGGCCTCTCCAGCTGACACTGCGACATGCTGCTGCACTTGGTCAACCGTGACTGTCTCGTGTTGCTCTTAACTGGGGGATTGTTGGGTCCTGGATTGCTTTCAATGTCACCACAACGTAAAAGCAAACTGCCCCAGAACAGGTAAGAGAGGAGTATCCAAAGGTGACACCGTCCACTTTCCGTCCAAGTTTAACAATGGCGACGCGCATAGCCGAGTTGTTTGGGCCCTTTTCATCATGAAATTGATGTAAACCGGTACAAAACAGCCACACACACATCGGAAATCAGTTGCTGCTGAAGGCATGACACTTCACCACAGTCTCTGCCAAACATGGGCACTGCACAAAGTTCACGATTTACTACGATTCTGATTTAAACAAGAGAGAATATGTAGTACGTCCTGCACTCAAAACAGCTATCACTTCCCCCCCCGAGAGAGAGAGAGAGAGAGAAGAGAGAGAGAGAGAGAGAGAGAGAAGAGAGGATACACAGACAGACGGATAAAAAAAAAAGACAGATGTTGAGGGAGACAGAATGAGAGACCCCCACCCCACCCCACACACACACACCAAAAAAAAAGAAGAAAAAAAAAGAGAGAAAAGAAAAACGGAGAAAGACAAATTCTGACAGAAGAAACCGCTGATAAGTACACATATACAGACACACACTCATGCAGTGTGGGTTTGTCTACTTGACCGCACAAAGACGCACGAACGCACCCATGCACGTACTCTCACAAGCACGAGTTAAAAGAGAGAGAGAGAGAGAGAGAGAGAGAGAGAGAGAGAGAGAGAGAGAGAGAGACAGACAGACAGACACACAGACAGATAGGCAGGCAGGCCGTCAGACAGACAGACTGACAGACAGACAGATACACTGACAGACAGGCAGGCAGGCAGTCAGACAGACAGACTGACAGACAGACAGACAGACAGACAGACAGAGATAAAGACAGACAGAGACAGAAACAACAGACAGACACACAGGGAGAGACAGGCTGAAGACAGGTATGGAGAAGGTGGGGAATAGAGTGTTAGGAGCGGGTTGGGGGGTGGGTGGGAAGTGCGTGTTACGACATAGTAGGATAAAACACACTCTATCGAAAAACTGACAACAGACAGACAGACAGGCAGACAGGCAGACGAACAGACTGCCTTGTTACCGGTCACAATGGCGAACAGTCCCGTCCTCCAGCTGTAGTGGTGCAACCGTCAAACTGCCGTCCTCGTTCTCCTCGCATCTGTCTCGCCACACACAGCGGCCATGAAAAGGAATAGTAGATACAATGGAGTTGCATGGGTGGATGTTTGTCTGTCCCCCTCCCCCTCCCCCCCCTCCCCCCCGAAGGAGGCTATCTATCTCTCTATCTGTACACACACACACACACACACACACACACACACACACACACACACAATATAATATATTATATATATATATATATATATATATATATATATATATATATATATAATATATATATATATATATATATCACGAACAGTATAAAAATGTCCTGAAAGGACATTTTTATACTGTTCGTGATAATCGCTCCTCACGTTGAGCACTGTGGTCCGACAAAACCAAAAATGCAGGAAATCAACTTTAGGCAATCTACTAGAAACATACCGTTTTCAAACCCACAAACTTACACCAGAAAACTGATAGAACAAACCGAGAAATTTGTACGCAACATGAGATGGAGGCGTTCTTCTTCCTAAACCCTAATGCAAAGAATGAAGACAAAAACACATATGGCTTCAAATCATGGCGATCACCTCCGACAATAGATGAAATGAAACCTTTTGAAGACAAAATGAAGGGACTGATAGCCAACATTGAATTCAAGAAATCAAATAACAACTTTCAAACATCACTAGCAATGAAATAAAACAAATCCAAAATGATAAAAAGATATTCGTAAAGGCCGATAAAACCAGCAATATTTTTACAAAATGGAACTAAATGAATACTCCCAACTCCTAAACAAAAACATCCAGAAAAATACAAGAAAGCTGATAAAACCACACATAACAACATCCACAAAAAAGAAAAAGAACTTGCACACCGCATGGAGTTAAGCGACAGGTAGAGGCAACAGCAACAAAAGAAGTCTTCATAACACTCAAAGACCACAAGCCTAACTTCCAAGACAACCCAACATGTGGACTAATAAACCCATCCAAATCCGAACTGGGCAAAATAAGCAAGAGAATTTTGGAAAAGGTTATAGAAAATGTAAAATCAACGCCGAATACAACCTTTGGAAAAACAGCTATGAAGTTATCCAATGGTTTAGGAAACTCAACAAACAGAGAAACACAGTGTTTATCACATTTGACATAGTAGACTTCTACCCATCCATAGATGAAGAACTACTCACCAAAGCTTTGAAATTTGCCAACAAACACACGAAAATAACAGAGACAGAAATGGAGATTATTTTCCACACCAAGAAAACCCTACTCCACAGCAGAAATGAAACTTGGATTAAAAAAACGAGCAAAAACTCCACATTTGGTGTGACCATGGGATCGTATGATGGCGCCGAAACATGTGAACTAGTCGGGCTATTCATGCTATCCAACATCCAAAAACAACTCGGAAAACAGGTCGGTTTGTACAGAGATAACGGCCTTGCTGCATTAAACAATAATCCAAGGACTATTGAAAACAAGAAAAAAGAATTATGTAAAATCTTCAAAAACCACAACTTAAAAATCACAATAGAAGCAAACAAAAAAGTAGTGAATTACCTGGACATAACATTAGACCTCAATGACCATGTGTACAAACCATAACAAAAAACCCAATGACATACCAATCTACGTAAATACAAAAGCAACCACCCACCATCTATACTAAAAACAATACCCAATGGTATAAACAAGAGACTATCCAACCTGTCATGCAATGAAAACGTATTCGATAATGCAGCAACAGAATACCAAGAGGCACTACAAAAAAGTGGTTATAATTACAAACTGCAATACAGCCCAGACAATAACACAAACAGAAATAAGAAAAACAGGAAAAGAAGATCATATGGTACAACCCCCCATACGATGGACAAGTCAAAACAAACGTAGGAAAAGAATTTTTAAAATCTTGGCAGCATCATTTCCAAAAGAACACAAACTGTTCAAAATATTCAACAAAAACACCATCAAACTATCATACTCATGTATGCCCAACCTTAAAAACATAATTGACTCATCTAACAAAATGAAAAGCAACACAACAGAGAAGGGTGCCGAAAGGACATCTTGCAACTGCACTAAAAAAGAACAGTGCCCCCTAAGCAACAAATGTCTTCACAGCAATATTGTATACCAAGCTACGGTAACATCAGAAAATGAAAAAGAAACATATATAGGGATAACTGAAAACCCTTTCAAAACCAGATACGCAAACCATAAGCAGTCATTCAAAAAAGAAAAATACAAAAAACCAAACAGAGTTGAGTAAATACATTGGAGACTCAAAGATCAAAAAATAGACTACAGCATATCATGGAAAATCATAAAAAGAGCAACACCATACAACAATATTCTAAAAAATGCAATTTATGCTCCACAGAAAAATGGTTAATATTATGTAAACCACACCTAGCAACTCTGAATACAAAAGTAGAAATAGTAAACAATGCAGGCACAAATGGAAATCTTTGTTTGCACACTCCACCTGAACAGACCCCAGCAAGACCACAGACCACACGTGCAGCGAATGAAATTAAATCACACATGCAGAAACGGAATCAGGTCCCGCACGCTATAAAAGAACGACAGCGTGCCCCAAAGGGATATCCTGAAGAGAGCAAGAGGCAAGAGGCTCGAAACAAGCTTGGTGATTTTAGCACTTCATTTAGAAATATTTTTAACAATTTTTTTTTTTAATTTAAAAAAAAAAAAAAAAATATATATATATATAATATTATATATTTATGTAATGTATATATGACACACTCACCACTGACCTGAAGGAGCGGGCGACAATCCCCCTGTGGGACACATTCACCACTGACCTGAAGGAGGGGGATTCTAGGACACATTCACCACTGACCTGAAGGAGGGGGCGACATCCCCCTGTGGGAGACATTCCACACTGACCTGAAGGAGGGGGCGACAATCCCCCTGTGGGACACATTCACCACTGACCTGAAGAGGGGGCGACAATCCCCCTGTGGGACACATTCACCACTGACCTGAAGGAGGGGCGACAATCCCCCTGTGGGACACATTCACACACTGACCTGAAGGAGGGGCGACAATCCCCCTGTGGGACACATTCACCACTGACCTGAAGGAGGGGGCGACAATCCCCCTGTAGGACACATTCACACCACTGACCTGAAGGAGGGGGCGACAATCCCCCTGTAGGACACATTCCACCACTGACCTGAAGGAGGGGGCGACAATCCCCCTGTAGACAGGGACAGCAGGAGTGCAGGCTGTCCACGTTGCTGATGAAGGTGAACATGTCCTGGCCCAGAGTCAAGAGCATGGTGTCGTAGCCGTGCTTCAAGCAGTAGGTCAGGAAGTAGCCGCCAAACTCTTTCAGTACTGTGTCTAACGGCACTCCTGTGGACATCCTCGACTACCTTAGCATGGCTATAGTGCGGAGAAGAGATGAGAGAGAGAGAGAGAGAAGAGAGAGAGAGAGAGAGAGAGAGAGAGAGAGAGAGAGAGAGAGAGAGAACAGATGATGATGATTGGTTGAAGCAGCAGCAGCAGCAGTAGTTAATGTCTATAACTCTGCTCAAGAAGAAGAAGAAGAAACTATTTTTAATCTACGAAGCACTGGTGTGTTTTTTGTTTTTTTTTTACATTCAGCCCTCGCCCCGTGTCGAAAGTGCAGTATGGAATGAAGTAACAGCATAGTGTCAACCTATACGGTTTTTCCCCGTATTGCTGTACTAATACGGGAAACCTATGATTTCGGTCTGTACGGCCGTATACAAGTTTCAATACGGGTAAAACTGATTTATATGGGCAAATCTTAAATCAAAATTAATTGCGCATACGAGGTGAACACATTTTCATAGCAGACGACACGGACTCTTAGTACTGAAACGGGAACGAACTAAGTAGATGATCGGTCATGTTTTGAGATCAACCCTTCAGCCCCCTTGTTGCAGGCAGCAAAGTCTGCCACCAAGCAGTACAACGATGAACATCAGTAACTGTCATTTGCAAGTGACAGTGTTGAACAGAACAATGGCTGTGTGATCTTGGGAAATTGGTATGACTGGGAATAGAAACGTTGGGGACCACAGTAACTAATGATGTACTCCTGACTTCAATGGACTCATGATGTTGGTAGGAGTGGAAAGTGCATAGAACAAATTGGTTTGTGACTTTGATGGACTCAAGATGTTGGTAAAGTGGAAGAGTGTGTAAACAATGGGTTTATGAACAGTTTTAATTCTGCATCATTGTCAGTGTTTTACTAAAGGGTGTGTGATTTGATCTACAAACTGTCTCAAGTGATGCATTATGCTGGAATGGAAGATGAGGTTCTGCTGGATGGGCAAGTGTTATTGTTATTCATAGACTGTCTTAAACTGCCATTTGTTTTAAGAAGTGCTGCCTGATACTGAGTATTACATTGTATTCACAGCCATTTTTGTTTATGTTTTTGCGTTTTCGGAATAAGAGAAAAAGTACTTTTCAATACGGGAAGTTGTGAAATGAGGAAAATTGGGTTGACACCTATGTAACAGACTATGTGGAAAATATGGGTCATGCAATGATAATGCAATGTCGATGAAAAGTGAGGAGGAGAAAGGAGTGGAGGGGCATATAGAAAGAGAGGAGGAGACAGAGAGGGAGTGAGAGAGAGAAAGAGAGGGGACAGAGAGAGAGAGAAAGAGAGAGGGGACACACACACACACACACACACACACACACACACACACACACACACACACACACACACACAGCCAGCCGGCCAGCCAGCCAACCAGCCAGACAGACCAACGGATGGACGGACGGACAGACAGACAGACAGAGTTGGAATAGAACTCCATCAAAATCAATACTGACGATATATTTTTCTTTTTTTCCAGTTAAGTTAGATTTACTGCTTTTCTTTAATGTAAGATATTTCAGTTAGATTTTAGCTCATAAATATTCATATACTCAAAATGGCAAAGAGTATTTACGTTAAATATGCGTGGAAATTATCGAGAAAGCATGCAAAACACCACAGAGTAATCTGAATCGTTAAGCTGGGTTGAACAACATCCAAAGAATGAGAGTGGGCAATTGGAATGTACAAATTAGCATGAGCAGACTGGACTGGTCCGAAAAGTATGAATGGCATTAAATAAACTGAACACCCGAGAACCTGAAGAAACTAAATGATTTGAGTTCGTTCAGCCGTTGATGTTTCACTCCACTGACATGACTTAAAACAATCCGAACAATCGAATGATGTAAATGGTTTGAGGAAGTTCAATTACTGATATTCCATTCAAACGAAATTACTTTAAGTTTAAACTGAAATTATTAAATGGATCTCCAGTCATAACAAAGCCCCCACATTCAACTGGGCTGGCGACAGGTAACAGACGATGTTCGGAAACCTGCAAGGGAAGTAATCTGTGTTAGCGTTCGCGTTTCGTGAGGCTGACCCCGCCGTTTTCCACGTGACAGATGCCGATGGTGGGCTTGCCCACACCAAAATGCCACTCGTGGGCACGCCCAAAGCAATTTTGCTTATCGGTCAGCTTAACAGTTCATCCAGAATGACAAAATGCCAAAACATGGGTGTGAAACGGCGTGCCCGGAACGAGGTCAATGTCCCCGTCGTTATCCAGAGGTGCACTTCAAATCAAGCCTTCGACACCCTGGATCTTGCCATGTTTTGTCATTTTGTGGGCCGGAATAGCTCTGTTGGTAGAGCGCCAGACTCGTGATCCTGGGGTCGCGGTTCGAATCTCCGCCGGGCTGCTTCAGTACAGGGGGATTTTTCCCTCGGAGTTAACATTGGTTCTGACTCCATTTCCCATACAGTCTTTCGAATGAGACTATAAACCCTTCGTGTGTGAAACGCACGCATAACATCTTGCACACACGTAAAATCCAATCACCAACTTTCGGAAGAGAAGGCCAGTTTGGCTGTTGGTATGGATGACACGTACACATAACATGCACCCTGCGTGAGAAATGGAAAGAATGAAGGAAGTAAGGATATTGAGTGAACGATATTGGACAATATTGACTGGATGACACGGGAAACGACTGAATGAAGCGCCAGCTGGCAGCTCTTCAGTCGGCACTACCAAGGTGGCATCCCGTTGTGTAAACGAGTGTGGATTGTAAAGCGCTTAGAGCTTGGTCTCTAGCCAAGAATAGGCGCTATATAAATATTCATTATAATTATTATTACTATTATCTATTTGCCACACCTATTAACTAAAAATGGGGTAAATGAATGCAATGAAAAAAAGAGCGTTATCTTCCCTGATTTTCTTCTTATCGGGAACAGATCTACTGAACTCGGAGAACTGTGTGGCCCTATGGACATATTCCTACACATGTAAATAAAAGACAACTGCGTTTACAAACCAAGTCTCTGATTCAGCTTTGTTCCGTTCAAAATCCATTTAAGTTCAATTCAAAAAAGTGTTGTTTTACTTGATAGAAGCCAGAAAGGATCTCTTTTCACCACGTAGACTTTCTGCCACTACTTTCCCTCCATCACCTATAAACAGAAGCGTCCTGTGATTGGTCCCTAGATTTGAGGACTTTTTATAGTCTCCTATGAACTGATAAAAAATAAATTACAAAAAAAAAACAACTAAACGGAATAACATGAGATATAGTTCTACCGAAATGCTAATACGAAACTATAAATAGTTCTACCGAAATGATAATACGAAACTATAGTGAGACAGATCATTTACATTATTTACCAAGAACACCAACGACGACTTCCAGCAATTGGAAGGTCAAGGAATCCTCGTAGACTTGAAATACCTGGAAGTACGTCTCTTCGTCCAGTCCGGTAGCGTGTCTTTAGCACAGACACATGAACGCACGTCGCATTTACCTCAAAGATTCCATCGCCATCACCACACATGCACAGGCATCTGAATAGGTCTACACATTGCATTACCACCGACGATTCCATCGCCATCACTCGACACCCCCCCCCCCCCCCCCCTCACACACACACACACACACACACACACACACGCGCGCGCGCGCGCGCGCACGCGCGCGCGCGCGCGAGTTTCGTTTATTCTGTCTTATTTAGGCAGTTGCATACAATACTGCTGGTACGACAACACGAGCAACTTTTACGACTACAACAAAACAACGTGCCTCATCTTCATTGATAAGAAAGAAAGAAAGGAAGAATGAATGAAAACGCCAACGCCCCAAGTCGGTGGCCCTTCTTGCCCTGCCTTCACGAGGACTTCAGTTTCGATTCCCCTCTCTGCGCTTCAGCCATTGGCGAGTCCGTGTTGAGGTCACCGCCATCGACAAGTTCATGGGGGATGTCGCTGGACATCCGAGGTGGCGCCCTTTGTCGGGGGTGGAGGTGGGAGGGGGGATGTGTGGGGGTGGGGGGTGGGGGATGGGGGTTGATGGGGGGGGGGGGACGCTCGCTCACTCCAACTCCGCAACTTGACAGTTATTGTCGTCAGTAGAGAGCATAGCAGATGGTGTCCTGTGTATGCTGGATCAGAACAGGCAACACTGGATGCTACCTAAGTAACTCCGCAGCAGTGCGGTGTCTCCTCTGGTGGGTTGCCTCACTATGGCTCGACACTGACCGTGCCATGTGAACTGCCGGTACCGGGAGGGCGGCGGAACAAACTGGCGTGTAGCTGTGTAACGGGGAGCCGGAATGAGCGGCGTGGGGGTGATGTCACTGATGTAGCACGGAAGCTGAGACAGGAAAAAGCCGAGCAGTAAATAAGTACTTAAAAGGGCAACAACAAAACAAACAAGAAAAAAAGAAAAAGGAATCCTGACACGAACTGTACAAACCGCGACGCGATAACATTGGCCAAACAAACACCAGCTTTAAGAAACAAAACATTGCTCTCAGATAACAAACTGAAGCAATTGAGTGCGATTGTGCTCTTCATCTTCCTGGGTGCACGCAAATCACAGGCGGATTCTCACAGCAGAACTGCGGAAGAAGATCCAAGCCGTTGAGACGACTTGGTTCATTGGAGTACTCTCCGTCTCCTCTATCGAGTGTGTGTGCCAAACGACAGAGTCGACAGAACATCAGGCAGCGTGTGAGTCACCATGATGATCTGCTGACCACCGTGTGAAAAAAGAAAGCTGGAGCGATGTGGACATGTGTCAGCTAGGATCAGACTCTACAAGACCATCTTCCAAGGAACAAGACCGACAGAGACAGAGGCAGACAGACAACTTTGCTGAGTGGACCAGGAAGAGCTTTTCCGCAACCCAGGCACTCGCCCGCAACTGTCTGGGGGAGGACACAGCTGGTGCAGCATTCATGATTGCAGTGCCCCCCCCCCCCCCCCCCCCCCCCCCAATAACTCCTAAGATCATTGGTCTGTGAACAAGGCCTGATGTGACGTTCGCTGTCAGCTGGGTTACAAACTCTAGAAATCATTCAAACCAGCTCATGGATCAGTATTCAGCACTCCTTACACATCATTTTGTTCTGATGGACTGTACCAAAGAGACAGAATAAAGAACAAAGAAATCAGCCAAAAGATTAAGAGGGGAAAAAAAAAACCCACAACTAGAAAACGAATAGGGGGGGGGGGGGGGGGGGGGGGGGATAACTTTCGAAAAAAAAAAGACAAAAAGAAATGAATGAAGAAAACTAAGAGGGAAAAAAAAGCTATACAGAAAGGAGGAAAAGAAGCAAAACGAAACACAAGAACAGAAGAAAAGCAGAAAGAATCATTCAAAACTACTTACAACACTTCGTACCACTTGTCCATTCCAAACTTCACTTGCAACAATTCTCTGACGATGCAGTGTATTTGTCCGTACTGAAACACATGCAAGATTCAGGGGCAGTGGGGTGGTGCGGCGTTCATGTGAAAATATGGGGGGACGGGGGATTTTCCTCCCCCCCCCCCTCCCCTCCTGTATGAGTTTACGGAAAAAGATAACAAAAACAATACACGCCTCGCTGGTTACTTATTTTGCTCTCTCTGAGTTTGACAGTACGACGCAGTAAGTCAGAAATCTCAAAGAACTTTATGTTATGTATGTTCGTCACACACACACACACACGCACACACACACACACGCACGCACGCACGCACACGCACGCACGCACGCACACACACACTCACACACACACACACACGCACACACACACACACACACACACACACACACACACACACACACACACACACCACACTCACACCACACACACACACACACACACACACACACACACACGATGTGTTGATCATCTGTATGACTGTACAGTGTTCAAAACAAGAAAAGAAGACTTCATTCAAAAGGGGGTTTTGTTTGAATAATCAACATACAAGTTATTTTCTGATTGTCAAAATGAGGTTTGAATTCGGTCACCACGGCGCTATGTTGTTTCAAATCGAAGATCATTTAAAATATTTTTCATTCGCGGTGTGGCTTAATCAGATTCTATCTTTTAAAAAAAAATAAAAGAAGAAGAAAAACAAAGAAAAGAAATCTTAAATAAATGTTAGCGAACCGGCCAGAGATCGTGGACAAACGAGTCACAAGACAAAACACAACGCGTTTCGACCTCTTAGGTCTTCGTCGGGTGATAAATAAACGAATAAAACAACGAAAATTCACTTAGCTTTGATCGCTTCAGATCGCTTAGGGTTCAGCGCAAGGAAGAAGGCGTTGAATGAGAACGAGGCTGTTGGAAGGGAAATAGTGAGTGAGTCAAAGTCGTAATGATGATAATAATATTACTGATAGGGATACTATTAATGGTCAAAATATTGGGGGGGGGGGGGGGGGGGGAGGACAAGATCAATCTTGGTGTCAATAAGTATGGGTATGGGAGAAAGGAGAGTGGGTTAGAGGATTCTTAAGCGGCAGGGTTGCCGTGGCAACAGTCCCAGAGGCGAAGGCGATGGTGATGTCAATGCTAGTGGTAGTATCAATACTAGCAATAGTATTACTGAATGATACTGCTAAGAACGATAGTGAAGGTTAAGGTAACGAAAGCATGATACAGAAATATATTTAGAAAATACATTTTTATAATAATCAAATAAATAAATAAAGAAACATAAAAAATAATAATAATAATAAATTTTAAGTTGTATAACAGCAAGTTAGCGGCTAACTGGTTGGTAAATCCCTAGCTACAAGTTAAATCCTAGCAGTTAGCGTAACTGTCGTTGCATGGGCACTTTAACAAGTAGTTATCCTTAGCTGATAGTTAGTTTAGCGCCGAAAATTTAGAGGTGCCCCACAGCATCGCTAAGTCTGCTAACTACAAGTTAGTCGAGATATCCCAACAGTCTTTGTTCATTTTGGTCTGACAAAATGGCTGGCTTCATACATCAGCAGCAAAACTGGCACTATCAAAGAAGGCCTCGCCTGTTCAGAGAACATTTTCATCCTCTAAATGAATATGATGACGTTGACCTTTTTCAACGTTTTCGCTTTAGACGACAAGATAATTATCAAATTGTGGACATGGTGCGAGAGGACTTGCAGTTTGGATACATGAGGAAAGGTGCCCTTTCTCCGGAATTACAAGTCCTCATGAATTTGCGGTTTTACGCGACAGGATGTTTACAAATAGTTGCAGGGGACACCTTCAACGTTGACAAGTCGACAGTGTCGCGTACCATTCATCGTGTGACTGAAGCTATTTGTCAGAGGGCACGTGATCACGTCAGACTGCCTAACCAAGCAGGGGGTAATGTGCAGAAACGCCGTTTTATGAATATGGGCCATCGGCCTGGGCTGTCCAATGTTTTGGGCTGTGTCGATGGCACACAAGTGCGCATTCAGGGACCAACTCGAAATGAACACGAGTACGTAAATATACGAGGAAAACACAGTATCAATGTCCAAATTGTTTGTGATACTGACCTTAGAGTGATTAATTGTGTTGTCAGAAACCCAGGATCTGTGCATGATGCAAGGATGTTGCGAGAAAGTGCATTGTGGAGGATGTTCGAAAACCAGCCTCCGATATTAGATGGAGTAATTTTGGGCGACAGTACCTATCCTCTACGAGAGTGGCTGGTGACACCATTCCTTAACCCACGTAATGTTCAAGAGAGGAGGTACAATCAGGCATTCAAAACAACAAGATGCACAGTGGAACGGTGCATAGGAGTGTTGAAGCGCCGTTTTCACTGCCTTCATGCAGAATTGCGATATTCACTGGCAGGGCTTGCAGAATCATTACTGCATGCATTGTGCTGCATAATTTGGCAATTGACTTTGGCACCCCTTTGAACGAAGATGACAATGATGATGACGCTGGTGGTGACGGCGACAATGATGGTGAACCCGATGAGTGTGACATGCCACCAGTCAGAGGTGGCAGGGTTGTTCGCCAAGACATGGTCAATCGTTTCGTAAATCAGTAAAGGTAAGTAAAGTTACAATTTATCAACAATCACAACCCCCCCCCCCCCCCAAAAAAAAAAAAAAAAAAAAAAAAAAAAACAACAACAAAAAAACAACAACAACAACAAACAAACAAAAAAACAACCATAAATGACCCATTCTAAAAAGGTGCTCTTGTATGCGTGTAACAATGACAAAAGAAATCCAGTGTTTATCACAGGTGAAAGAAAGACTTTTATAATTGTGATTTGATTTGTTGATGGTACGAAAGCAAAAGTGTAACTTTTGACACCACCTTTTGCAAATGGGTCATATGCACTCAAACACAACAAAGCACAGACACACAGATGCGCACACACACATTCACTCACACACACATACACTTACATATGAATATATACATAGTGCATAATGAGAGAGAGAGAGAGAGAGAGAGAGAGAGAGAGAGAGAGGAGGAGGAGAGAGAGAGAGAGAGAGAGAGAGAGTGACTATCACAGTAAGGTTTAACCAAAAAATTCTTTATTTCACTTTCTTTACAGTCCAGTTATTTTTTAAAATGAAAGGCAAAAACATTTACAGTTGATTTTGGAAAAAAATAAAACAAAACTAAATGAAAATCATTTATAAACGAAAGCTAATGCAAATAAACAAGATTGCACGCCATTCGAACGTGTTCCCAGTCGCCTGTCCTGACTTTAGGAGAAAAAAATCAAACAATGGAAAACATACTTCGTTTTTTGCAAATACACATAGGTTACAAAATTTGTTAATCCTGCTCCTATTGACAGAGACATGTACAGTGGAACCCCTCTTTGAAGACCCTTCTTTTAATACTTCCCCTCATTTAAGACCGACCAAAAATTCTTACAGATTGTTCTTTCTCTGTGTAAAAGTACCCCTCTTTTAAGACTACGTCGCATTTAAGACCGATTTTTTCCTCTCTTTTTTTTTGAAGTCTTAAAAGAGGGGTTCCACTGTATTATGCTTTGTGCTAATTTTTTGCTGTAAATGCTTTTTCTTTGCCATTGAAAAAGTGTACTAATTGGCATCACTACCCTTGGCTTTAAGTGACTGAATTTCCAGTTTCAGCTTTTCCTTTTGGAGGTCATGGATTTCAGCATCTTGTTTCCTTCCACAGAGCACCCTCTCAAGATTAGCTTGACTGCACTGAATGTCCAACATTGCTTTCTCTGTCAGCATTTTTTTCAGTTCATTGTCACATAAACCATCTTGCAGTTGTTGCTTCATACGTTCTTTCAGTTCAGTAGATATAGCAAGATATTTACAATACAACTCACTTTGATTTTCTGGGACAGGTACCCCCCTCCTTAGTGGTGTCCTTTTAAACGGCTCGCCTGAGGTGCTTGCGGATGCGGATGCTGCGGCAGAGGAACTTGTCGTTGGATCCGAATGTTGTGGTGGTCTTTGGAATGCGGATACTCCATCAGTGGAACTTGATGTCGGGACCGTACGCTCTGGCGGTATCGTGCCACTGCTACAGCTTGTGTCAGAATCCTCCGGGACAGTGGGCGCAGATTCTGGTCTGCGGCCAGAGGGTGTGCTGTTCCTCGCCCTGGAGGGAGTGCTGTCTGCAACTCGTAAGATGCCACATTCATCTGTGACGATCTGCCACCCTTGGATAGGCTCTTGCGATGGAGAACGACTTCTGTCGGAGGCTGCAAAACAATTTGAACAAAATCATTATATGTCTATGCGATTATTTTCTTTTGGATCATATAGTACATGATGAAATCCTTCAATAAATATAATTTTCACGATACATTTTAGTCCTGTGAGCAGTGTGGTTGAAGTTGAAGAGATTGCCCAAAGATCAATCGAGATACGAGTGATGATGGGGATATATCTCAGACACTATAAATTTGGTATGCACATATTGTCAGTATGCATGGTGATTATCTACTATATAAGACTGAATATGTTTCTCTGTTTGTCTGTCTGTTTGTTTGTTCGCTATACAAAGCCACAGTTTTGGTCCAATCCACTTGACACTTTGCATGCAGTGTATACACACCTCTCTATATAGCCACACACACACACACACTATATTACATTTCCTCCACATGTGTTTACACACCAGCTTTGCATGCACACATGCATACATTTGCATAAAAACATAAACACACACCACACACACACACATACATAGCAAACACGCGCGCCTGGTACACAGTTGTGTATTATGACACTGACATGAAATCGGCACAATGTACGGAAGTGGAAAGAAAGAAAGTGGCTTACCTTGGTTGGGAGCTGGGTCACCAGAGTCGAAACCACCCACATCCTCGCCAATGCCTTCGATTAGGTAGGAGTCGCCAAAAATTGGTTCAAATAAATCGAGGTCGGGCATTTCATCCACTTTGCCCGACCCAGTTGGGGGGTATTTCCGAGCACGAAGCTGAACTCGGGCCTCTGAAGAAAGTTTCGACCATTTTTCTTTGACCTCCACCACTGATCGGCCACATGTTGAAACACTGTAAACGGCTTCACAGATCTCAAACCACGCTTTTTGCTTGTCCTTGTTTGCAGAGTTTGTTTTGAACTTTTGTTGGAGAGCACTTTTCCGCAGCGAAAACTCTTCGATGAGAGCGACTCTCTCAGCTGAAGAAAAATTCGGCTTCCTTGCTCTATTCGCCATCTTTCAGTGATGAACCAGCTGTAGATCTAGCACGTTTCCACGCCTTCCGAGAAGCCGAGTTGGGCTTCTTTTCCGAGAACTAACACCATATAAGGAGTTTGGCTTGCGCGGTAGTGGAAATCTCCCGATCTATTTATAGCTAGCTACAGCTAACGGCCGTTGTTTTATTCGTTTATTTATCACCCGACGAAGACCTAAGAGGTCGAAACGCGTTGTGTTTTGTCTTGTGACTCGTTTGTCCACGTTCTCTGGGCGTTCGCTAACATTTATTTCAGATTTGTTTAGATTTCCGCCTGCAGTCGTCTCGCTTTGCAACTAAAGAAAAGAAAAGAAAAAAGAAAAAAAGTAAGAAAGAAACAGATATCAACGTATGCACGGCCTCAGTCAGTAAGTGGATATATACACGTACTAAAAATCAAATCTACGTTATCACTCACCATGTTTAGTTCGTTTCCTGTCACCAACACTTCTGTTAGGCTGGGTCGTCTCAGTATTCAATGTTTGAAAGAACAAGTGCCACAGTAAATAAACAATATTGACGTAATTATGACGAAAACTTTTGCCGAGTCACAGGTCTTGTTGTTACGTCACAAGCCTTGTGTCCCTTGGACAGGAAATGACTGTCACACGAGTGATGGGGACGGAAGTCAGGCAGAGAGAACATGGTATCTCGACATGATACGTTTGATTGAAAGAAGAAGAAGGAGGAGGAGGAGAAGAAGAAATAAAAAAGAAGAAGATAAATTAAAACAAGATGCAAAGCATATAAACGTACTCCCAGTTTATCTTGAATACAAGTACTTTCTGAGATATTCCATAAAGAGGAAAACCGTTTTGGGCCGTTATCGCCTTTAGTAACGGTTGTTCTGGTAAAAATAAAATATCGGGCATCATCCGTGACCCATAATGAACATACGTACAAATTTTCAGAAAGACCGGCCCAGAAGTTTTGTCTGGAGCGAGTGGAACACATTTTGACCACGGACAGACACACAGACAGACACACAGACAGACAGACAGCATTTCGTCGTTCCATTGTAAAGTACTCCCTGTTCTATATAGAACTGCGAGTGCAAAAAAACGTCTTGCTTTAAATTGAAGCTGCTTCGCAGCCCGAACTATAACCTAGCCATGAGTTCCCCTTGATGTATGTCAGCCTGTGTTCCTCTCTCTCTCTCTCTCTCTCTCTCTCTCTCTCTCTCTCTCTCTCTCTCTCTCTCTCTCTCTCTCTCTCTCTCTCTCTCTCTCTCTCTCTGTGCGTGCGTGCATGCTGTGTGTGTGTGTGTGTGTGTGTGTGTGTGTGTGTGTGTGTGTGTGTGTGTGTGTGTGTGTGTGTGTGTGTGTTCCAAATTCTGTACGTACTTGGTCATATTTTATTTTACTGTCTGTTTTTATACATGCTAATTATTGTACGTTATAGCACATTTCCATATGCTCCCCCAGCCCACCCCACCCCCACTCTCTTCTTCCCCGTCATTTTTTTAAAAACTTTTTTTTTCTTCTTTTCATTTCCCTTCTATTTTCATGTGATGTTCCACTATGATTGCATGACCGCCTTGTTTGTTTGCTTGTTTGTTTACTCACATTATTTCATTTCACTGCATGTTGTAGTCCCTACTCAGGGCGAGGACTGGACATAAAAAAAAAAGTGCGTCAGTACTTATCTATAATCAGCGTAAATAAAGAATCTTATCTTGGCATATCGTATCTTATCTTATCTTATCTTACATTACATATCCTGTCTTGTCTTATCTTATCTTATCTTATCTTATCTATCTATCTTATCTTATCTTATCTTATCTGACCTTGTCTTATTTCTGATATATGAATGAATAATGTCATTCATCGCATGTGGAGGAGATTAGTAAGAGACAACATTATCATTTGATTGAGTGGGTGGTCGTGTCAGTCGTACAATTCTTTTTAACGTTACTGTGTGCGAGGACATACGGAAATGTTACAATTTCATTTGTTTTTGTTGCCCTTTGATTTGATACACAGTGGGGGTAAATGTGTACTATTTGATACACAGTGGGGGTAAATGTGTACTATTTGTTACAGTGGGGGTAAATGTGTACTATTTGTTACAGTGGGGGTAAATGTGTACTATTTGTTACAGTGGGGGTAAATGTGTACTATTTGTTACAGTGGGGGTAAATGTGTACTATTTGTTACAGTGGGGGTAAATGTGTACTATTTGTTTACAAGGAAAGGATGAGGTAAATAAAAAACAACAGATTTTTTTTTACCACAGATCTTCTGTAAACAATGCAAAATGTCATTGAGGATGCTTAGATTTAAAAAAACAAACAAACAAACAAAAACCCATAAATCTACTTGTCGGTAATAGACCGTCTTCAGCACTTGTGACATAAAAAGAAAAATAATTAAATACGTGCAGGCAATGACGTATGAAAACATATACGTAAACGGAGGATTACGTGTTTAAAGGTGTGTGTGTGTGTGTGTGTGTGTGTGCGTGCGTGCGTGCGTGCGTGCGCGCGCGCGCGCGCGCACGCCCACCTGTGTGCGAGTGTACGTCTGTGTGTGTGTGTGTCTGTGTGTGTGTGTGCGCGCGCGCTCATGCGTGTGTATGTGTGTGTATGTGTGCATGTGCGCGCGCGGTGTGCATGTGTGTGTGTGTGTGCGTGTGTGTGTATGTGTAATGGGGAAAAAGAAAAAGAAAGGCAGATAGAGGGAAAAGACAAACAGAAGTACTGGAGATAGAGAAAAAGAGTGATAGAGGAGGAGTCTTATGCTTGGAAGGGGGCGTCGAGAGTGTGTAAAAGAAAGGGAGAGAGTGGTAGAGGAGGAGTCTTATGCTTGGAAGGGCGCTCGAAGGTGTGTATGAGGGAAAAGCAAAAAAAAAAAACACACACACACACACACACACACACACACACACACAAAGAAAAAAAAAACAACAACAAAAAACGGGAGTGCGGTGTGTGTGTGTGTGTGTGTGTGTGTGTGTGTGGGGGGGGGGGGGGGGGGGGGGGGAGGGGGAGGGATGGAGGGTTGGGTGGAAACTCCTATGAAAAATATAGGTGCATATGGATTGTTCACACGTGCATGTATCTACGAGTGTGCAACCTGGATGGTGGAGATGGTGTTTGGGGAGTATGTATTATGCTCCACATGCTATGTTATAGATATGCTATATATGTACATTGGGTGTGAATGTAAATGTGGTGGGATGGGGAAACTGGGCGAGGGGGTGTAGAGAGAAAAGAATGGAGGAGAGGTCAGGGGAAAGGAAAGCGAGGGCAAAGAGCTGGAATGATTCAAACTATAAAAAAAAAAAAGTCAGATGTGGGAGTAGAGTCCATCAAGGATTGTGGTGCCAAGGCGAGAGATGATCCTGGACTCCATGAATGTTCTCAGTTTTTGCTTTCATGTCATTATCTCATATTCATTCATGTTCTCTTGTGATGAGGTAAATGTTATTTGTTGTTCTGTTACCCCCCCCCCCCCCCCCCTCTCTGTGGACCTCTTTGGGAGCCGGAATAGCTCAGTTGGTAGAGCGCCTGACTCGTAATCTTGGTGATCCTGGGGTTGCGGGTTCGAACCTCCGCCGGGGCGTTTCGGTGCAGGGGGATTTTTCCCTCTGAGTTAACATTGGTTCTGACTCCATTTCCCATACAGTCCTTCGAATGAGACTATAAACCGAGGTTCCGTGTGTGAACGCACGCATAACATCTTGCACACACGTAAAATCCCATCACCAACTTTCGGAAGAGTAGGCCAGTTTGGCCGTTGGTATGGATGACACGTTACACATAGCATGCACCCTGCGTGAGAAATGGAAAGAATGAAGGAAGTAAGGAAAATGAGTGATCGATATTGAACGATACTGACTGGATGACACGGGAAACGACTGACTGAAGCGCCAGCTGGCAGCTCTTCAGTCGGCACTACCCAGGTAGGCAGCCCGTTGTGTAAACGAGTGTTGATTGTAAAGCGCTTAGAGCTTGGCCTCTAGCCAAGAATAGGCGCTTGTCACGAGTTTGTCACGAGGCCTACGACGTTTGACCCATCTAGGGTGGCGGAATTATTCATTTGTTTATTGTCGTTGCTGTTGTCGGGTATCCGTCCCTTGATGTGGCTTGTGGTGCGGTTGCTTGGTGTAGTTCAGCTCAACTTCGGTTTGTTTTCTCTCTCTCTCTTCTTATTCCACTGCCCGTGCTATTTATCCTGTAGGTTCACGGGTGGCTGGTACCTTTCTCTCGAACTTGCTGTCTATCGGCCTCTCGCCTGTCTTTTTACCTGTCGCACGTGCTTCATTTCTTTTAGTTTGTGCTGGAGAGCGATCATCATCCTCTCCAGTACCCGGACCGGATCCGGCCAGTCAGTCGTCGACTCATGGGTTGGGCAGTGGAGCTGCAGAGTCATGCGTTCACTTTCCGTCATATCAAGGGTTCCTGTAATACGGATGCTGACTATCTTAGCCGAGCTCCGTAGTCAGCGCATTGGAAAATCGGTCAGAGGGACACTTCCCCTCAACCAGGGTTATATTCCCTTTTGGTCTCTGTATCAGGTGTAGTGACAGTTTTCACTTCAGTGATGTTAACGGTAGTGAATCACCAATGGTTCGGATTGTTACTTTCATGGTTGGAAGGTTTGCTTAGTTGTTTGATAAATGTAGTATTATGTATTTCCCTGTGTGATTCTATCGTAGAATGTTTGTATTGGATTCCTCGTACTCTGTCGATCACAGAGAGTTGGGTTCGGTCCCATTGTTGTGAATTTGCACATGCGTCAAGGTTCAAAGGAGCACTGTATCTCAGAGAAACAGATGCTTTTAGAAGGGGGGTTTGTCACGAGTTTGTCACGAGGCCTACGACGTTTGACCCATCTAGGGTGGCGGAATTATTCATTTGTTTATTGTCGTTGCTGTTGTCGGGTATCCGTCCCTTGATGTGGCTTGTGGTGCGGTTGCTTGGTGTAGTTCAGCTCAACTTCGGTTTGTTTCTCTCTCTCTCTCTCTCTTATTCCACTGCCCGTGCTATTTATCCTGTAGGTTCACGGGTGGCTGGTACCTTTCTCTCGAACTTGCTGTCTATCGGCCTCTCGCCTGTCTTTTTACCTGTCGCACGTGCTTCATTTCTTTTAGTTTGAAGTATGCTCACTCTGTGACGCAGCATGGCATGTTGGCCGCCATTGCTGAAGGAGGTTAGCTCTTCACTCGAGCGGAAGATGTCTCTGGGAGCGCCTGCTCCGGTCTTGGTTCTTCACCGTATCATCGAGGGTACAGTCGGTATCTTCAATTCCTACAGTCGGCCTGTAGGAGAGGGACATCACTTCTTCTTTTTCCGCACCTGTGCCTCTGTCCTCTCGACTGGACAGAGGGCAGAGAGAGTCGTTTGACCCGCCTCTTCTGGGTCACCCACGGGTAGCTGGTAAGCATCAGTTTCGTGGTTTGTTTGTTTTGGTTTGTTGTTGTTAGCCGGCTTAGTCTTCTCTTTTGCGCAATTTTCTTTTGTTTTCGAAATTGTAAGAGAAATATTGTGTGAGACCTTTTCTCTGGTTAATTCAATCTTTAACCTGGCCATTCTAAATTATTTCCAAAAATTCTTTCTCCTGTTTATGCATCTGGTGATGCGGTAGTCGGTGGGGATGGGAGAGAACCTGTGATTCAGGGTTGGAACTTGCTTGGTCTCGCTCGTCCGCCCCTGTCACATTCGCCGGACTCTTATCCTTCGGCCACCGTCTGTTTGTGTGTGCAAGGAGAACGAGTTTTATGTTCGCGAGTGTGCGTACGCATGATTTGTCGTTCGGATGCGTGGTTGGAGATTTGTGTTATTTTGAAATGTGGCTATAAAATGTGACAATTATGCCATTGAATTATTATTTGCAAATGTGGTGGCAGGTATAAAGCGATGGTCGCTGTGTTGGTTATTTCCTAAGAAAGGCAAATGTTAAACGTGAGTGAGAGAAGGGTGAAGACAATTCATATTTGTTTTATAACCTGTTGATTTAATGCAGTCTTTTACCTGCATCGTGTGAGAAGACCCTAGTGAACATTCCTGATTCGATGGGTTTACTGTGTGCGTTTAGTAGACTTCCCCTCGCCCATCATGCGAGTGGCTGTTAAGATTTGACAGCATGGGTCAGACTGTACTGACGGCGGGGTTCCAGTACCCTTCTTCCTTCCTCCTTCCTTCTTCCTTCCCTCCTTTCTTCTCTCCTCCCAGCTACGTTTCCCTCCCCCCTCCCGGGGCTTCACCCGGAGTACGGACTGGATGGTGCCACGTGCTGGTTGAGGCCACGCTCTGGCTGAGACCACGGACTGGATGGTGCCACGTGCTGGTTGAGGCCACGCTCTGGCTGAGACCACGGACTGGATGGTGCCACGTGCTGGTTGAGGCCACGCTCTGGCTGAGACCACGGACTGGATGGTGCCACGCGCTGGTCGAGGCCACGCTCGGGTCGGGACCGCGGACTGGTAGAGGAGCCCGCCGTCTTGACTGGCCGGCCCTGACCCCCGTCCAGGACCTCCAGTAACAGCGCCACGTTTCCCCCCCTCCCCCCCCCCCCCCCCCCCCCCCCCCCTCCCCC
>CM031615.1:70438023-70458023 GCA_018398815.1 Conus ventricosus
GCTTATAGCCCAGCCGACCGCAGAGGGCCACTTCTAAAGCTGCAGTCTTCAATAGAATCTTCAAAAAGTCTCGACTAAAGTTTGGAGCCCGCAGGTAAAACAATCCAAGATATATCACTATTAGCATAATGCTTCATAAACTGCTGAATTCATTAACATACATTTAGTGTGATACCATGTATTGCAGACGTCACAGGAAACTGCTTTATGTTTCCATGTGACTCTCAAATTGCAAACTCCGCATGGATATTTTACTTTGGTGGACGGACCAGGATTGAGTTCAATGTCTCCTGATAGCAGGATAAGGCTTAAAAGCCATGATTTAACTCCTCTGTGTCTAACTCTTTTATTCAAACAATTCCTTATCACTGTACTATTTCTGATGTTAATTGAAATCAGGGGTTCAAATCTGGGCCTAGTAATAGACGTGAGAACAGTACTCTGCACAGGTGTACACAGGAGACTAACATGGTTCAGGTTGCACAAAGTTTTTGTGTGTGTGTGTGTGTGTGACGCACAGTTCTAGTGTGCATGCATGTTTTCTTCCATGATAATAATTGATCATTATGAATTCATCATATCTGTTCTGTAAATCAGTTTTAGATTGTGTAATAGTGTTAATGTGTTAGTATTAAGTCCCTGAAGGGACAAGGGCCAGAAGAAAAAGAGCATCTTCTTGCTTATCTGTTAGCCTTGGGAATAAACTCTCTCCCTCCCTCTCTCTCTCTCTCTCTCTCTCCTCCCTCTCTCTCTCTCTCTCTCTCTCTCTCTCTCTCTCTCTCTCTCTCTCTCTCTCTCTCTCTCTCTCTCTCTCTCTCTCTCTCTCTCTCTCTCAGTTTTTGCTTTCATGGTATTGTCTCATATTCATCACTTTTTTTTTGCTTTGTGATTCATTGTACTTTTTCAACCTCCTGTTTTGTATATCCTACTGGTTTTCCCATAAGAACTTATAAATATCCTTAAGTAAATATGGAAAAAAAAGGTAAAAATACTGATATATTTCTATACCCAGCCCTTGACAATAGATTATATGACCTAGGGAGTCAGGGTATACATGTATACATTGTGTGTGTGTGTGTGTGTGTGTGTGTGTGTGTGCGTGTGTGTGTGTGCGCGCGCGCGCGTGCATATGCTTGTGCATATGTGTTTACTTGAAAGAAAAATAAGTCAGGTCACAGAATCCCTCCATTATTTTATTCATTTAAACAGGCTTCATCAGGCTGTCCCCTCCTTCACCCCCCCCCCCCCCCCTCCCCACGTACACACGAGTAGACATCACACACAAAACACACACACACACACACACACACACACACACACACACACACACACACACACACACACTCTCTCTCTCTCTCTCTCTCTCTCTCTCTCTCTCTCTCTCTCTCTCTCTCTCTCTCTCTCTCTCTGTATCAGTGTATGTTTCTCTGTCTCTCTTTCTCTCTGTCTCATACTCAAACACACATAAACTCATACATAACTGAATCATAATGAATATTGTGGATCAAGCACCATCATTACTGTTCTTTCTCCCAGCTTCATTTTTCTCAGTGTGTTTGTGTGTAACTCAGAGAAATGAACTGTTTAATTGTAAGAACAAGCTGAAAGGATGGTGCTCAGTCGAAAGACAGCTTACATAGCCCCAGCTTTCCACAGTCATGCACAACTGTGCAGCAGTGTTGTAACTAGGCCAGTCTTTTTACCCGTCCTGAAGTTATTCAGTCTGTCTTTCTGGCATCCACTGTGAACCATGTCCTGTATCAACTTGGTTGAACTGGGAATCAATGCCTGATAAATACTTGTACCACTGCCAGAGAATTGGTTTTTTTCTCATAGATTTCTGAAACTATATAAGGAGAGATTCTTGTTTGCTTGCAGTCTTTGATATTCTGTCCAATTGAGTCATTTGTCTTGTAATGTACTGTGTAGGTGCTGTGATTCCGTCTGATGATTGTGACTCAAATTCCGTTGACGCTTGAGTTGTACTGCTGGGATTTTCACTTAAGTCCTGCTTTTAGTAGCTTAATCTAGCTCTTACATTTATACAGATGCTTGGAGACCAGAAATTACTTGCAAAATTTTATTTATAATGGGAATTCGATGGACTGGGATTTATGGATTTTGATACAAGTCTAGTCTGAGTTGTAGGGTAGACATACCCAGACCAAGCCTCCTGCTGACTTGATGATAGAATGATGATATTGAGGAAAACTTCTGTAGAGCCCATCCTAATAATGTAAGCAAATTTTAACATTTGAAGTCTGACACATACTCAAAACACACACACACATACACACACACACACACACACACACACACACACACACACACACACACACACACACACACACACACACACACATGGTTTTTACAACACCTATTACTATAGGGTGAATGTATTAATGAGGTCCAAAAATCCCCTACACCAGGAAGTCATTTGACTAACAAGAGCAATAATCTGCTCCACAAAATCAAAGACTAATAGAAACCAATGGAAACATGAAGTGGTTTAGCAATGGTGATTGAAAAGCCTTCTCTATGCAATGTTTTAAACAAAAAAGTCTAGCCAGAAACAATGCAAATCTGGATTGGAAACTGCTCTGAAGGTTTATGCCATTGGAGATGATTGATTTAGGATTTAATGAATCAGTTGGCTCTCAGTTGATTGCACCAGCTGCTTGACGGTTAGTTTCAGAATTCTTTTTTCCTTGCCAGTACTATGGACCCGTATCTTCAGTAGACTAGCAAAACTTCTGTACACATGGACATAATATAACACATGCATACAGCCCATTCATAAATGATCAGAGTGCAAGTGAGAAGCAGCAGTTGAGTGTTTTTCATGGGCATTCTGCTGCTGTCTGTTGAACTGGGAAGTCAGGAAGTTCATGTCAGAGAAGTTGAACCCACCGAGTCGTGCCTTCTCTCTGTCCTATTTTTGTTTAACTGCTGGTAATTGTTCTGACCCCAAGCAATTTATTGGTTACTTCTTGTGTTTCATGTAATCGTTCTGACCCCAAGCAATTTAAGGTTACTTCTTGTGTTTCATGTAATTGTTCTGACCCCTACCACTGTTCCATTTAATCATTTTGACCCTGTTAGTTTTAGTGGTTACTCCTCGTGTTTCATCTGTTCACTGTAGGTAACCCAGCCAATTTTACTGGCTACTGCTTGTGTTTCATCTGATGTGCTTAGACCCAGCCAGTTTATCAGGTTCTCCTTATGTGTCATCTGATAAGTGTGATCATGTCAGTTTAGTGATAACTTCATGTGTATCATTGCACCGCTGGTTTCCCCTTGCAATTCATCTGGTCATTGTGACCCAGCCAGTTTAGTTTTTACTGCTTGTATATTCTCTGAGAAGTTTTGACTGAAGCCAGTTTATATGTTTCTCCTTGCGTTTCATCAGATCTCTGTGACCCAGCCATTTTACTGGTTTCTTCTTGTTTTTCATCACTTCACTGTGACTCAGCCAAATTGTTTCTTCTTGTGTTTCATTACATCACTGTGACCCAGCCGATTTACTGTTTTCTCCCTGTGTTTCATCACACCACTGTGACCCAGCCAATTTACTGGTTTCTCTGTGTGTTTCATCTAAACACTGTGACCCATACAGTTCAGTTGTTGCTCCTTGTGTTTCACTGGATCACTGTGACCCAGCCAAGTTACTGTTTTCTCCTTGTGTTTCATCACATCACTGTGACCCAGCCAATTTACTGGTTTCTCTTTGTGTTTCATCACATTACTGTGACCCAGCCAATTTACTGGTTTCTCCTTGTCTTTCATCACATTTTTGTGACCCAGCCAATTTACTGGTTTCTCCTTGTGTTTCATCACATTACTGTGACCCAGCCAATTTACTGGTTTCTCCTTGTGTTTCATCAGATTACTGTGACTCAGCCAATTTACTGGTTTCTCTTTGTGTTTCATCTAATCACTGTGACACGTCCACGGTCCAGTTTAGTTGTTGCTCTTGGTGTTTCATTGGATCACTGTGGCCCAGCCAATTTACTGGTTTCTCCTTGTGTTTCATCAGATTACTGTGACTCAGACAATTTACTGGTTTCTCTTTGTGTTTCATCTAATCACTGTGACACATCCAGTTTAGTTGTTGCTCTTGGTGTTTCATTGGATCACTGTGGCCCAGCCAATTTACTGGTTTCTCCTGGTGTTTCATTGGATTACTTTGACCCAGCCAATTTACTGATTTCTCCTGGTGTTTCATCACATCACTGTGACCCAGCCAATTTACTGGTTTCTCCTGGTGTCTTACCGGATCACTGTGACCCAGCCAATTTACTAGTTTCTCCTGGTGTTTCATTGAATCACGGTGACCCAGCCAATGTACTGATTTCTCATGGTGTCTTACCGATCACTGTGACCCAGCCAATGTACTGATTTCTCCGGGTGTTTCATCACATTGCTGTGACCCAGCCAGTTTACTGGTTTCTTCTGGTGTCTCATTGGACCACTGTGACCCAGCCAGTTTACTGGTTTCTTCTGGTGTCTCATTGGACCACTGTGACCCAGCCAGTTTACTGGTTTCTCCTGGTGTCTCAGTGGACCACTGTGACCTAGCCAGTTTACTGGTTTCTTCTGGTGTCTCATTGGACCACTGTGACCCAACCAATTTAGTGGGCCACCCCTTCTGCCACAGATGCTGTCTGGCGTGTTAATCATTGATTGGCCAGACAGATGGACGACCACATGGCTTGTCTACACACCCACCCACCCAAAGCCTTGCACCAGTTGTGTAGATGAGTGAGGACCAAGGGCAGAGGTGTGAGTAAGTGGGGTGGGGTGGGGGGTGGAAGCGGAGGTGGCAGGGGAAGGAAGGATGGAAGGAGAAGGTGACACTAGGAGCTGGAGGGATGTGTGTGTCTAAGCAGATGGTTTTGTCGCTTTACAGCCAAGGTGATGGTGGGTATTGATCCTGCATCTCCTGTGGCAAGGTGGTGGACGGTGGTGGTATTGCTGGTTCACAGAGGGGGCTGGGGGCTGGGGATGTGAGTTCAGACATTCATGGTTTGACTCTTGGCCTTCTCTGTTGACGGTGCTTTCTGCTGGGTTTGTTCAGCTTTTTGTTTTGTTTTGAAATTTTGATTCCAATTTATTATGGGTTTGTGAGCTGATTGTTAACATTTTTTTTTCTCCTGTTGTTACTGAATTTGTTCATTTACAGGTGGGTTTGACTTTTACTCAAGTTCTTGTATTTATATTTTTCTTCTGAAATTGTTCAGTTGCAGACAGATTTCTTTTTTTTCTTTTTAAATTACTATAAACTTAATGTACATCCACAGTCTGTGAGATATCATTTTAAGTTAAAATTTAAGTTTTGTGTATGATATTTATATACAGTCAAAGTACATCAGTTAGCCCTGGCTTTATTAATATGTATCTGTATCTATCTGTCTATCTATCTATCTGTCTATAATTATTACTGAATTTGTGTCGATGGGAAAAGATTGTCAGCTTGTTTTCAATCCCCAATATATATATATATATGGGAGGGCTTAAGGGGAAGGCGGGATATACAGAACGGGAGGGGGGGGGGGGGGGGGGGGAGGGGGGGGGGGAGGGGGGGGGGGAGGGGGGGGGGGGGAGGGGGGGGGGAGGGGGGGGGCAAGGGAAATATGCAGGAAGAATTAGCATATTCATGCATGCACACACATTGAATAGAGGTGGAGAGAGAGAGAGAGAGAGAGAGAGAGAGAGAGAGAATGAGTGAGAGACGAGCAGATGGAGTTGAGTTGAGGATGGGGGAAGAGTGGGAATAAATGTAGATATATCTATGTATATTGACATCTCTCTCTCTCTCTCTCTCTCTCTCTCTCTCTCTCTCTCTCTCTCTCTCTCTCTCTCTCTCTCTCTCTCTCCCTCTCTCTCTCTCTCTCTCTCTTCTGTCTTTTTATTGTCTTTGTTTGTTTGTTTGCCATTTTTGCCCACTCACCTGACTGTGTGTTTTAGAAAGTTTTCACTTTCTTCTTTTACCCGTGAGGAGGCCTTGTGTAGGAGAAGGGGGGGGGGGGGGGGGGGTTAGGGAGAGGGCAGTGGGGTAAATATAGATTGTATCTCTCATGTTCTGGAGATACAGTGCTGATTACTTCCTTTGTTCTGTGACTGTCTTTGACTTTCTTATTTTTTGTTTGTAAACTGTTGTTTGTTGTTTTCCGACTTTAATGTAACCAGTTCATCCCTCTCTCTAGAAAATCTTTGCTTTTTTTTCTCTCTTGTTAAATAAAAGAAAAACTTGCTACTTTTCTTCTCTTGTTGAATAACAAAAAAGTGTTACATACAAATGGCGTTGCTAGTCTTTAGTTGTCACTTAGCAGCCAGGTAATGAGAATCTTAACAACGGTTGGCATGGCAACCAGCTGTCCATTCTGTGGTGCTGTTTGTTCAAAAGCATTTTGATGGCTGACCTTTTTTGTTTTTATTTAAATTGAAATCTTTCAGTTCGGTTTTTTTTTTTTTAAACTTATTTTTGTAAAATGCACTGTTGTGTAAATGAGAGTGCAAATTGTAAAGCAATTAGAGCTTGGTCTCTAACCAAGGAAAGGTGCTACATAAGTACTCTTAATTATTTAACAATGACGATAATAATGATAACTGTTAGCAGTATGAATCCAACAGAATGAGCAGTGCCCTCAGCGCCAGCTTTGTGTTTATCAGTCTGATGGAGGTCACAAGTTAATCTGCCATGCTGTGAACCGCTGTACATTTCTTATGGACAGCATTCTTTGTTGTTGGTCTGTTTTTCAGGACAGGACGTTTTTGTGTGTGTTTTTTTTCTCTCAATGTGCTGACAGCCCTGAAAGAGCCCTGGGTGCCTGGCTGATTTGTAACGATGCTGAAACTCAGAATTGACACAATACTGTTCATTCACTGTTCGACTCTGCAGCCCACTGTTGGATCAGACACACTTTGCCAGAGTTACAGGCAATGAAGAACGGTTTTCCTCTCCCCAAACTGTCAAGTTTAATTGATAAATGGTTCCCTCTCCCCAAAACTATCAAGTTTAATGCTTGTTGATGCTTGATAAAGGAGAGTTTTGCAGAAAGTGTTAACGAGGCATTTTCAGTGCAGTCTGTAGAATGTACCTTCAGAAGAATATCACTACAGGACAATATCAGAGATTCCAGTTATTGGTTATCACGATCATGTTGGATCAGCTAGAGTATGAAAGTGGGTGCGTTACATTTAAAATGAAAATGCTTCTCTTAGTTCTCCTCAGAACTGATAGTTGAACATGGCAGCAGCGAGGCAGCACTCTTCTGAGAACCTTCCGCTCCTGTCCATTCTTATCCTCCCCCCCCCCTCCACCCCTGCTGTCCTCCCCCTCCTCCACCCATCCCCTCTCACACACACTTCAGTTTACAACAAATACACCTGAGGGAGGATGCTTAACTAGCAGAATTCTGTCTCCTTGGTTACACAGAAGAAAATTGAATTTACGTGTACAGTAGTGTGTGTGTGTGTGTGTGTGTGTGTGTGTGTGTGTGTGTGTGTGTGTATGTGTGTGTGTGTGTGTGTGTGTGTGAGAGAGAGAGAGAGATACATATACATACACATACTACTCTTTATGAACATTACCTTTGCTTGTCTTTCTGTGAACACGTGTGTTTCTCTCTGTGTGTGTGTGTGTGTGTGTGTGAGAGAGAGATACATATACATACACATACTATTATTTATGAACATTACCTTTGCTTGTCTTTCTGTGAATCTTTGTTTGTGTGTGTGTGTGTGTGTGTGTGTGTGTGTGTGTGTGTGTGTGTGTGTGTGTGTGTGTGTGTGTGTGTGCACGTGCATGTGTGTGTGTGTGTGTGTGTGTGTGTGTGTGTGTGTGTGTGTGTGTGTGTGTGATCAAATTTTAATTCTTGTTTTGTTGACTTTTTTCAACATCATTGATAGATAACTGAATATTCTTCTAAATAACCTACATCATTTGATGTGCATTAGATCTGTCAGTAGTTTGCATTTGCATGCTGTTTAATTGTGATGTTTGTTACATACATTATCACATTGCGTCTTCACTCTGATTACATCATCATCTGTGATGTATTGTTCCGTGGGTATGTCAGAGACTTCTCCAGTATGAATTCTCTTCATCTTCAGGAAACGTTGGGCTTGTGGTTTCCATTCATCTCTCACTCTGTTATTCTGCCTCTTTATCTTTCACTGTCTTCATGGTTGATTTACTTTCTAAATTAGAACACTGATTTCCGTATGATCTAGAAAGTCTTTGGGGAGGGGGGATGGGGGGGGGGGGGGGGGGGGGGGGGAAGAGGGGGGGGGGAGGAGAGGGAGGGGGAGCTGGTTTGTCTTGTGGATAAGACATCAGATTTGAAAAAATTTATTCATTTATTTGTTTATTTTTTGTCCTCCAACCTTATTGCAACTTTTTTTTTAGGTGGGGTCTCCATCCTATTTTTTCCCAATTTTTTTTATATTTTTTACTGTCCTCTTTCCATCTCCACTGACTGTCGTGCACCATGCAGATCTGTTGGTTCCATTACTGATGGACATTCTAATGCAGTCTTTAGTATTTTGACGTCCGACATTTGATATAGAGCATTTAAGGCATCAGACTTTCCTTCCAAGGTGCGGGGTTCAGTTCCCATCGACATAGCCAGGCTGGAAGAGGTTTTCTCTTTTAGGTTCAAATCTGCACAAGACTTTTACTTCCTGATTCTTTAGTCCCTAGCTGCTAGGACAAGAGTTTAACCAAAGTCACATGCATGACTTATTCATGCATGAAAAAAATCCTGCATGCATGTTAAATCCTATTCCACTTTTGAGAGGAGGGTACACCATCATATGCTGGTGGAAAGGAAGACACAGAAACAAAGTGCTGCCGCTCTGGTGTTGCGTTTGGACACCATCTTCAGAGACAGAATCTGGCATCAAATCTTGCCTGTGGTGCACTTCAGAATTCTGGCCATGGAACCAAGAGAAAGAGAGAGCACCTGTTTTGACTGATTTTTTTAACTCTTTTTTTCTTCAAAGCTAGTTGTAATTATGTTAGAATAGAATGGCTAACATGTAACAGTTCAATCAAGTGTTTTCTGCCTTAAGCATATCACTTGCTAAGTTACCGTGTTACATTTTTGTGTACATATGTCAAATATGTGTTTTATGACAGGAGTCTGTGACTTGCTCTGATGTCTGTTTTTGTTGTTGTTGTTGTTGTTGTTGTTGTTTGTCTGTTTTTGTTTTTTGTATATGGTGACAGTCCTGATCTGACACTATATCATTAATCAGGCTGTATGGAAGAAACATAGAAGTCCTCTTATTGCCACTCAGTAATAATCAGGCAATCCTGGTGTGGCTGGACTGCATGCTTCAAACCCTGGCTCTGCTCCTCTGCATTGCAGTATGTATTACGATGATGGGGACTACTTCTTCGAAGGGATGGACGAGGGGGATGAGGAGAGCATGTTTGACTACTTTGGTGAGGAGGATGAGGAGATGTCCCCTGAGATGGCCGAATGGCTGAGGGCCTACCGTCAGGGCTACGACGGCCCGCCCGTACAGTATGACCGTATCTCGGTGGGGGAGCTGGTGGAGAACTGTGTGATGCCGACCTCGTTGCAGATGGTGCAGGGCCTCTTCTCCGTCATCCTCATGTCTCTCATCTTCAGGCTGGTTGCCCAGCTGCGAAGGGCTGGTGAGTTGATGCGGGCTGAGGAGGGAATGGAGGGCTGATGATTGAGAGGAGTGAGGAATGGAGGGCCGATGATTGAGAGGATGAGGGATGGAGGGCTGATGATTGAGAGGGGTGTGAGGGAATGGAGGGCTGATGATTGAGAGGAGTGAGGGAATGGAGGGCTGATGATTGAGAGGAGTGAGGGAATGGAGGGCTGATGATTGAGAGGGGTGTGAGGGAATGGAGGGCTGATGATTGAGAGGGGTGTGAGGGAATGGAGGGCTGATGATTGAGAGGGGTGTGAGGGAATGGAGGGCTGATGATTGAGAGGAGTGTGAGGGAATGGAGGGCTGATGATTGAGAGGAGTGAGGGAATGGAGGGCTGATGATTGAGGAGGAGTGAGGGAATGGAGGGATGGCTGATGATTGAGAGGAGTGAGGGAATGGAGGGCTGATGATTGAGAGGAGTGAGGGAATGGAGGGCTGATGATTGAGAGGAGTGAGGGAATGGAGGGCTGATGATTGAGAGGAGTGAGGGAATGGAGGGCTGATGATTGAGAGGAGTGAGGGAATGGAGGGCTGATGATTGAGAGGAGTGAGGGAATGGAGGGCTGATGATTGAGAGGAGTGAGGGAATGGAGGGCTGATGATTGAGAGGGGTGTGAGGGAATGGAGGGCTGATGATCGGGCTGAGGGGTGTGAGGGAATGGAGGGCTGATGATTGGGCTGAGGGGTGTGAAGGAATGGAGGGCTGATGATTGGGCTGAGGGGTGTGGGAGTATGAATGGCTGATTTTACAAGGAGATTCAGATGAGAAAAATACGAGAGGATGATTATTACACCAGCAGTAATGAGAGTGTAGCAGAGTGCAGTTTTGTTGCACAGGTTCTTGAAAGTAAGAAAATGAAACAAGTTTGAGTGTGAGTCTCAGACCCACCCTGTGAATTTTTTTTTTCCTACACAAAGCAGGCCATTTTCAGTTCCACCAAACAAACACTTTGCAATGATTCTGACTTTTGAAACAGACGTCATGATCAGTTATTTTGACTTTTGGAACATGCATCATGAAAAACGTGCAAGAATGGTCTGTATTAAGAGTCTCTGTGAGCTGTAGATTTTCTGAGAAAATCACAGTTTTAGGAAGGGCTCAATTGGGTGCCCTGAGGCAATTTGTATGCTGTGACAACAGTGTGAACACTGCAAACTGAGGAACCAGGGAGTGTGTGGTGACAGTGTTTAGCACAACGGGGAGGGGGACAGGGGTGGCAGTGTAGTACGTTAGGAGGATGTGTTTGTAAAAGGCATGTCATTGTGTAAGTGTGTGTGTGTGGGCGCGCACGTGTGTGTGTGTGTGTGTGTGTGTGTGTGTGTGTGTGTGTGTGTGTGTGTGTGTGTGCGTGTGTGTGTGTGCATGTGTGTGTGTGTGTGTGTGTGTGTGTGTGTGTGTGTGTGTGTGTGATATGAATGATGTGCATGTATGTGTGTGTTTGTCAGCAGTATGATGTGTGGCATGCTGGTACAGGTTCCCCATGGGTGCTCTCTTGGTCTCAGTGTTTCCTGTCTGTCTGACATTGGGGTGGACTGACGCATGGCATTTTCATGTCACTCCATGCCTAAAGCATGTCCTTGACAACAGGCTGCTGTGAAGCACAGACAGTTGACGGGCAGCTGATGTCATTGGTCGTTTGTCAAGGGTTAGCACCATGATCCTGCCCACAGGCGGTATTGATCTGAAAACCGCAAGGAGGGGGTATAATACTCGAACCACCCTGTTACAAGAATTTGTTCAGCATTTTTTTTTTTCAGTGTTGCAGTCTGTTGTTGTCATTGTTGTTGTTTAGAAAGTAAAGCATGTGCATGTAATTTCAGAAAGGTTCCTACCTGGAATGGTCTCCAGGAATAGAGAAAATGCGAATTTACTGCTTAAACAGAACATCCAGTAATGTTCAAAGTGAGCACTTTTTTTTTTTCAGTTAGAAGATGCAATAAATATTGTTGCTGCAATATGTAAATTTTCAAGGGCACGATTAAAAAAAATTCTGATATTTTCTACTGATGTATTGCTTTGCCAACTGTAACAATGGAATTAGAAATTAACTTTGATGCAAACTGTTGCTTTTTTTGTGGTCAGGATCAGAACTCTCACAATGTTCTGCTTCAATGTGAAACAAACCAGAGGGCACTGAATGTATGTGAACAGGACTCCAAACTTTTGTTGGAGAGTACATCTACCACCAGTTGTCAGATTTGGGTAGGGACACCTCTGCCTCAGTTTCTTAGGGTACAATTTGGTATGGGGAGAGTCAAGGCAGCAAATTTTCTCTTATACAAGGCTTTAGGGGCTTTAAAATGACAAGTTTTAGTGTGTCAGATTAGAGAAAAATCAGCTAGTTAGAGTCAGGATCCTCAACTAGCGCAGACCTTCAGGCTGTGTGAAGGAGAAGCTGGTGGATAGTTATTGACAGGTAACAGTAATCAGCAAAGCAGACAGGATGGCGTAGTTCAAACCTTTGACAGTCAAAAGGTGACAAATGATCCACTTGGACCTTGAAGCATCAAGTGCCGTGCTTGGGGCTAAGTCAGTTGAAGGTGGTTCAGTAAAGAGGAGCAGACCCGAGCCCTTGGACGTTCACTTGAAGAAAGTAAGAGTCTTTTCTGTGTTCAACTGGTGTTGCTGTTTGGCACTGACCATTTAAATGAACCATGTGCACTGCATAGTTAAATGGCTTGTGAATCGGGGGTTAAAAAAAAAAAAAATGATGTGATGCGGAAGTTATAACTTTAGCACGTCACAGTTGGTTGGCTGGATGGGGAGGTTTGAGCTTTGGCCCTTTGCCAGCGAGTTGAATCAGGTTTTGGATGGAAGACATTGGTGATGGGCGGCGCTGTGTGTGCCTGTGATGCAGGGGCCCAGGAAGGGGGCGTTAAGACATTGGTGATGGGCGGCACCGTGTGTGCCTGTGATGCAGGGGCCCAGGAAGGGGGCGTTCCGGCCTGGGTGGTGCACTTTGCCAGTGAGTTGAATCAGGTTTTGGATGGAAGACATTGGTGATGGGCGGCGCTGTGTGTGGCTGTGATGCAGGGGCCCAGGAAGGGGGCGTTCCGGCCTGGATGGTGCACTTTGCCAGCGCCGTGTTTGGGATCATGGTGCTGCACACGCTGTTCCGTCTGGCCCTGCTGTACATGGTGCTGTGCTGCACCCTCACTTACTTCCTCCTGGCGTCCTTGGCAGCCAGGGGGCGCCACACCAGTGGAGTGGCGACTGCTGCGCTCATCGCTGTTTTCCTTGTGTTGTGGTGAGAACTTTTTTTTTTATGTAACGCAGTTTACCCCCATTTTTCATAGATACTCATGGGACAGAAAGTAAGGAAATGAAAATGCATCGAGAATCAATCAAATAATTAAGTAAATGGCAAGGTAACTTCTGCTGGAAACAAGACACTGGTGTGGTATCATAATCAGAGATTCAATACATAATGGTAGAAAATGAGAAAAAAGCGAAAAGAATATTTCCGGTCAATGTTTTTAATTTAACTGAGAATGAACAGGCTGTAAATTACACTTCATTGTTGCAGTATGTTTTTCTGCATCAAAACATGTTTTAAGATCTCCTTAAAAGACATACTCTTTTTTCTTTGTATTTAGTACGCATTTTAAACATTCATTTTGCATGAAATTTGGTGGCGACTGTTTACATTGTGCTAGCAGTTACCCAGTGGATTTGAGTTTTGTTGTCAGTCTGATCTGAGTCTGATTATCTGCAAGATAATTCAAAAACAGATGAATGGATTGTGATCAGATACTAAAGCATTATTAGTGTGCCCAGTAATTCACAACTTTGGGTCTGTTACACACAGATTTCAGATCTGGCACACAGATTTTAAAGTTTTGAGTTAGGTTGACACTCAGATGTGTCAGTTGCACCAGAATGATCAATTGTTTCATACCTTAGTTCAGTCACACTGTTTTCATGTTGGAGTACCAACTGCGCACTGTTTTAATGTTCTAAGCTAATGTACTTTATCACATTAGAGAAGCAGTTGTAAACATACCAGGATGTGTTCAAACTATCAAAGTGGCAGGTAACATTGGAGCCTTTTTGTGTTGACAGGGCCTGAAGAAAAATATTGATCAAGGTGTGCTACAATAAATATGTTGTGAACATAATGGATGATGAGGGAAACTTTCTCTCTTCCCTCTCTGTCAGTGTTCGTGCCTGATGGGGAAAACACACCTGTATGGAAACTAACTGGAAGAAGTGCTTATGACTATCACCAGCTGACTGCACTGCAAGAACTGGCTCATGGAATAAGAAAGTGAAAATATTGTGCATCTCTTTCTGTGCCTTTCTCTCTGTTCCCCCCCCCCCCTCCCCCCACTCCCACCTCTCTTTTCTTCATATATAATTTTTTAATGTGTTTTAAAATTGAACAACTCATTTTATCAGTAGTCAACACATTTCAGTAATTTAATGTTTAGTGCCATTTTATGCTGAAACCAAATGTAAGTATGGTTTTTACAGTGTTTGAAAAGGTTGTGGTCTGGTAATATTTGTACCCATATGTATTTTGATTTTTTTTTTTATCCAGTGAGCTGTGGCTAGTGGACCCGACCACATGGCATCAGATCCGAGGTATGTATGGGAGCTGACCATGAAGTCTGAGGGTGATTCCTGTCTGAGACAGGTGGGAGCAATATGTCGTTTGAACTTCATCAGCATGGAATCCCATTGTAACAACTTCCAGATCTTTTTTTCTTTTTTTTTGTAATGAAATCTTAACTGGACCAAAAATCTAGCACAATTTCTGTTTGTTAATATAGGCTTGATTATTGATAAGGGTGTGGGTTGGGAGCAAAAAAAAAAAAAAAAAAAGATAACAGGATTGGATGCAAGAGCAGGGAAAGGGGGATGGGAAATAAAGGAGTGATGATGGTGGACGGGGTTTGAACTAACTACCATCTAAAGAAACTAAATGAAGTGATATCCAAGAAAGTTTTGTATCAAACATGATGGTGGGCAAGGTTTGCGCTGACTACCATCTAAATAAACTAAATAGAGTGATATCCAAGAAATTTTCAAATAAAAAATGATGATGGTGGGTGGGGTTTGAACTAACTACCAACTAAAGAAACTAAATGAAGTGATATCCAAAAAAATTTGTATAAAAAATGATGGTGGGCGGGGGTTTGCACTAACTACCATCTGAATAAACTAAATAAAGTGATATCCAAGAAGTTTTATATAAAAAATGGTGGTGGACAGGGTTTGAACTAACTAGCAACTAAATAAGCTTAATAAACTGATACCCAAGAACATTTTTTCCATATCAGATTGGTTATGAAACACAGCAGTTGCTATTTAAAAACAACAACAACACAAAGCAAGCATAATAAGGTTCCAGACCCTCCTGCCATTCCCACCTGTAATCCACCCCGTGTGGAACCGCTTGTCGTCAGGTGCCCAGATGGTGCTGTCGATGAAGATCATCTCCCTGGCCTTAGACTACGGCAGCGGGGCCATCATCGACCTGCCCAACATCTTTGAGTTCATGGGCTACTGTTTCCCAGTGGGCACGGTGGTCTTTGGGCCCTGGGTATCCTACGAGGATTACTACAGGTCCCTGCTCACTGACAAGCTGCCGCTGGTGAGTTCCCCAGCGTGCTCTGCCTTGTGTGGACTTTTAATCGTTGCCTCCCTTTGTTGGAGAGAGTTGTTTTTGCAGCGCCAGGTTCCCATGTTCCTCGTGGGTGTTCATGATCTGAGGCATCAGACTGGAGAGTGAACAAGGTCTTCGTTCGTTTTTAATTTAAGTCTATCCACCTAACAGTGATCTTAGACAGATCCACAAGGTCTTCGTTCGTTCTTTAATTTAACGTCTATCCACCTAACAGTGATCTTAGACAGATCCACAAGGTCTTGTGGATCTCTGTGTGCAGCAGCCAGTCCTTGTATGTTGTAAACTGATTCTTGCACGAAACTGCAAGCGTTTCTAGGTGTGTACTGTTTGTTTCGGTAGGGAAGGGGAAAAAACTGAGTTGTAGCAGCTGGCTCTGAAAAGATCATTCATGGATAGATCAGTAGGTAGGGTGAATGCATTGTAAAGGATACAAGAAGAGAATTTTGATTGAAAATGGATTTTAAAAAAAATGAAAATGAAGGCATAAAAGGAAAAACTACTTACCTGAACACAAAGTTACCTGCATGTTACAGCCCTGTTGTGGCCCTTTGCGGTCGGCTGGGCTATAAGCAACATTATCTCCTACCTGCATGTTAATTGTAGCTGCAGTATCGTGCATGTTGAATGTAGCTTGTGTATGAGAGATGGCACTTTATTTTCCTACAAGTGTCTGTATAAGTCCTGTTTAGCTCCCTGACAGATCCGTAGTTTTGAAAGAGGCGTGGAGATATGAGGTGTTTGTCTGATTTACGTGATGTTGAACGATTCCATCACCCTGTTTCTGTGTGTGTGTGTCTTGCTCTGTCTGTCTGCCTGTCCTCCCCCCCCCCCCCCTTCCTCCTCCTCCTCTCTCTGTCTGTCTGTCTGTCTGTCTGTCTCTCTCTCTCTCTCTCTCTCTCTCTCTCTCTCTCTCTCTCTCTCATGCAGTCCGTTTCTGGGTATGGATGTAGTCTTTCATGACATTCACCACAGAGTGTTTATTTTTTGTTCTTGGTTTGTTTGTTTTGTCATGAACTTAATATTCCAGGCACCCAAATGTGTTTAAAGTTGCCGTAATTTTGTTATTGCCTGAGTAAAAACTTTAATGAGAAATGTACAACATTTCTGTTTTAGCATTTACAATGAGAGACACAATGACCACTGTGTTGTTTGTATTGGGTTTGTTTTGTATTAGTGTTTGTAAGATGCTTTTCTGTTAGGAGCTTTTGTATACTGTATTACGTTGTACCCATACAGTGGTAAACTTTTGTTGTTAAGGTCTAAGGGCAAATAAGTGGTTTGTCATTTCTTTGTCTATGTGTCTTTTTGCCTGTTTTTCCATTTCCAATCGTTCCCTCCCTCACTTACCCCACCTCTCCTCCCTCTTTTGTCTTTCTCATGGTAGTGACCTTATAATGACAGCCTTTTCTCTTTAAAAGTTTGTGTGTAAATGTCAGTTTCCGTTAATTTGTTTGAAAATGTTATTTCGTTATGAAGCATTTGAATTTAGAGAAACAGCTAATTCTTGAAAGATTTTAGTGAAACCAATTTTGTTGTACTTTGCTGTTTACCATTTACATTTGTTTCTGATGATGTTGATATCATCTTCACACGCCCTGGTATTGAGCGCAAGTATATATATATATATATATATATGAATAAACTCTCTATCTCTTACTCTCTTCTTTTCTTTTTAACTCTCATAGTCTCTCTCTCTGTTAATCTATTTCTTTCTCTTCTTTGCTTTCAATTTCTTGAAAGCTGAATTTTTGTCATTTCTTCCTCTGTTGTGGGATGGTAGATATATGTGCTGATTCACATGTTTTTAGTATACTGATCTGTGTTGATATGATTTTTACACTCTAAATAGATATGAATGCTGTTATTAGTAATTATCTATTACATGAAACAATCAAGTGAAATAATTTTCTTTAAAGATTGATTACAACCAAACCTGACATATGGAGGGATAGTTTAATGTCAGACTTACTCACTCAGCCACCGACAGATTGAATTACTGATTGTCTGACTGTGAGCAAATGTGTAGTGTTTGTTGCTGCCAGTTTGTGAGGACACTGTGTGTGTTTCAGTCAATGGGATGGGTGGTGAAGTGTGTGACGAGCAATATGCTGTGTGTTTCAGTCAATGGGATGGGTGGTGAAGTGTGTGACGAGTGGTATGCTGTGTGTTTCAGTCAATGGGATGGGTGGTGAAGAGTGTGACGAGTGGTATGCTGTGTGTTTCAGTCAATGGGATGGGTGGTGAAGTGTGTGACGAGCAATATGCTGTGTGTTTCAGTCAATGGGATGGGTGGTGAAGTGTGTGACGAGCAATATGCTGTGTGTTTCAGTCAATGGGATGGGTGGTGAAGTGTGTGACGAGTGGTATGCTGTGTGTTTCGGTCAATGGGATGGGTGGTGAAGTGTGTGACGAGTGGTATGCTGTGTGTTTCGGTCAATGGGATGGGTGGTGAAGTGTGTGACGAGCAATATGCTGTGTGTTTCAGTCAATGGGATGGGTGGTGAAGTGTGTGACGAGCAATATGCTGTGTGTTTCAGTCAATGGGATGGGTGGTGAAGTGTGTGACGAGCAATATGCTGTGTGTTTCAGTCAATGGGATGGGTGTTGAAGTGTGTGACGAGCAATATGCTGTGTGTTTCAGTCAATGGGATGGGTGGTGAAGTGTGTGACGAGCAATATGCTGTGTGTTTCAGTCAATGGGATGGGTGGTGAAGTGTGTGACGAGCAATATGCTGTGTGTTTCAGTCAATGGGATGGGTGGTGAAGTGTGTGACGAGCAATATGCTGTGTGTTTCAGTCAATGGGATGGGTGTTGAAGTGTGTGACGAGCAATATGCTGTGTGTTTCAGTCAATGGGATGGGTGTTGAAGTGTGTGACGAGCGGTCTGCTGTCCGTGCTGTGTCTCCTCTACTCCACCTGTCTGACTCACTGGTTCATCCTCGACCACGCCTGGATGTGAGTATGCTGAGGACGGTGCTTGTCTACCACAGAAAATGTCTTTCCTGGCTCTGCATGTTTTAGGTAGGGGGTGGGATGGGGGGAATAGTGTTCCCATACCCATGCAGTCATCAGAGAACTAGGAGTTTGAGACATCTGCTTCTCTTAGGGCCAGTTCTACCGATGTGGAGCCTGTCTCCTCTCTCCTACTGTTGTACCTTACCTGGACTGAAACAGAAACTTGTACATATTTACAGTTCTGTGGTGAGGGCAGGATGAATACACTCTCCACAATATCTCTCCAGAGACGGTCCCCCACGAAGTTGCTCACACTGAATCTTTTATTCAAACTCACCCACAAACATGGACGTAGAGTAGAAACTGAACTGAGCTTGACATGAGAGCAGTGCATAAAGCGCCTCAGAATTTGACGTTTTTGTTTTATTGCAGTGGTCTCTGAGTATTCTCCAGGCGATGCTGTGCAGTTCCATTCTTGTCTGAGGTGGCGTGGCAGGGCTGCACCCCGCGCTTCCTTTCATTAGATCTTATAGCATGAACCAGGCCTGAGAGATACCGACACCTGTAGTGTTAGGACGTTTTAGAAACGCTCTCAGAGACATATCCACGAAGTGAGTTAAACTATGGCTCCACTCTTCCCCTGATTCCACTCTTCCCCTTATCTTCTTGACGGACGTTATGTCTTCATCCACACACATCTGTTTGTGTGTTTGGTTGTCTACCCGTCAGCAAGATCATGCAGATTGAACCGATGTTAACAGAGCTTTGCGGAAAGCTGGAATGTGGGCAAAGGAAGACCCCCCCTGTGAAATGTTGGTGTGGAGACAGGTCAGAGGGCAGGTCCAGGATCTGGTTGACGTAGCAGAGGTCTGTGCTCTCCTGAGTGCTCTCCTAGTTTGCATAGCAGTGGTTGTAGAGAGTTTACATAGCAGTGGTTGTGGAGAGTTTACATAGCACTGGTTTTAGAGAGTTTGCATAGCACTGGTTGTCAGCCCTGATGTGGCCCTTTGCGGTAGGCTGGGCTATAAGCAACATTATCTTATCTTATCTTAGCACTGGTTGTAGAGAGTTTGCATAGCACTGTGTGTAGAGTTTACATAGCACTGGTTGTAGAGAGTTTACATAGTACTGGTTGTAGAGAGTTTGCATAGCACTGGTTGTAGAGAGTTTGCATAGCACTGGTTGTAGAGAGTTTGCATAGCACTGGTTGTGGAGAGTTTGCATAGCACTGGTTTTAGAGAGTTTGCATAGCACTGGTTTTAGAGAGTTTACATAGCACTGGTTTTAGAGAGTTTACATAGCACTGGTTTTAGAGTTTACATAGCACTGGTAGCACTAGTTTTAGAGAGTTTACATAGCACTGGTTTTAGAGAGTTTACATAGCACTGGTTTTAGAGAGTTTACATAGCACTGGTTTTAGAGAGTTTACATAGCTCTGGTTTTAGAGAGTTTACATAGCACTGGTTTTAGCGAGTTCTTGGTTCCAGTCAGGTCTCATTATACAGCTGGGCAATAAACAACACAGTGTGAGGCATTCATTGAGGATTTACTCATTTCTGCCTAATGGAAACGGATTCCACTGACACAGCAGGCAGACATGCTGACCCGCCTTCATAATTTCCAATGACTCTGTCCATACTGGGATTTGTGGAATTTTCCTAGTTGTTCTTGAAATACAACCTTTTTTTCTTTTTTGTTTTCTTCTCTTTTACTGTGGAAT
>CM031615.1:70463023-70528023 GCA_018398815.1 Conus ventricosus
GCCCAGAACTTTTTGACAGCACTTGTTGATAGGAGGAATATAGCAGCCTACGTACTTGCCCAGAACTTTTTGACAGCACTTGTTGATAGGAGGAATATAGCAGCCTACGTACTTGCCCAGAACTTTCTGACAGCACTTGTTGATAGGAGGAATATAGCAGCCTACGTACTTGCCCAGAACTTTTTGACAGCACTTGTTGATAGGAGGAATATAGCAGCCTACGTACTTGCCCAGAACTTTTTGACAGCACTTGTTGATAGGAAGAATATAGCAGCCTACGTACTTGCCCAGAACTTTTTGACAGCACTTGTTGATAGGAGGAATATAGCAGCCTATGTACTTGCCCAGAACTTTTTGACAGCACTTGTTGATAGGAGGAATATAGCAGCCTACGTACTTGCCCAGAACTTTTTGACAGCACTTGTTGATAGGAGGAATATAGCAGCCTACGTACTTGCCCAGAACTTTTTGACAGCACTTGTTGATAGGAGGAATATAGCAGCCTACGTACTTGCCCAGAACTTTCTGACAGCACTTGTTGATAGGAGGAATATAGCAGCCTACGTACTTGCCCAGAACTTTTTGACAGCACTTGTTGATAGGAGGAATATAGCAGCCTACGTACTTGCCCAGAACTTTTTGACAGCACTTGTTGATAGGAAGAATATAGCAGCCTACGTACTTGCCCAGAACTTTTTGACAGCACTTGTTGATAGGAGGAATATAGCAGCCTACGTACTTGCCCAGAACTTTTTGACAGCACTTGTTGATAGGAGGAATATAGCAGCCTACGTACTTGCCCAGAACTTTTTGACAGCACTTGTTGATAGGAGGAATATAGCAGCCTACGTACTTGCCCAGAACTTTTTGACAGCACTTGTTGATAGGAGGAATATAGCAGCCTACGTACTTGCCCAGAACTTTTTGACAGCACTTGTTGATAGGAGGAATATAGCAGCCTACGTACTTGCCCAGAACTTTCTGACAGCACTTGTTGATAGGAGGAATATAGCAGCCTACGTACTTGCCCAGAACTTTTTGACAGCACTTGTTGATAGGAGGAATATAGCAGCCTACGTACTTGCCCAGAACTTTTTGACAGCACTTGTTGATAGGAGGAATATAGCAGCCTACGTACTTGCCCAGAACTTTTTGACAGCACTTGTTGATAGGAGGAATATAGCAGCCTACGTACTTGCCCAGAACTTTTTGACAGCACTTGTTGATAGGAGGAATATAGCAGCCTACGTACTTGCCCAGAACTTTTTGACAGCACTTGTTGATGGGAGGAATATAGCAGCCTACGTACTTGCCCAGAACTTTTTGACAGCACTTGTTGATAGGAGGAATATAGCAGCCTACGTACTTGCCCAGAACTTTTTGACAGCACTTGTTGATAGGAGGAATATAGCAGCCTACGTACTTGCCCAGAACTTTTTGACAGCACTTGTTGATAGGAGGAATATAGCAGCCTACGTACTTGCCCAGAACTTTTTGACAGCACTTGTTGATAGGAGGAATATAGCAGCCTACGTACTTGCCCAGAACTTTCTGACAGCACTTGTTGATAGGAAGAATATAGCAGCCTACGTACTTGCCCAGAACTTTTTGACAGCACTTGTTGATAGGAAGAATATAGCAGCCTACGTACTTGCCCAGAACTTTTTGACAGCACTTGTTGATAGGAAGAATATAATAATGAATACTTATATAGCGCCTATTCTCGGCTAGAGACCAAGCTCTAAGCGCTTTACAATCCACACTCGTTTACACAACGGGTTGCCTACCTGGGTAGTGCCAACTGAAGAGCTGCCAGCTGGCGCTTCATTCAGTCGTTTCCCGTGTCATCCATTCAGTATCGTTCAATATCGATCACTCATTTTCCTTACTTCCTTCATTCTTTCCATTTCTCACGCAGGGTGCATGCTATGTGTAACGTGTCATCCATACCAACGGCCAAACTGGCCTACTCTTCCGAAAGTTGGTGATGGGATTTTACGTGTGTGCAAGATGTTATGCATGCGTTCACACACGGAACCTCGGTTTATAGTCTCATTCGAAGCAGCCTCTTCACTTGCTCAAAACTTTCTGACAGCATTCGTTGATAGGAAGAATATAGCAGCCTCCTCACTTGCCCAAAACTTTCTGACAGCATTTGTTGATAGGAAAAATATAGCAGCCTACTCACTTGCCCAAAACTTTCTGACAGCATTCCTTGATAGGAAGAATATAGCAGCTTACTCACTTGCCCAAAACTTTCTGACAGCACTTGTTGATAAGAAGAATATAGCAGCCTACGTACTTGCTCAAAACTTTTTGACAGCACTTGTTGATAGGAAGAATATAGCAGCCTACATACTTGCTCAAAACTTTTTGACAGCATTCCTTGATAGGAAGAATATAGCAGCCTACATACTTGCTCAAAACGTTTTGACAGAACTTGTTGATAGGAGGAATACAGCGGCTTGCTTGCTTGTCTCTTTGATTGTGCTTGTGATAGAAGCAAATGTAAGTGGCCTTTAAACTATTTGGAGTAGTGTATTTTTATGTTGCAGTGTATGCATCACCTCATACAGAGGGTGATTATTCACAGGGTGATTGTGAGGGTGAATTAACGGTGTGGACATGCCTCTGTTATGGGTCATAGTGTCTAGACCACACTTCGTGTAGATGGTGCCGCTTCGGATACAGTTCACCACAGAAAGAAAGTCGTAAGAATGTATTTGATAATTTTAACTGGAAAAGCTGAATTTCTTACAGGCACTAGCTGGGCATGGATCCTTGTGTTAGCAGGCAGAAGATTTTGCCTAAATCACATGAAAAAAAAATGCCTTCAGTTTACTTGATACACTTCTGAAAGCAGACAAACTGTTGGCATTAGTTTGTCCATCAGTAATGGAACTGACAGGTCTGCATGGTGCGTGAGAGTCTTTCTTTCTTTCTTTCTGCGTATGCAGGCTGATACTCCTGCGGACACTCCCTGTACAGACAGGCAGTGAAGTTTTATGTATATGACTGTTTTTTTATCCCGGCATTAAGGCAGCCATACTCCATCTTCGGGGAAGTGTGTGAGAGTCAACAGAGAATGACAGAGGAGAAAAAAAGAAGAAAAGGTGGGAAAAATAGGAGGGTGGAGACCCCACTGTAAACAGAAAACGAAAGAAGAAAAAAAATAGGAATACATATTTAAAGAAAACAGTCATGATAAGGATGGGTGAGAAAGAAAAGAGAGAAAGAGAGAGAAGAAAAAAAGAACCAGCAAACTGACCTGGATGTCTGCACTGCATGTGCAAGGTGGGATTGCCTTTCAGAACAGTTCAGAGGAGTTTGGATAACAGATGAACAAACAGCAGTGTGGTGTGAGGAAAGAGAGTCATGATGCCATGAAGAAAACTTTGAGAAGCAGACAGAGGTAGAGCCTAAGCATGGGTCCAAGGAGTAGGAACCAGAGACATGGGAAGAAGGCTTGGATCAAGCCTTCGTCAGCCACAGACTTTGAACACACAAAAGTCAGTTTAGTGGCAGTTCTTTTTGTTTTCTGTGTGATGTTTAGTTCTGTTTGCTTTCTGTGTGATGTTTAGTTCTGTTTGCTTTCTGTGTGATGTTTAGTTCTGTTTGCTTTCTGTGTGATGTTTAGTTCTGTTTGCTTTCTGTGTGATGCTTAGTTCTGTTTGCTTTCTGTGTGATGTTTAGTTCTGTTTGCTTTCTGTGTGATGTTTAGTTCTGTTTGCTTTCTGTGTGATGCTTAGTTCTGTTTGCTTTCTGTGTGATGCTTAGTTCTTGTTGCTTTCTGTGTGATGCTTAGTTCTGTTTGCTTTCTGTGTGATGTTTAGTTCTGTTTGCTTTCTGTGTGATGTTTAGTTCTGTTTGCTTTCTGTGTGATGCTTAGTTCTGTTTGCTGTCTGTGTGATGCTGAGTTCTTTTTGCTGTCTGTGTGGTGCTATGATGCTGAGTTCTTTTTGCTGTCTGTGTTGTGCTGTGATGCTGAGTTCTTTTTGCTGTCTGTGTTGTGCTATGATGCTGAGTTCTTTTTGCTGTCTGTGTTGTGCTATGATGCTGAGTTCTTTTTGCTGTCTGTGTGGTGCTATGATGCTGAGTTCTTTTTGCTGTCTGTGTTGTGCTATGATGCTGAGTTCTTTTTGCTGTCTGTGTTGTGCTGTGATGCTGAGTTCTTTTTGCTGTCTGTGTTGTGCTATGATGCTGAGTTCTTTTTGCTGTCTGTGTTGTGCTATGATGCTGAGTTCTTTTTGCTGTCTGTGTGGTGCTATGATGCTGAGTTCTTTTTGCTGTCTGTGTTGTGCTATGATGCTGAGTTCTTTTTGCTGTCTGTGTTGTGCTGTGATGCTGAGTTCTTTTTGCTGTCTGTGTTGTGCTATGATGCTGAGTTCTTTTTGCTGTCTGTGTTGTGCTATGATGCTGAGTTCTTTTTGCTGTCTGTGTTGTGCTGTGATGCTGAGTTCTTTTTGCTGTCTGTGTTGTGCTATGATGCTGAGTTCTTTTTGCTGTCTGTGTTGTGCTGTGATGCTGAGTTCTTTTTGCTGTCTGTGTGGTGCTATGATGCTGAGTTCTTTTTGCTGTCTGTGTTGTGCTGTGATGCTGAGTTCTTTTTGCTGTCTGTGTTGTGCTATGATGCTGAGTTCTTTTTGCTGTCTGTGTTGTGCTGTGATGCTGAATTCTTTTTGCTGTCTGTGTGATGCTATGATGCTGAGTTCTTTTTGCTGTCTGTGTTGTGCTGTGATGCTGAGTTCTTTTTGCTGTCTGTGTGGTGCATGAATCTTCTCGGGGCCTTGTGTGTAATTCACTGAGCGGTGGTCATTCTGAATCGGAGTTGTGATGCGTGCGTTGCAGGTCGCTGTCAGTATCCAGACCTCATCACATAGAGTTTCCACGGTCACTGGTGGAGGTGGTCACCAACTGGAACCTCCCCATGCACTTCTGGCTGAAGACATGTGAGTCAACTGCCGGCACCACTTCCCTAGGGGAGCTGGACCTCACTAGGGGGTAGGGGGGAGAGTGAGGAGGTGGAGGGTTGGGGGGGAGAGTGAGGAGGGGGGAAAAGGAGGGCGGAGCTGGGGAAAGGGGACTTGCTGTTCTGTTTCGTCTTACATTTTGATTATTTTTTTTTGTGTCTTGTGTGTTTTGTTTGTTTATTTTGAGGGGTGGGGGTGGGATGGTGGTGGTAGTCTTTGTTTTGTTTTATTGAACATTCCAAGATTTTCCCATCTACTTTTTCTTTTTCTCTATTCAGCCTTTAAATTTCCAACTAACTTTTAGGCAAAATTTGCCAAACTGTCACATCAATTTTCCTTGGCGCTGGGAAAATGGATGTACTGTTGTATAAAGCTATGACAAAACCTAAATTTAGGTATTCCAATGCAGGCCCCTTGCCTGGCGAACAGTGCTGCAGGAGCGAAATTTTCCGTGTTTTCAACTTGTGCAAACCACATAAAAATGGCCGATTTAGACAATAAAAATAACACCAATCAATTTACCAGTCTTTTTTCTTTCGTTTTTGATAGGTTTTATCATTTAAAAGAACATAATAAGTTTATTATCAACCTTGTAAAGAAGTACTTCTCCGCGGTCGGGAGGCATGCCGTCGCGACTTTCAGAACACAAGTTTTTACACCCACCTTCTTCCCCCGACAAGGGGAGCGCGGCGCGCACAAATAGCTCAATGAAACTCATACAGAGTTGTAGAGGAGACTTCAAGCTTCATTTTCGTATGCAGTAAGGGTATAGAAAAAATTTAGTTAAGTTCCCTAAAATTATGTTTTAAAACTTCAAATTACTCTAAAATCCGTAAATATGAACGAAATCTGTTAAAAAATATATCAAATTAAAGCTCATATTCCGCACTTTCCAATAAATGGGGTCAAACAAATACGAAACGGTGCGCCGCGCTCCCCCGGCAGTTCCCCGCACATCACTATTGGAAGACTTGAAGCATGTCAACAATGGCGGACGAGTCAGATGTATCTGTGTCATCGCTTACAAATCCAACACTTTTTTCACCAAATTTTCAACATCCGGCGCTAAAAACAACACAGAAAGGTAAGTTGATGTATTTACTAAATTCTGTAAGTTATATTTTGTGTACTTAGAGCGCGATTGTATTAAAAAATCTTTTTTTTAAATGTGAACTGAGAGTGCCTTTTTTTGAATCGACACTTCAACTTCACGATCGACTTTATTTATCTTCAGCTACGTGGAAGGATTTTTAACATTGTAATCAAGTAATCGAAACATCAATTTGAAAAACCTGTGTCATAAAAATATGATTTACATTGTAGTTCTTCAGTATTTCTTATGAAAAGGTCACGTGACTTAGACCAAGTTTGGGTCCTGAACAGAACGTGTCGTCTGCTCGAACACTTGGCCGCGATGATTGCAGCCGCGATCATCGCAGCCGCGACGGACTCACTGAATGCATTGCTTTTACAAACTCTGTAGATTCTCTCGCGCGCGTGCATGCATGTATACACACACACACACACACACACACACACACACACACACCCCACAATGAGGTTCATCTCACACTGTAAACATCAAAAGAATACAAAGACCTTGGCACAACAACAAAAAAAATAGTTTGTTGCTGATTTCAGTTTGTTTACCAAAATAAATTTGCAAACAGTGATTTATTTTAATGTAGTAAGAATTGCCCAAGCACATGGTTTTCTTCTCATTCTTATGTCCCTGACATATTTTCTGCTGTTGTTCATGGTATTTTGTAATTTTACCCATTAAAATTGCAACATAATTCATTAATTGTACTTACCTCCATCTTGTTAGTAAACACAATGGTTACACATGTGTGTATGCATGTGTGTGCGTGCGTGTGTGTGTGTGGAAGGGGTGGGGGATGGGGGTACTGTGCACATGCATGCATGCGTGTGGTGTGTGTGTGTGTGTGCTCTGTGTGTGTGCTGTATCTGGTGTGCGCATGTGTGAGTGTAATTTTGTGTGTGTGTGTGTGTACTTCGTGTGTGGTGTGCTGTGTGTATGTGTGTGTGTGTTGCAGAGGATGACCAGTACAAAGAACTGAAGTGCTGCTTCTTGGTGTTTGGTAAAGGAAGAAGACCCCCCCCCCCCCCACCACCCCTTCCCCCCCAAACATATCCAGCTGCACAAACAGACTGTTACTGAGCTTGACAGACTTCAAATTGAAAATGGGAAGTCTGTAACTTTTGACACTGTGGCAGAATGGTTTCTTCAGCTTTTCCCCGACACCAGCTTCCCGATTAACAGGTTGAAAGGGGTGATCCAGCACTGTACACTCAAGGCTGAAAAGTTGCCAGCTAAAGAGCTTTCAGCAATGCTAAATGAAGATGTTGATTTGGATAATATTGATGATGTTCTGTCTTCAGTTGGCATCAATTGGAAAACTGAAAAAGGCTGAGCTTTTGAAGATTCCATGTGACACCAAAGTGACAAATGCTGTTGCTGTCGCTTTATAAACTTTGAGGAACAAAGAGGGGTGGAGTTCAAGCTTTGTTGTTGACTGGCTGCAAAGACTGAACAAGACAGCAATGGGACAGAAAGACAGTCACAAAAATTATATCTGACTACAAAACTATCTGTCGGAAAAAATCAAAAGATCCAGAGAAGTTCAGCTGCTTCATGGAAACCATACGTTATTACATACTTTTTATGACTGTGCACTATATTATTGGGACTGAAAACTGTTAAAATATATTTTTGATGGCCGAAAAGCTGTTAAATGTATACTTTCTCTTCTTTATAAGACCATATTTTATTGTTGCATAATTAAAATTATGTATGAAATATCTCGCAAAATGTGTTATATATGTGTTTTATAAGCTTTTTAAAATCATTTTGGTATAAAAACAACATTGTACAACATACAGATACAAATTAATGAACATGTGAAGACAAGCGTAATTTACGTAAAAAGTGACCCTTTTGCGCAAATTGCATATTTAACCAACTTCAGCATTACACTGTTGACTATTTATTCAGAGAAGACAGAAGGAAAAAATTGGGCATTATCTATAAGTGCATGAGAGTAGCCAGGAACAATTTGGGCTCATTTGAGAACATGGAAATGGATTTATGGTACCTCAAAGTTGAGGTCCGAAGCAAATTGCCACTTTCACAAAATTTTCTAAGTCCAAAATTTCTTTAAAAAATCATAACTTCGTCAAATATTATCAGAAGAACATAAGTTTTATATCAATGTGTTCAGAAAATTGAGCTCTTTTAAATGAAGCTACTTTTAAATAACTCTAGGCTGTCTCAAAAATCACCTTGGAATACCTACTAAATTTGATTTAGAATGCTAAGCAGGTTAAATTTTTAATATGTTGATGATGTTAGTGTTGATGTCTGCCGTCTGCTTAGTCTCAGTTATGACTCTTTTCCTCAGACGTCTTCAAAGCTGCGAGACCTTTGGGAACTTTCGCGGCTGTATTCCTGACGTATGCCACCAGCTCTTTGCTGCATGTGAGTCAGGGAGAGCTTCAGTGAAAAAATGGCTGTTTACTGGGGCGAGAGGGTGACAGTGAGAGTGTTGATTTATCAGTAGACTTGTTGCCTTGGAGTTTTTCTGTTCGTGTGCATGTGCACATGTGGTGAAAATGCGTGTGCTTGTTTGGATGTGTGTATGGAGGGGAGAAGGGGAGGTTACCATGCATATGTGTTATGTTTCAATCCACAAAATCACATGCAGAAGCACCTTTTTGGTCTTATGGGATAACTATGTAAAGAGTTGGACATACTTGCAAAGGTTTTCACTCATTTGTCTTCAAACTTAGGCATAATGCAGACTTAAAACTTTCTATGTATATCATTGTTCAGTGCAACTGAATGTAGCTTGTTTCTTTGTGTTCTCACTTCTTTGACACGCCTGAAGAAGATCAGTAAGTTTAGAACATGTTCCGTCTGCTTTGTAACTTATTTGTTCCATTCAATTCACGGTCTAATAGCTTTACTTTTGTGCTAAAAGTTTAACCGCGCAATGACTTAACTCTCAACACTGTGCCTGTATGTTGGTCGGTCTGTTTTCCCTGTCTATGCAAGGCTAGCTACACCTAACCTCCAAGCTGAAGTTACTGACATTTTGTTTTGGGGTTAGACACAATCGGTATTTACCAAATTTCAGTTGTGCCAAATGATATTGTTGTTACCATTTATTATATTGATGTAAATCAAAAGTTGGCATGTATGTTTTGCATTTTGTGTGATTCTTTTTTTTTGGTTTTTCATCTTCAGACTCTTCCTCCTTCTGCGGTTGCTTTTTCCTCTTCTGCTGTTTTTTCATCTTCCTCTCTCTCGTCCATGTTCTTCTCCATGTTTCAGCTGGGGAATGGTTATGAATGTGGAGCGTTTTGTTTGCCTAGTGTGTTTTGTGATTAAAACATTGTTTTCATTTTGTTTTGTTGTTCGTTGTTATGTTTTTGTTGGTTTTTTTCACTTGTTATTATTGGTGTTTTGTTATTGCTGTTTTATGAATAGGACTGGATCTTGTTATTGTTCTAATAGAGTGTGATAGGGATGCTGTAATTTCAGTGTCATTTCATTTTTCTAAGCACACCATTATTCTTTAACTGTTCTGGTTTTGTTGTTGTTGTTGTTTTAACTTCTTTGTTCTTCTTTCAGGGCCTGAATTTCCAGTTGGCTTCTGTTCTTTTTTCATTGGGCTTCTACACTTATGTCGAGTTTGGTGAGTGTGTGTGTGTGTGTGTGTGTGTGTGTGTGTGTGTGTGTGTGTGTGTGTGTGTGTGTGTGTTCTGTACAGTTTCTTACACATTTAAAGAGTTTGGTGAATTATTTCTTGTTTTATATACCGTAAAGTTCGGTCTATTGAGCGCACCTGTATATAAGCCGCACCCACTAAATTTTCAAAAAATCTGAACTTTTTTCACAAATAAGCCGCACCGGTTTATAAGCCGCGGATATATACAACACAGTCCGATGTGCCGCAGGCAGCAGCTGGCCGAGCGTTGAGTTCACATAGTGTCGAAAATCAACACATACAATGTGTTCATTGCATTCATTGGCATTTAAATAGGTCAGAATACAAGAGCATGTTTCCAGCTTTACTTCAGTCTTTTTTCTTTTTTTTTAGTACGATGTGTTTTAAATCAATTAGAATCGAAGTTTTTATGAGGCTTCTTACAAGTGTTGTCTTTCCAACATCATTGCTTTAAAAAAATACCGAAAAAAACAACGCATTAACGATGCGCTAGAAAGGCAGTTCTCTCCTGCATTCATTGGTGTATCAAGCTAAGCGATTGGTTGAGTACTCGAAAACGCAAGCCAATCAAAGCGAAGGTATCAAATGCAAACCTTCACTCCCTGTCCACGATTTCAACAATGGCGGATCGAAGCCAAGGTCTGACAATGAGTTGAATGCGCTAATCGTTTTTGAATTGCAAGACGCACTTGGTAAGATAACGCATATAATAACAAACCAGAACATTAATGAAACGATTCGATTGTTTTATTTCGTTTAATACCGTGCCAGTGCTGAGTTATTTTGTTCGTAATTCAGCTGGTGTTGGTCAAGATTAAACAGGTCGGAAACGGCCCACACATTGCGCCGTTCGAAGCGATCGTATTTTTGTAGAAGACAAACTGATGAAAAAAGATATCAGTAATGGGCTTTACTTATGTCGATTCCTGTATTTCTGAACGGGTTACTGATTCCATTACACGATTACAGAGAAAATCATAGTTAAAAGCATCATAAAAATTCATGAACAGTAAACATGATATGGTGAGTTACAGAGAAGCTAAGAATAGACGAGGGTGTGATGCTCCTGAAATGGGAAAAATCCGCAAATAAGCCGCATCGTTGTTTAAGCTGCAGGGTTTAAAGCTGGGGAAAAAAGTCGCGGCTTATAGTCCGAACTTTACGGTAGTGGTACTCTTTTCTTTGCCTTCAGAAGCCTTCTTCCCCTTGGTATGGTTTTTTTGCACATTGAACAAATTACTTTTTTTTTATATCTATTTTGGAAACCCGTTGCTTCTTCATGGTGAAGGAGTTTGTTTATTGTTGTTGTGTGTGTGTTTCTTTCCTTTTTTTCCCATCGAGACGCTCTATTTATAGTGAAATAGTTTTGATTTTTTATTGTTATGAGTGTTCTTATTTAAGCAGTACAATAGAGAGCTCCCCTGCGCATGGGGTCCAGGTTTCAGTGGATGTTGCACAGCATGTTGGGAACCTTTTTTTTTTCTTTTTTTTTGTGTATTCTTCGAGAATAAAAATTTCCTTGTTATTCTTCGGCCATTCTCCTGACCGCTGTGAAGAGATCATTGTGAGATTGAAAAAGTTTTATTGATTTAAATCACCATGTGAAATTTGTGCTATCAAACCTGTGTTGTTGTTTTTTTCGTACTGCCTGCTTGAGTGAGTGTGGTTGGTTCTTGGTGAGACGTCTGCCCGAGTTCTGTCCCTTGTTCTGCCTTGATCATGTGATCAGCTCACGCATGCAGGCATCCACTCAGATGGCCTGTGACAACAACCTGTGTAGAGTTTTGGTGACTTCTTTAGTGTTTTATCATGTTCTTTACGCCTGTGTTGAGTCAGTTATTTGGAAGTTGTGCATGTTTTTTACATCTGCATAGAAGTTGATGAGTCATTTGGTATTCAGCATTTTTTTTTTTTTCATGTCAGTGAAAAATGGCAAGTGCTTAGTGTTCTACTGTGTTCTTCACATAGTAAGTCATCTAACGTTCTGTCTGTTCTTCACATAGTAAGTCATCTAACGTTCTGCTGTGTTCTTCACATGAGTAAGTCATCTAACGTTCTGCTCTGATCTTCACATGAGTAAGTCATCTAACGTTCTGCTCTGATCTTCACATAGTAAGTCATCTAACGTTCTGCTCTGTTCTTCACATGAATAAGTCATCTAACGTTCTGCTCTGATCTTCACATGAGTAAGTCATCTAACGTTCTGCTCTGATCTTCGCATGAGTAAGTCATCTAACGTTCTGCTCTGATCTTCACATGAGTAAATCATCTAACGTTCTGCTCTGATCTTCACATGAAAGCAGGGTTTGATGTAACAGTTCATTGTAAGACTTTACAACACAACGCATTACACAACCTGCACTACAGCATAGTAGACTGGTTACGATACGATGTAATACGGCACAACAGGATAAGCAATCATAATTTCATGTCTTTTGGATCGCATCATGGTGCCATGTGTGTGGTGCTTACAGTGCTCAGAGAAAAGCTGTCACGGATATTCAGTGCTTGCATTCAGGCCAAGAGATGCAAGGAAGGCTGTGACCATGTATACACACAGGTAACATTGACCATTTCCTCATCTGTACTGATAGAGCTGCTGAATGGTTCTGCTGTATCTTGTTAGTATGTGTGGTTTTTGTTGGTTTTGTGTGTGTGTGTGTGTGTGTGTGTGTGTGTGTGTGTGTGTGTGTGTGTGTGTGTGTGTGTGTTTTGCTGAAGTGTGTGATGTCCACAATCAGTAAATATATATGTATGAAATGAAGCTCAAAGTACAGAAAAACTAGGATGCAGATTTTTGTGTCCATCTTTATAATGCAGTCACAAACTCAATTGCCTTCTACTTGCCACCACCACCTCTTAAGATATGTAAAAACTCTCCCCAGCTTAAACACCCAAACACACACACACACATACACATACATATATGCATGCATACATGCATGCACACACACATACATACCACACAAGCATATGCACATGCACAAACTCACATGCACACAAGCATATGCACATGCATGCGCACACGCATGCACACATAAATGCATGCACACACCCACATATGTACACACATGCACATCCGTATATGCACGCACCCACATGTGTGCACACACACACACACACACACACCTCTCTCTCTCTCTCTCTCTCTCTCTCTCTCTCTCTCTCTCTCTCTCTCTCTCTCTCTCTTAAACCACTGCTTGTCAGTGTTCACAAATACAGGCAGAGAAAGAAAAAAGAAAAGAAAATGAAAACAAACCAAATAAGAAAAAGAGTGGTTGGGAGAAAGACTGTTCTACCACAGCACATTCATAGATACCAGCAACATGTCCATAGACCCCTACAGAACAACAAAAAATGTACTGACCATCCGTCTGGTGCAGTGGTTACCTTCGCATGCTGCAGGCTGGGACGTTGTAGGTTCGAGTCCCTTCAAGGCCCTAAGTATATGGAGACCAACCTTTCCCCACCCCGACTTCTTTGAGTATGCTTTGGGTTCAGATGGGAAGAATGGAGCCATGCAGATATGTTTCATTTACTCCAGGGATGTGTCTGAGTAAGTGTCGCTCAGATTTGCTTACCATGGCAGCAGGTGCCTGTATCTCTCAGGCCTGGTTGACTCTGGGGGATATGTCATGAAAGGGAGTGTAGTAGTGGTACAGCTTGTCATGTAAGATGAAACGGAAGTGGAATTTGATAATGGCATCTTTATCCTCATTGATTGTCTATTATGCGTAGAATTTAAAAAAAAATGTTTATAAGGCTCTGCTGAAAAACGTGGACCAACGAATCACAAGACAAAACACGACGCGTTTCGACCTCATAGGTCTTCTTCAGGCAAGATACACGACAGTCATCCTGCCTGAAGAAGACCTAAGAGGTCGAAAGGCGTCGTGGTTTCTCTTGTGTGATTGGTTTGTCTACTTTTTTGGGGCGCAGCCTTGTAAATAATTCTTAGAATTTGTGTAGATTGCCACCTGCAGTCTCCTCACTTTGCAGCCTAGATCTGACATGCCTTTGGTTGTGGCTGGGGTTTCAGCACCATCCTGTTGTCATAGTGATTAACCTGGCGTTCTTCCTGCTGGCCATCCTGCACCTGGCCTACCTGGGGCTGATGTTCGACAGCAGCTCACAGGAAGAACAGGTCAGGGCACGCTGCCAGTGGGTTCTGGTGCTTTGTTTGTCCGTGTCTTGTTGGTGGGTTTTGTTTGTCCGTGTCTTGTTGTTGGTTGGTTTGTCCGTGTCTTGTTGGTTGGTTTGTCCGTGTCTTGTTGGTTGGTTGGTTTGTCCGTGTCTTGTTGGTTGGTTGGTTTGTCTGTGTCTTGTTGGTTGGTTGGTTTGTCCGTGTCTTGTTGGTTGGTTGGTTTGTCTGTGTCTTGTTGGTTGGTTGGTTTGTCCGTGTCTTGTTGGTGTGTTTGTTTGTCCGTGTCTTGTTGGTTGGTTGGTTTGTCCGTGTCTTGTTGGTTGGTTGGTTTGTCCGTGTCTTGTTGGTGTGTTTGTTTATCCGTGTCTTGTTGGTGTGTTTGTTTGTCCGTGTCTTGTTGGTGTGTTTGTTTATCCGTGTCTTGTTGGTGTGTTTGTTTGTCCGTGTCTTGTTGGTTGGTTTGTCCGTGTCTTGTTGATGTGTTTGTCCGTGTCTTGTTGGTGTGTTTGTTTATCCGTGTCTTGTTGGTGTGTTTGTTTGTCCGTGTCTTGTTGGTTGTGTTTGTTTATCCGTGTCTTGTTGGTGTGTTTGTTTGTCCGTGTCTTGTTGGTTGGTTTGTCCGTGTCTTGTTGGTGTGTTTGTTTATCCGTGTCTTGTTGGTTGGTTTGTTTGTCCGTGTCTTGTTGATGTGTTTGTCCGTGTCTTGTTGGTGTGTTTGTCTGTGTCTTGTTGGTTGGTTTGTTTGTCCGTGTCTTGTTGGTTGGTTTGTTTTGTCCGTGTCTTGTTGGTTTGTTTGTCCGTGTCTTGTTGGTGTGTTTGTCCGTGTCTTGTTGGTGTGTTTGTTCGTGTCTTGTTGGTTGGTTTGTTTGTCCGTGTCTTGTTGGTTTGTTTGTCCGTGTCTTGTTGGTGTGTTTTGTTCGTGTCTTGTTGGTTGGTTTGTTTTTCCGTGTCTTGTTGGTGTGTTTGTCCGTGTCTTGTTGGTGTGTTTGTTCGTGTCTTGTTGGTTGGTTTGTTTTCCGTGTCTTGTTGGTGTGTTTGTCCGTGTCTTGTTGTTGTTTGTTCTGTCTTGTTGGTTTTTGTTTGTCCGTGTCTTGTTGTTGGTTTGTTTGTCCGTGTCTTGTTGGTTGTTGTCCGTGTCGTGTTGTTGTTTGTTTTCCGTGTCTTGTTGGTGGTTGTTTGTCCGTGTCTTGTTGGTTGGTTTGTCCGTGTCTTGTTGGTTGGTTTGTCCGTGTCTTGTGTGGTTTGTCGTGTCTTGTTGGGTTGTCCGTGTCTTGTTGATGTGTTTGTCCATGTCTTGTTGGTGTGTTTGTCTGTGTCTTGTTGATGTGTTTGTCCATGTCTTGTTGGTGTGTTTGTCCGTGTCTTGTTGGTGTGTTTGTCCGTGTCTTGTTGATGTGTTTGTCCGTGTCTTGTTGATGTGTTTGTCCGTGTCTTGTTGATGTGTTTGTCCGTGTCTTGTTGGTTTGTCCATGCCTTGTTGGTGTGTTTGTCTGTGTCTTGTTGGTGTGTTTGTCTGTGTCTTGTTGGTTGGTTTGTTTCTCCTGTGTGTCTCTGCCACTTACGTACAGTTGTGTTGTTCAGTTTGCTTTGATGCTGCTATCATGTCTTTTTTTTATGCTGTGGGTAAATGGAGAAGCAATAGGCTTGTACATGGCATACATACACACTCATTTGCACATGCACACAAACATGAACATACGCCCTTGGGTGCATGCGAGTGCACGCACACACACACACACATACACACACATGCACATGCACTCATTCACACACACGCATGCACACACACACACACATGCACACACCACATGCACACACACACACACACACACACACACACACACACACACACATTTGCATGCATGCATAAAAACATGTACACAAGCATGCACACACATAATTATTGTGCATGCACATGTGCATACATGCACACACACACACATGCACGCGCGCGCACACACACACACACACACACACACACACACACACACACACACACACACACACACACACAGAATGACTCGGAGGAAGGTAGGGTAATTAACACAGGGGAGGTAAAATGGCAATGTTACAAGACTTCATTGTCTTGGAACGGCACGAGTAAAGAACGCTTTCCTTCAGCTTCCATTGGAGAGGGCTCATTCATTAACCAATCGGAGAGGGCTTCATGTGTAGCTTTTTTAACCAACACATAGTGCACGTTTCAACAAAATGTGACTGAACTGAAAAGAAATGTCTCAGTTTGAAAAGAAAAAGGAGAAACAATTAGGAGATATGAAAGAGAGAGAGAGAGAGAGAGAGAGAGAGAATTACTTAGAAGTATGAAAACTGTTTCATCCCATTCATGTCAAAATGTTTAGGCATCATGTCATACCCAGGCCAGCGAAATTGTCCTGTTTAATAAGTCATACAGTTTGATCGAGTGTCGTGATGCTGGCATTTAAGTGTGTGGCAAAACCCAGCGTCAGCATGGCTGACTGTGTTGTTTATTCTTGGTACAGGGCTACACCATGGAGCACACGCTGACCAAGTGGTACCACCTCAGCTTCCTCAGTCACAAGATTGCCTTTGGAGCCTACATCTTCCACCTGCTGATCTGAACCCCCCCCCCCCCCACATTCTCACCCCTTCTCCCACCCCACCCCACCCCACCCCTGTCCTCATCAGCCTTGTTCCCACATTGCCACAACTCCTTGGTGGTGGAGAGGAGCAGAGACCATAGATTTCTGGCGTCATCCCCCGAGTCGTATTGAACATTGACGACGTTGTGGCAGCCAAATATTTCGTGGTGACAACTTGGTGCAAAAATGTCAGGAAAATCTCCATGTTCTCACCTGCCTTTTTTACGTTAATGATTTTTGTCACCAAAAAATGTTTTTTTTCAAAGAAAATGAAAACATGCGACTGCATGTGACGAATGATTCATCACTAGAGAGGACGCTTGGCTGAAACTTGCTGGGTGCAGTGAATCATGTTGTGATGTAATTTTCCACCAGATGGGCCTTCATCAAGCTGTTGGAAGAGGGAGGGCGTGTGTAGGTACGTCAAAGCATGTGTGTCTGCCTGACACGTTGGAATCGTGTGTAGGTACATCAAAGCATGTGTGTCTGCCTGACACGTTGGAATGGCTGAGCACAGGAAGGACCAGGTTAACTGGACTGAGCGGGACTGGTCATTATGTCAACGCTGTGAGGTGGACACCTCTTTGAATAATTCAGTGAAAGTTGTGGCACTCTAGAGGTACGGATGTGCTGGATGCTGAAAGCTGAAACCGTGAACTAGTCTGGGTGCAGCCTTTGTCTTGGTACTCGAGAGTGTGAGGTTGAGTTCAAACTATCGCGACAGAGGTACCCGCAATGTCTGGTTCTGGGTCATCACAGATCATGGATGAATGGCTTCAAAGTTAATCAAAGGGTTTCTAACATTTTTCGTTTGCCTATTTATGTGTTTACCAGTGGGGAGCTTTTCAGTGGGGAGCTTTTCAGTGGGGAGCTTTTCAGTGGGGAGCTTTTCAGTGGGAGTTTTTTGTGAGTAGTCCTCCTTTGTTCCTGAGCGAGAACTGCGAGGATTACTGAGGGTGAGACGTGGCACATGTCATGAGTTGTAAACCTGCCAAAACAGCCACATTATATCTTCAGGAATTGTATTGAAACATCACAATAGTGTGCATGTTGGTTCTGGTTTTTTTTTTAATTTTTTAATTTTGTTTGTTTGTTGTTTTTTTTGGGGGGGAGGGGGGTCATCAATCCCGCCAGCACACAGTCGCCTTCATTTTTACAAAATGGAATGGGTACAAAATGGAATGGGATTTCAAGAAGCATGCTTACAAATTTGAGTGATTTGAAAAAAAAAAAATCTAATGTGTGTGTTCACCCATGGGACCTTGTGAAGAGGTAATGTCCTCTGCTCTGGCTGTGGAAAGCCAGGGACTGAACCCGGGGCCCATGGGGATCAAGAGAACAAGGCTTTATCCACCATGCCAGGCAGGCGCACCCACAGTCCCTGGAGTTTCTGCACTTTTTATGCTGACGATGCACCATGGGGTCACTGAATCTCATTGGAAATGAGCTTTTTTTTTAAATTTTTTTTTTTACACTCTGTAGAATGAACATGTGGCTGTGTTCAGTGATGTATCATTTCGTTGTGCCTGTTGGAGATCACATGCAAAGGAAGGTCAATTCAGTAAGCACTGCTGCATGTGCATGCCACAGAGTTGACAAAATTGGGTTCGATTCTCATCACTTTGCTGTGTTCACATATGTATATGAATATACACACACTTACACGTATGTACCTGCACATGCATGTGCACACACCCACACACAACGTGCATGCATACACACACACACACACACACACACACACACACACACACACACACACACACACACACACACACACACACACACACACACTTTCACAGACATACACCAGGCATGAAATTCCTCTGCATTCTCCACTGAACCTTGTTGTGCCATACACTAACACTCAAGTCAATCCACCCTTAAAAAAGAACTTTGTATCCTGCTACAGCTGGGAAATAGTCCTTTACAGAACGCCCAGGACAATATATAATGCTAAACTGTGACTGCACCATGTTACGTCCCCCTACCCTACATTTCTCTACCATGGCTCTTTTTTTTCCCTTTTTGCAGTTTCATGCCTGACACACACACATGTTGATCTCATGCACATGGACACCCACAGCAAAGACATCCAGCATACATGTAAATGCACACAACTGGCGCTCTTCCCTCCCACCATCTTTCGACCAAGAAGGGCCTCAAAGACTGACTGCAAGAGCTGCCGAAGGAAGTGAACCACAGAGCCAGGTCGCTGTGCCCTGGCTCCATGTTGTTGCAATAACATGGATCAGTTGGTGGAACTGACCGACGTTCACAGCACACACTGTACTTTATTCCTATCAGCACACACACTGTACTTTGTTCCTATCAGCACACACTGTACTTTATTCCTATCAGCACACACACACTGTACTTTATTCCTATCAACACACACACTGTACTTTATTCCTATCAGCACACACTGTACTTTATTCCTATCAGCACACACACTGTACTTTGTTCCTATCAGCACACACTGTACTTTATTCCTATCAGCACACACACACTGTACTTTATTCCTATCAACACACACACTGTACTTTATTCCTATCAGCACACACTGTACTTTATTCCTATCAGCACGCACACTGTACTTTATTCCTATCAGCAACACACACACTGTACTTTATTCCTATCAGCACACACACATTGTACTTTATTCCTATCAGCACACACACACTGTACTTTATTCCTATCAGCACACACTGTACTTTATTCCTATCAGCACACACACACTGTACTTTATTCCTATCAGCACACACACTGTACTTTATTCCTATCAGCACACACACATTGTACTTTATTCCTATCAGCACACACACATTGTACTTTATTCCTATCGGCACACATACTGTACTTTATTCCTATCAGCACACACTGTACTTTATTCCTGTCAGCACACACTGTACTTTATTCATATCAGCACACACTGTACTTTATTCCTATCAGCACACACTGTACTTTATTCCTATCAGCACACTGGTGAGTTGATTTTAACGTGGTGACGCCCTGATGTGGCCCTTTGCAGTCGGCTGGGCTATAAGCAACATTATCTTATCTTATCCTATCAGCACACACTGTACTTTATTCCTATCAGCACACACACACTGTACTTTATTCCTATCAGCACACACTGTACTTTATTCCTATCGGCACACACACATTGTACTTTATTCCTATCAGCACACATACTGTACTTTATTCCTATCAGCATGCACACTGTACTTTATTCCTATCAGCACACACACACACTGTACTTTATTCCTACCAGCACACACTGTACTTTATTCCTATCAGCACACACACACACACACACTGTACTTTATTCCTATCAGCACACACTGTACTTTATTCCTATCAGCACACAGACACTGTACTTTATTCCTATCAGCACACACTGTACTTTATTCCTGTCAGCACACACACACTGTACTTTATTCCTATCAGCACACACACTGTACTTTATTCCTATCAGCACACACACACTGTACTTTATTCCTATCAACACGCACACTGTACTTTATTCCTATCAACACGCACACACTGTACTTTATTCCTATCAACATGCACACTGTACTGTATTCCTATCAACACGCACACTGTACTTTATTCCTATCAACACGCACAGACTGTACTTTATTCCTATCAACACGCACACTGTACTTTATTCCTATCAACACACACACTGTACTTTATTCCTGTCGGCACACACTGTACTTTATTCCTATCAGCACACACTGTACTTTATTCCTATCAGCACACACACACACTGTACTTTATTCCTATCAGCACACACACACTGTACTTTATTCCTATCAGCATGCAGACACTGTACTTTATTCCTATCAGCATGCAGACACTGTACTTTATTCCTATCAGCATGCAGACACTGTACTTTATTCCTATCAGCACACACACACTGTACTTTATTCCTATCAGCACACACACACTGTACTTTATTCCTATCAGCATGCAGACACTACTTTATTCCTATCAGCATGCAGACACTGTACTTTATTCCTATCAGCATGCAGACACTGTACTTTATTCCTATCAGCACACACACACTGTACTTTATTCCTATCAGCACACACACTCTGTACTTTATTCCTATCAGCATGCAGACACTGTACTTTATTCCTATCAGCATGCAGACACTGTACTTTATTCCTATCAGCATGCAGACACTGTACTTTATTCCTATCAGCATGCAGACACTGTACTTTATTCCTATCAACTGCTGCCATGTGCATCTGTTTTCCTGTACAGATATTGGAGGTCTCCATGTTGGGAGCTTGCTCAAGGTTTTTTTGTTTTTTTTTAAATCTGGATTACTGTGGGCTAATTTTTGGTTTTGTTTGTTCGAATGTTTTGCTTGTTTTCTTTTTTCCTCTCCCACACAGTGAAGCCTATGTTGCCATGCCAGACGAATCACATCATCATCGCAAATATTCAAAAGATTTGAGTATATCATGATGCAGTCACATCCGAGTTCATACAAAAGATTCTTTTTACATACAGCATGTGTCAGTCTGTCAACCTCGGTGTAATGTCGATGGAGGAAGGACTAGCGCACAGCCCAAACACACTCACAGCTTGCTTACAATCTCATTCATATATCATGCATTCGTCACATCAAACCACTGGTAAAGTCTATAACTTTACTATACATGATCATAGAAAGAACATCAATGCATATAGAATCAAACAAAATAAAACATTCTCTCTTTCCTGAACTTCACAAAATCATTTATCTAAAACATCATTAACTAACCCGGGTATAAACAGATTTCTACTTTACCTGGCCAGGTGATCTTAACTATTCACGAATCACTGTCTTTTCTTTTCTTTTCTTTTTCTTTTCACTGTCACTCTCACAACACGACACAACTGCCGGCACTGGTGTTGGTCTGATGGCGCCTGGTCAGGTGAGACTGTTGGCGTTGGTCTGTGGTTCTGCTTGGCGAAGTGACGCTGCCAGGTATGAGGTCGAACCCCCGGTTAGGGTAGAACAGTGACTATCAACATCGATCTGTTCTCCTTTCTTTCTTCCTGCATTAACGCATTGCACTCTCTCTCTCTCTCTCTCTTCTAGTCTGCTCTTATCAAATGGACATGGTTGCTTTTCTTTTCTTTTTTTTCTTTTCTTTCTTTTCTTCTTCATAAATTAGCAACTCTTTCTCTCTCTCCACATCTCTCCTCAGTCCTTCCTCTGCAGACTATCTCATGCTAATCTCTCAACTTGGTTCTCTTCTCTCCTCATCTCTCTCTCTCTCTGCCCTTCTCTCCTGCAGAGCTCCACTCCGAACCTCTCTCTCCCTCTCTCTCTCTATTCGTTCTTCCCCTCGTTCTGCCGTTCTCTCCCTCACGCATTCCTTTATTCGTTCCGATCTGTCCAAAAACGGGCGAGTACCATTGGTCAGTATTTTTACCCCTGACACCCGAGGTTGTCTCCCTCTAATTCCATTGGATGTTCAAATCATGACAGTCCCGTCTACACGCCTTACTCTCTGTGGTGGTCAATTGGTCATTTAATTGATTAGCTAGATTTCACCCCCACCACACACTACCTTCCCCCCTTCCCTACTTCACTGGCGCGGTGTGGCTTAAGTGGTGGACACTGGTCAATCTAAATTGGCCAGCTGAGTCTGGGTAGGCACCACGACGTCCGAGTAACAATGACGTTGGTTCCACAAAGTGGCTAGATGAGCTTGAGCTCGGCTCTGCGACTCGTCTCGCTAGACATCGAGGCGTCGGTCAAAGCTGCTTAGCCCGTATAGCCGGACAGACCGTCTTCCTGAAGCCTCTCCACTAAGCTTAATTGGCCGGACCCGACCTATGGGCCCGTCTTTCTGACCCTAGAATGTTTGAGTTTGGACTTAGGTCCGAACAAATTGACTGGCGACTCCCCAAGTTAGGTTGTTCCCCCCAAGTTAGGTTGTTTCCCCCAAGTTAGGTTGTTTCATTTTTTTGTCCGTGACAATTTCCCCCTTGCAAAAGACCATGCTCCGCATTGTCTCAAAACAACGGTACAAAAAGGACAACAACCGAATTTGCTGACACACAGCTACACGCGCAAAGTTTGGAAAATACTTTACAACCAACGGTTTATAAGTTATAAAATATACAATTAGTGAATACCACTCCAATGAGTTATCATTGACGTGCGCTCTTGCGTTATTTCAACTCATTCTATAACGACCTCTGTGCGCACTTATGCAATTCCCCTACCTGCGGATTTGCCATCTCTCCTTTTCACAATTCTTATGAAAAGCACAATATAATATGATCACGATCCATGACACTTCACTGAGGAATCTCCATCCTCGCTTATTGCAAATAATGCATCACTACACAAGCGACTGTATGCTCCAAGCATAACTACATCCACATGAACAAGTCTCACAAAGAAAATATGAACAAGTCTCACACAAAAAAAAATATGAACCATAGCCAACTGGGAATGAACCCATATCCAATCAACATAACTGGAATCAACACATATTATCAACAAAGCACCCTGGATATGACTGACTTCCTCTGAGTTGCAGCTTGCTAGACTACACGACTTAAATAGTCAGCTCCGACATTCTGTCGACCGGGAATGTACTGCACTCGGTACCTGTAGGGCTGCAGTGCCATTGCCCAACGCAGCACTCTGCTGTTTTTCACTGCGCCTCCTGCAGGAATTTGAGTGGTTGATGATCCGTCTCGATCACGAACTCTTTCCCATACAAGTATTTGTGGAACTTCTGCACGGCCCACACGACAGCTAAACACTCCTTCTCCACCGTTGCGTACCCTTCTTCACACTTTGTCAACTTCCTGCTAGCGTATCTCACAGGAAACTCGACTCCTTCATGCTCCTGCAACAATACTGCACCTATCCACCACCTGATGCATCTGTCCGCAACAAAAATGGTTTGGACATATCTGGTAGCTTCAAGATGGGACGGGAACCTAGTCTTTCCAACACCGTCTGCAGTGCTTGCTCTGCAGCGTCTGACCACTCGACCACTGCCGGTTTCCCTGCCTTGACCAAATCACTGAGAGGACTCGTGATTGCGGCAAAGTTTGGGACAAACTCCCTATAGAACCCAATAAAACCTAGCAGACTCCTGACTTCTGTTTTGGTCTTTGGTCTCTCGGAATTCATCATCTTCTCCACCTTTCCTCTTTCCGGCTGCTTTGTGTCGCCTCCGACAACAAAACCTAGGAACTCCAGGCTTGGAAAGCCAACCTGGCACTTTGTTGGTCTGGCTGTGAGATTGGCTTGTCTCAACCTCTCCAAGACTGCTCCTAGCTGCCTCATATGCTCCTCCCATGTCTCGGATGCTATCAGAATGTCATCCATGAAATTCACAACACCTTCCAATCCCGTCAATAGCTTCCTCATCATTCGAGAAAAGACCGCAGGTGCGTTGACCATCCCAAAAGGGAGTACTCGCCACTGGTATAGCCCCATAGGAGTGGAAAATGCTGTGACTTCCTTTGAGTCATCACTCAAGGCTATTTGCCAGTAACCCTTGCTCAGATCGATCCTGGTGAAATACTGGCTCTTGCTTGTGGCGATCTGAGCGAACAGGTCTTCCATGTTGGGTATGACCTCTGCATCGACCTTGGTGACACTGTTCAGACGTCTATAGTCGACACAGAATCGATGCTCACCTGACTTTTTCCTCACTAAGGACGACGGGTGCACTATATGATGATTTGGACGGTTCAATCACCCAAGGTCCAACATCTTTTCTACCTCCTCCTCGATCACTTGCTTGGTGGCATATGGGATCGGGTAGGCTTTCACATGTACGGGTTTCTGCGATGTTAACTCCACCGTACATGTTTCTAGAGTTGTCCTGCCTGGTTTATCAGTCAGGGACGCCCTATACTGTTCTAGGAGCCCACTAACTTCCTCCTGTCTCCTACTGTCTAGCCCTTCATACAGTGACACATCCCTGTATGACTCTTCCCTGGAAACTCAGGCAACAAAATCTCTCCTTCTTCTGCTGGGTCTCCCTCACCTCCATCAATGATTGCTGCTGCGCCTATGTGCTGACTCTCACGCTGAATATATTTGCGGAGTAAATTTGCATGGAAAAGTTTTGATTTCCCATTCACATCGATTCGGTAGTCCTGATCTACCTTTTCAATGATGGTGAAGGGTCCCTTCCAATGCATCAGCAGCTTGTTGTGATCCGTGGGAAGCAGTAACAGGACTTGATCTCCCACCTTGAGGAATTGCTTCCTCACCTTCCTGTCATACTGCTTCTTCTGGACGACCCTAGCCTCCTGCAAACTCTCCCTTGCGACCTTACATGTCTCCTCGAGCCTATTGCGTAAGTCTACCACATACTGATATGTGGTTTTGACTTCTTCGGACTCCTGTTCTCCGGACCACAGCTCTTTGAGAATGCACACCGGTCCCCGAACTGTCCGCCCATACAGCAGCTCAAATGGCGAAAAGCCTGTGCTTTCCTGAGGGGCTTCTCTGTAGGCAAACAGTGCCGCTGGAATGTAGCGGTCCCAATCTGCTGGCCTTTCCTCACAGAGCTTCTTTAAGATGCCCTTCAGCACACCGTTGAATCTTTCACCAAGCCATTGCATTGTGGATGGTATGGGGTAGTGAGCAGCTGTGTGATCCCTAGCAGCCTGTTGACCTCCCTCATCACGCCTGAGGTGAACTGTGCCCCCCCTGTCACTGAGAATTTGTGCTGGCACACCCACGCGAGAAAAGATGTCTACCAGCCCTTCAGCGACCTGTTGCGTATCTACGCCTTTCAATGCAACCGCTTCTGGGTATCTGGTCGCGTAGTCCACAAGTGTCAACACATACCTGTGCCCACCTTTGGAACAGGGCGCGATTGGGCCAATCAGATCAACAGCCACTCTCCTGAACGGTGTGTCAATTAAAGGGGATGTTTAAGAGGCGCCTTCCTCTTCACCCCTCTTGTGGCTGACCTTTGACACACATCACATGACATGCAGAACCGCTTTATGTCTGCCATTGCTCCTGGCCAATGAAAGTCATCAAAGACTCGGTTAGCTGTTTGCTGGTGCCGAGATGACCCGCCATGAGCGACTCGTGACCCACTGACATGACAGTGTCACGATAACACGCTGGTACCTCTAACTGAGTGGTCACCTTACCTGTCTTCCCCTTGGTGAACACTCGGTACAACAGCCCGCCTTTCACAAGAAATTCTGTCTCACCTCCTCTAACCTCCTGTTTCTCTCCACCTCTTGCCAACTCCCAAGACTTCACGAGCGAAGGGTCTTGTTCCTGCGCTGCCCTAAACTCATCAGGCGACACATCTATGCCCGACTTCCTTCCTGGAACAACTAACGGTTTAACAACCTTTTCCTCCTTCTTGCTCCGTGTTTGAACTGCTGCCCCTGTAGCAGTCAACAACTCAGGATCCCCTGGATCCCTTGCACCTGGAATATTTCCAATGATCAAATCATGAAGGGGTTTCTCCATCACCAACGCAGACAACTCGCCTGAGAAGTAAGGGGTACGTACTTCTATCTTAGCAACTGGAAACTCCCTCACAGTGCCATCGATTAGAGTACAGGTCTGGATTTGCCCTGTCAAATCCCTTTATCGACCAGCGTTGTTCGTACTACCCCGCATGAACAACCAGTGTCTCGTAACACTTTCACCCTCTGCTGGCCAATCCACCCTTCTTCCACTGGTAACGAACCACTCAGCCTAGTGCCCTCCATCCCTGACACTGACTGCTGTCCAGTGCTAGCCATAGGCTGCACTCTACCCTCTTCCGACTGAATCCCTTTTGGTTCCACTGCTGGTCGTTTCCCTTGACGACCCTTATCCACCTCTTGCAAGGCTGCTGCCTTCTGGAACCTCATGCGACAATCCCTCGCCACATGTCCCTTCTTGTGACAAATGAAACACCTAATTTCCCTTTGCCCTTCCTTCTGCCCCACCACTGGGTTTGCAGACTTTGCAGAAAACTCTCCTAGTCTCCTTGCACTCTTCTCACCTGTGCCTAGCACCTGTTTCTCCTGCACCTTCGTGCCCAAACGTGCCTCTCTATACACCTCTGCGAACTTCAACAACTCTCCTGCTGTCTCTGGCTGTCTCTCTTTCAAATGTATGGTTAACTCAGGGCCGCAACCTGACAAAATCTGTTCCTTCATAACTAGCTCTTTCAATTCAGCGAACTCCTTTTCGTACCACTCAACTCTAACCACTTCTCAAAATAGTGATCCAAACGTGCACCAAACTGAGTGTACGTCTCACCTGCTTGTAATTTAGCGGAACGAAATTTCTTCCTGAACCCTTCCTCTGTGAGGTCAAATCCTTTCATTAAAGACTCCTTCACAGCACCAAAATCGGACTGTTGTTCTGCTGGTAACGCAGTGAAAATCTGCAATGCCTTACCCGTCAGTAACGCCGACAAAATGACTGCCCACTCTTCTGGAGGCCAACCCTGACTGGTCGCAAACGTTTCGAAACGACTGATGTATGCATCAATCGAATCGGTCCCTTCCGAGAATTTTGGCAACTTGGGTCGGGGGGCATAGCTACGCACAGAGTCACTGGAAACTGAACTACCATCCTCGGTGGTCTCCCTTTGTATTCTCACTTTCTCTAATTCTAACTGAACCTTTAATCTTTCCGTTTCCTGCTTCATTCTTTCTGTCTCCTGCGTTTCCCTATGTCTTTCTGTTTCCTGCGTTTCCCTTTGTCTTTCTGTTTCCTGCGTTGCGCTAGCTTTAGTCCTTTCCTGCTCTGCTAATGCTATCTCTACGGCAACACGGCGTCTTTCTGCTCGCTCATCCCTTTCCATCTTTTGCTGGTTTTCAACGAATGCTCGCAACTCATCTCCTGAGTAACCTAAATCACGAGCGACGCTCACAAGTTGTTCAATAGGGGTGTTCTTTTCTTCCGCCATTGTATCTCTTTTTTTTTTTGAACAAGATTTTATAACTACGACAGCCAAACTGGTGGTTACCGACACGAGTGACGTAATAGCACAATCCTATGAATGATGATATTAGCTTGGGACAACGTAATTAGTTTTTATAAGACGCCCAGCGCCTGACCCAACTATGAGAGCGAATTATAGGTAATCTGTGCGAAATGAGTACTCTGGGGCTGAAATGCCAAGCCTAGTATTAACTATCTTGGAAGCAATGCCAAGCCTAGTGTTTAACTATCTTGGGAACATACAGTAAGACAACCCCTTGTCTTAGGATTACAATACTTGAATCCCACCCAGCTTCCTCTCTGAGAAGTTGAACAATTATAATAAATGGGCCAGAATATCCTGGCAAGCTCGCCAATAAATTGTCAACCTCGGTGTAATGTCGATGGAGGAAGGACTAGCGCACAGCCCAAACACACTCACAGCTTGCTTACAATCTCATTCATATATCATGCATTCGTCACATCAAACCACTGGTAAAGTCTATAACTTTACTATACATGATCATAGAAAGAACATCAATGCATATAGAATCAAACAAAATAAAACATTCTCTCTTTCCTGAACTTCACAAAATCATTTATCTAAAACATCATTAACTAACCCGGTATAAACAGATTTCTACTTTACCTGGCCAGGTGATCTTAACTATTCACGAATCACTGTCTTTTCTTTTCTTTTCTTTTTCTTTTCACTGTCACTCTCACAACACGACACAACTGCCGGCACTGGTGTTGGTCTGATGGCGCCTGGTCAGGTGAGACTGTTGGCGTTGGTCTGTGGTTCTGCTTGGCGAAGTGACGCTGCCAGGTATGAGGTCGAACCCCCGGTTAGGGTAGAACAGTGACTATCAACATCGATCTGTTCTCCTTTCTTTCTTCCTGCATTAACGCATTGCACTCTCTCTCTCTCTCTCTCTTCTAGTCTGCTCTTATCAAATGGACATGGTTGCTTTTCTTTTCTTTTTTTTTCTTTTCTTTCTTTTCTTCTTCATAAATTAGCAACTCTTTCTCTTCTCTCCACATCTCTCCTCAGTCCTTCCTCTGCAGACTATCTCATGCTAATCTCTCAACTTGGTTCTCTTCTCTCCTCATCTCTCTCTCTCTCTGCCCTTCTCTCCTGCAGAGCTCCACTCCGAACCTCTCTCTCCCTCTCTCTCTCTATTCGTTCTTCCCCTCGTTCTGCCGTTCTCTCCCTCACGCATTCCTTTATTCGTTCCGATCTGTCCAAAAACGGCGAGTACCATTGGTCAGTATTTTTACCCCTGACACCCGAGGTTGTCTCCCTCTAATTCCATTGGATGTTCAAATCATGACAGTCCCGTCTACACGCCTTACTCTCTGTGGTGGTCAATTGGTCATTTAATTGATTAGCTAGATTTCACCCCCACACACACTACCTTCCCCCTTCCCTACTTCACTGGCGCGGTGTGGCTTAAGTGGTGGACACTGGTCAATCTAAATTGGCCAGCTGAGTCTGGGTAGGCACCACGACGTCCGAGTAACAATGACGTTGGTTCCACAAGTGGCTAGATGAGCTTGAGCTCGGCTCTGCGACTCGTCTCGCTAGACATCGAGGCGTCGGTCAAAGCTGCTTAGCCCGTATAGCCGGACAGACCGTCTTCCTGAAGCCTCTCCACTAAGCTTAATTGGCCGGACCCGACCTATGGGCCCGTCTCTCTGACGCCTAGAATGTTTGAGTTTGGACTTAGGTCCGAACAAATTGACTGGCGACTCCCCAAGTTAGGTTGTTCCCCCCAAGTTAGGTTGTTTCCCCAAGTTAGGTTGTTTCATTTTTTTGTCCGTGACAAGTCAGAGTTGTAAGGAATGTTGAAATTGGCCAGAAGAAGAAAACACGCACAAAAACAAGCGAGCAATACAATAACTGTGTACCTGCATAAGACAGGATATGACATGATTCAGTAGATACAGTTTTATCGTAAAACACAAGAGGGAGATTCTGCACAAGATCATGTTAGTCAACTGGTGTAACTTTTTGTTCTTTTCAGAAAGATTACTTTGATGCTCAGTTTGATTTTGCAGAGATAGACAGTGAAGGTAATTCAGTTTTGTTCTCCCATGAGTACCTTGTTTTCTTTCTTTTTTTTCTCTTTCTTTTAACATCAGGAGAGATTGAGAAAGTTGACAGTTGTAAAACTGTACTTTTCTTTCAACATCAGGAGGGACTGAAAATGTTCACATTTGTGGCATCCATGTGTGGAAGAAAACATTTTCTTTGGAGTTTGCATCGCCCGATCTCGAAGCCATGTGCATCGTCTTCTACTTAGTATTTAACATACAGTTCTTTTAACAAGAGATTTATATTTGGCTTTATTTTACTTGTTCTACATTCATACACTAAAATGGTCCATGCGAAAATGTTGTGGTGGAATACTTACTGTGTTTTAAGTTTGTTTTCTCTGCACTGCAGTCTTTTGGTCTCAGCGAAGGCCTTTGCCACTTGATTGTTCTTCATGCCATCATCATATGGCGTGGGTGCTGATGGACACTTTTGTCATGGGTCGTGACTTCACACTGTTTTCAAGAGACAGTTATTCAGGATTGTGGAGAGATGGGGTCAGTTTTTGTCTTCTTTTGTGTGTGTGTGTGTGTGTGTGTGTGTGTGTGTGTATGTAAAGTTGGTCTATGTGGTCTGAATAGACTGTTTCTTTCTCTCCTTCTTCAAATTGTCTCTGGTCAAGTTCCAGAATCTTGACGTGTGGGATGTGTTAGACCTGTGCCCCCTCATGGTTTTGGTGTGTGTATTTTGTACATCTTTTTACAGAAAATCATGCTGAATGCTATGAAGTGCCAAAATACCCAAACAGCAGTGTTGTGTGTTCTATTTACAGTTGATTTGAAAGCAGTTTCTCTTATTTAGTTACAGTTTTGACAAGAGGTTTTGATTTCTTGCGGACTGTTAGGACATACACGATGCCAAGCGTACACACTTCACAGCAGACTATGAAAATCTTGTCCAGACATGTTCCACCTGATGTGATTTTTTTAGTTTCTGAAAGAGGTAAATATGTTTCATCTGATCTAAGATATGGGATTTTTTTAGTTTCTGAAAGAGGTAAATATGTTTCATCTGATCTAAGATCTTATGGGAAAAGAAAGATTTTTAAGCAGTTTCTTCACGTTTTAGAGAGTCTGATTTTATCTGTTGTGGAATCTTTTTATTTTAATCTGTATTGGGGGTTGACTTTGATGAGATGACAGCCGTAATGTGGATTCTCATGGTCAGCTGGGCTACACACAAGAAATACGATTTACTTTGCCTCTGTCTTCCAAGATGAATTAAACCGTCATTTACCAGAACAGCAAGAGACATGGTTTACTTTGCCTGTGTCTTGCAAGATGAATTAAGCCGTCATTTACCAGCACAACAAGAGACATGGTTTACTTTGCCTGTGTCTTCCAAGATGAATTAAGCCGTCATTTACCAGAACAAGATGGCCCACCGGAAGATTCAACACTGCCATGCGCCAGCTGCTAATGTCAGCCATGTTGAAATGAAAATCTGGTAGGAAATCATCACTTTCTTTAGTGTAGAAACAGTTTGTAGCAGAGGGGCTTTCCAAATACAGCATTTTCCACAGAGTCTATTCATATCCAATGAGAACTGTGGAAAAGGCTTGTGTTGTGAAGTACAAGTGACCGAGTTCACAAGTACCAATGCCATGGATGCCATGCAGAGTTTCCACGTTCCCTACCTTTAGTCAACCAAACTCATCCTTTGCTGAAACTGAAAGTGGCATCCAGTGGGGTAAAGATACTCCATGGGAATTATTTGTTTTACTAATTTTAAGGACTGATTTGGGGTCCCTCATCTCAGTTTACATGCTAACATGTAGCCTAGGCTGTATTAACCACTACATTTAACCTGCTTCACATAGAACCTGAAAATGCACACTTGCCACTTTATTGGTTCAAAGGGCAAATTTGGTTTTGAATCAACTTTGCTCGTTCTTCTTTTGAGGCATGTTGAGGCAGTTTTTGTTATCTTGATTATTATTCACAGTGCTGTTTGTTAACGAGTGAAATCAATGCTGATTTACTGAAACAGTCACAACAGCTAATCAAAACAATGCTCTGCACTCTCAGTTGGAAAGTTCTCTGATTTTGTTGCTGCAACTTCCAGTTGAAACGCACGCTGACAATAACTCGTGACATGTTCTGATTGATGTGCACCCAACAGGCCTGTCTGGTCAGAGTCGCGCACATCATTTCAAGATTGTGTGCTCTACAACAAGGTGGCACCAACAAGCACCAAGCTTTGCACAGTTATCACATGTCAAATCACATTCACCCTCATCAGATATACTGGATTGATGAATTTCTGTCACTGTACGTCAGGGACTTGTAATAATAATGTATTGTTGTTTTAATATGTGCTAATATTGTGAATCATCCACATGGTGATGGAGGCGAGGGACGCTCACGACGTACATACACAATGTCACACATTTAGCCTGTTGTCATGCACGTCTTGCCCATCAGGTCACAGGTCACCAGTCAGGGGAGATTATAATGACTTTTTTCTTGTGTGTTTGAAATGTAATTATCTGCCCTGACATGGCCCTGTGGTTGGTTGAACTGTTCATAACATGAATTCAAATGAAATGTATTTCAAATGAGTTTTAATTACAGTGTCGAAATTGTCATCGTTTTAACCCTTTCCATATGTTATGGGGGCATATGTGTAAGAAAGAGAGATGAACCAGTTGCTTCCTTTTGCATTCGATGCCAGTTTCAAAGTGTTTTGTGTGTGTGTGTGTGTGTGTGTGTGTGTGTGTGTGTTTCTTCAATTTAATGTCTATACACATAAGTGATTTTAGACAACCAAAATAAATGAATAAACAAGGTAGAAAAGGAGGAAGGGAGGGGGTGGATAGACAGGCAACTGAATGAGATAAAGAGATAGAGAAAACAGTGAGATAGAAAAAAAAATGAAGAAGTATAAATGGGAAAGGAAAAAGAGAAAAATAAGGATTAGAATGGGAATTGGAAGAAAAAATGTTAACATGAATAAAAATTGTAACATATAACATAACTAGAATAACATTTTAAAAAAATCAGATGAACGCTTAAAGTAACAGGATAATAACATTTAAACGTGAACATAGAATTATTAAAGGAATCTAAAAATGGTACTCTGAACAAGACCTAAAACAATGTCACAAATCAAAAGGGTTTTTATTAAAACCTCCATCAGGGACGTTTCCGAAAAAGCAGGCAGATAGGTTTTCATTTTCTACAGTGGAAAAGTATATGTTCATTAGAAATTTTCCCACCACAAACACATGTGATGTTGGAAGTGAATTTGGTCTTAAAAGCATTAAGTTTAAATCTATAGGCAAGGGAAGTTAAAAGCCTTAAGTTAGACAGTTGACCATACTTAGATATAAACACATCTTTAAAACTCGTTTGGTGGTCAGCAGGTGATGAGTGGCTAACATCTTCTTGTTTCCTTCTAAAATGCTTCCAGCAAGCATTCTGCAGTAGGCTATACCCTTCTTTCAGTGATAATGGGATTTTCAAATCATATGTTTCGTTTGTATAATCTGCAGAGTTTTTAGCTACTTTATCTGCGGATTCATTGAAATGTATTCCACTGTGTGAAGGCACCCAAAGAAATGTAAGATTACTAACTGTAGGATAAGGAAATGCACCAAATGATTAATCTCGAAAATCAAATCTTGTCTCACACTAGAATTTGAATTGCTTAAGGCATACAACACTGATTTTGAATCGACACAAAAAAGAATCTGAGTCACAGTTTTCGGAAAATCAAGCAAATAATGCAAAGCCATGAGAATGGCAGGTAATTCAGCTGTAAATATAGATCTGTGCTTTCCAATATAAAAACCTCTTTTGACCTTTAAGTAGGGGATAGTGAAAGCAGCACCAGCTTCGTGATTTTCTAGAACTGAACCATCGGTATAAACTTTGAGATGATTTGGATAATTGAGAAAAATGCTCATTCGCAACTGTGCCAATGAGATTTATATTCTCACTTTTCTTTGCATCGGTATAATTAATGTCAAAATGTCCTTTTTGTAATTCCCATGGAGGGATAGCACTACATGGATTACTACATTTTACCATATCTTCTTATCGTATTTCTGATTGTTGAAAGGTATCTAGAGTTTCAGTTCTTATTGTTTTAAGACATGATATGTTTTTGGCTCGTTTTGGGAAATCAACATCTGATCTTTAGCCAATTTCCTTTTCAACATTGTTTTCACTTAAAGAGCCTTTTAACAAATATTTAGCGATGGCAAGGTGACGGCATTCATTTAAAGGAAGTACTCCTACCTCTCTATATGTCGCTATTGTTGATGTATGGAAAGGAACCCCAAAGGCCAATCGAAAAGCTTTACAGTCCACGCTTTGTAATTTGTTTAATAAATGTTTTGGAGCAGTAAAAAAACCTTCTTGACCATATGTAAGCCTAGAGCGAACAAGACTTATCGCTAGATGTTTTAGTACTCCGACATCTAGGCTCCAGTATTGCTTACTAATAATAACTTTTAAAAAATTTAAAGTTTTTTCTTGCTTTAGTTAATAAGTATTCAATGTGATAATTTCAATTTAATTTAGAAGTAATATAAACTCCCCAAAACTTTACCCTTTGTTTATATTCCAAAATATCAGACCCAATACGGAGGGATGGTAAGTTGGGTGGATCAGCACCATTGTTAAATAAAACCAGATGAGTTTTCTCAGTTGATAGAGTTAGTCCATTTTCAAGCAAGTAGTTATTTAATTTATCTAATTCCATTTGATAAGCTTTTCTATAGTAATTTATATCTCTTTTTGGTGACTTCTTTTTCATGGACACATTCATCCACATGCAAATATCATCTGCATATTGTACTAAGTTGACATTTTTTGACAAACATTGAGGTAGGTCATGAAGTAGTATATTAAAAAGATGGGGCGCTATTACCGAGCCTTGTGGAATACCCATTGTAGGCATGTGGTAGTCGAATAGGAATTTCCCCACCTTTGTTGCATGCTTCTTTTCATCAGTAAGTCTTTTATGTAAAAGTAGATGTTCCGAGACAACCCAATTTGTTTCAATTTATACAGTAATTAATGATGCCAAACACGATCATATGCCTTTTTTTTTATATCAAAAAAGGTTGCTAGAATGTTCTTTCTGCGAGCAAATTGATGCTTTACCTGTGTAGTCAATTTGACAAGATGATCAATGGTGGACCTACCCTTTCGGAAACCGGCTTGGTTTTTTGGGATCACTTTATTTTTGTTACAATAGAATATTAGTCTTGTTTAAAACTATCTTTTCCATGAGTTTGCCCACATGCGAAGTTAATGATATAGGTCTGTAATTATTCTTATTACTTTTCGTTTTTCCTTCTCTAGGAATCGGTATTATGATAGAATGTTTCCATATTTTAGGGTTTTGTCCCTGTTCCCAACACTTTTGAAATAAGTCGTGGAGCAACAGTACCCAACTGTCTGGCAAATGTTTAAGTAAGATATAAGAAATTGCGTCCATGCCTACTGATGACTTTTTATTTGTCAGGGAAAGTATAGCTTCTCTCAACTCACGTATAGCAATTGGAGCATTGACATAAAGATCATCTTTGCGCTGTGGATCTTGATAGTCATCATTTCTTTCTTCATTTTCCCTGAAAATTTTGTGATTTTTTGGTAGTTTGCTTGCATTCATTATATCAGCAAACATATCTACAAATGATTCTGCCTTTTCCGAATTGCTTGGTAATTCATTACCATCAAATTTGATTGGACAGTGTGGCAAATGAACACCATGTTTATTTCATTAAACTTTTTTCCACACCCTTTGTAAGTCTTTATAGGTATGTGTTTCATTGGTGCAGAAATTAGACCAAAATTCCCGCTTGACTTTTGCAGTCGTTCTATTACTCATGACATTTGCTTTCTTCCATGGAGCATACGTTTTTGGTCCAGGATTTTGTAGGTATAATTTATATTCTTCTGTTTTCTTGTCAACTGTTTTTCTGGCATTCATCATTCCACCATACGTTCCCTGCATGTTTATCTGATTTGCGAGCTGCATATTTAGGAATGGCATAATCAGCAGTATTTAGTACTGTTTCCGTAAATTTTGAGTAATAAATGTCTATGTCATCATCTTTAATGCAATCTATGTTTTGTGCACATAAAAAAGCTCTAAATGTTTCCTAATCAGCAAAGTTATAATTATATTTAGGAATGACATCTTTATCTTTATCGCTAGATATTTGTTGAACATTGACAGTGGTAACAATGGGTATATGATCACTCCCAAGCGTGTCACAAAGTGGTTTCCCATGTGCAATTATGGGCCAAAGCAGGGGATATCAAAGATAGATCAATGGCAGTGGCTCTATGATTTGTATTGTCTGGAATTCTAGTCACTCTTCCATCGTTTAAAAGGTAAAGATTTGAGTCTACTATGTTTTCTAAAAATCTGTGACTAGTGATCAAAGTGCAATTTTTCTCCCAAAAAGGGGAGTGTGCATTAAAGTCTCCACAAATTAGCCACTTTTTGTTTGGATTTTGTATTGTAAGAATCCATTCCGTGTTAATTTCTGTTGGGCCTTTTGGTAAGTAGACAGAAACAACATTTATTATTAGTTGATCATTAAACTTTAGACTTGCAGCACATGAAAGAATATTAGGATCATTCTTAGGGGCTGGGGAATCGCACACTGTATACTGTATTTTTTCATTAATGTATATAGCTGTCTTAATATTTTTTGTTTTATTTACTGTCTCATGCACTGGTGGATAATAATATATTTACCAGTTTAGGTAGGCTCTTTTGGTTTACATTCAAAGATTGTAAAATCAGAACCTGGTAGTAAGAAGAAACAAGATGTTGAGTGAGATAAGACAGGTTTGTTTTTACAGACCTGCAGTTCCATTGTAAAACCTTAATGGGAACTGACTTTGTCATGATAAGGAAAAAAGGAAAATGTGAAGAAATTCGGTTGTTTGTTTTATAAAAATAACACGAATAAACCTCACGTAAAATGATAAATATAATGCAGAGAAATACACAAATTTTAAAAAAAAAAGAAGAAGAAAAAAGGGGGGGGGGGGGGGGGGGGGGGAGTGGGAGGTGGAGGGGTGGTTGTTAATCAACTAAACAACAAATTGTGATAACAATATTTTGCGATGGCAACAAGTCTAAAAAATATAAAACAAAGACAGTTAATTGCACTGTTGAAGCTTATACAAAGCTAGACATGTACTAAGCCTAGACAACATTTCTTATGGAAATGTAATTTTAGAGGAATCCTCAAGTTCAAGAAGTTCGAACATGTTCCATGGTCTTCCATATCGTGGGTAAGGGGGGCATCTGCGGAGGCTAGGCTGTTGGGGTGAATGCCAGTGCTGGTGGTACACGGGAGGAGGAGGGCGTGATGTTCTTCGCGGTCTCTCCCAGAACTGTCCCTCAGATGTCGGCCCACGTTGCCCGCCAAGATGCTGGAACACGGGGGTTGGGGTGGATGTCATCCCTCATGAATTTGCCATGGGTGGAGAAGTCAGGGGTTGATGAAAGAGCGTTCTGCATAGATTGTAACCCTTCACTTAGAAATGCGTTAAAAAGTTCTCTTTTGACATCAAGTTGGAGTCACGCACGGGGATGATTTTGCTGACAACAGTTTTAATGTTTGGATGGTCAGCAGCGATGTTCTTGATTACTTTTGTGAACTTTTGAGACGTGGTTTTGGGATCTGATGATTGATGTCATTTATTCCACAATGAACAACAGCTGCGTCTATATCTACTGGCTTGCTCTCCTGTTTTTCGATTACGGCTGTGGTAAATGAAGAGTTTTCTGAATATCTTCAGTGGTACGGCATTTACCCGACCGGACGTACAAGTCGTAGGACCAACCCAGTCTCTTTGTTTTGCTACCACTGAAGACAGAATCCCCCAAAAGAACGACTTGTGGAAGCTTTTCCCTATTTGGCGCTTTCGAACATTCTTTTCTGCTTTGACGTCACGCGTGGACTTACTATCATTGATGTCAGTTTTCATCTCTCCAGTTTGTTTTTGTTCTGTTTCGTTTTGTTTTTTTGTTTTCTTTCTGCTTTATCGTTGTTCTGCCCGATGTTTTTGGTGCAGGGGTCAGTGGAGCAGTTCTTGCAGCACCCGCGAATGTTTTTCCGGTATGGAAACTAGGGAGTTCAGCAGAGGGGCATGTTTCAGTCTTCTTAGGTTCTTCTTGTAAGACTTTAAGACTTGGTGTTAAGTTTTCAATCGCCTCGGTTTGCAATTTTACTGTCTTTTCTAGACTTTCAATATGCTCAAAAAGTGACTGAATCATTGGCGAAACAGACTCACTAACCTCCGTCTGGGTGCTGATTTCTTTTGTCTCTGTCTTCAGTGTATCTGGAGGTGAAGACTGTACCTCTGTCATGGAACTCTGGGCCTGGTCCTGGAGTTTCAATGGTCCCAGCACATCCTTGCTTGCATTTTTAATGCTCACGCCTTTTTTGGTGCTGTCTCTTCTTTTTCTTTTAACAACACTCGTTAGGCGATCACCCAGACTTGTTGATCTTGTCAGAATAGGCATAGTGCCTCAGATCAGTAGAAACTTCAACAGGCGAAATTACTTCAGCTGAATTAGGAATAGAGTTTGTTTAGAACTTACCGCCAATGACATTGACAAACAAAGCACATGACAAGACACGATGCATTTCAACCACTTGGGTCTTCTTCAGGCGAAAAAATAAATCACATTTAACATGTGGGACAGTACAAACAAAGAACGAAAAACGAAAAAAGAATGAAAAATGACTCATCCGTTGTTGTCCATGTGGTCGGTAGGCGGAAATGACATGGGGCCAGGGGGATTATGGAGAGGAAACGGGAGGGGGGGGGGGGGGTTGCGTGGGGGAGGTGTGTGTGTGTGATATGATGGGGTTGTGTGTCTAGTTTATTCGGATGGTGTGATATCTTTGTGATGGTTGTGGTAATGGTGGATTGATAATAATGGTAAGGGGAAAGAAGGGAGGGGGGGGGGGGGGGGGGGGAACTGAGGGGAAAAAAAAGAAAAGGTGGGGGGGGGGGGGGGGGGGATTTAAGGGGAAGGATAAAACAAAATTAAGATTAAATAGATGGAGGGTTGCTGTGACTACTGTATGAAGTGAGTGAAGGAGATGTGGTGGTGGTGTATGTATGTGTGTGTGTGTGTGTGTGTGTTGGTAGGGGATATTGCCAACTGATGTGGAAGTGGTGGGTATGTGTGTTTGGTTATTGTTGGATATTGATGCCTTGGGGGTGTAGTGTGCCCAGTTTGGCAATGAGATGGGATTCTTGAGTTGTGCGTTCAAAGCTGTCACTCTGTGACTGCCAGAGTGATGGCACTCTGGCAGTCACAGAGTGACAGCTTTGAACGCACAACTCAAAAATCCCATCTCATTGCCAAACTGGGCACACTACACCCCCAAGGCATCAATATCCAACAATAACCAAACACACATACCCACCACTTCCACATCAGTTGGCAATATCCCCTACCAACACACACGCATACACACACACATACATACACCACCACCACATCCCCTTCACTCACTTCATACAGTAGTCACAGCAACCCTCCATCTATTTAATCTTAATTTTGTTTTATCCTTCCCCTTAAATCCCCCCCCCTCCCCCACCTTTTTTTTTTTTCCTCAGTTCTCCCCCCCCCCCCCCCCCCCCCCCCCCCCCCCCCCTTCTTTCCCTTACCATTATTATCAATCCACCATTACCACAACCATCACAAAGATATCACACCATCCGAATAAACTAGACACACAACCCCATCATATCACACACACACACCTCCCCCGACGCAAACCCCCCCCCCTCCCCTCCGTTTCCTCTCCCATAATCCCCTGGCCCCATGTCATTTCCGCCTACCGACCACATGGACAACAACGGATGAGTCATTTTTCATTCTTTTTTCGTTTTTCGTTCTTTGTTTGTACTGTCCCATATGTTAAATGTGATTTATTTTTTCGCCTGAAGAAGACCCAAGTGGTTGAAATGCATCGTGTCTTGTCATGTGCTTTGTTTGTCAATGTCATTGGCGGTAAGTTCTAAACAAACTCTATTCCTAATTTTGCTTCGTTCGCCGCCGTCAGTCACTCCATTTTGAAATTTTACTTCAGCTGAGCTATCTCCGCCATCTTGAAAGTGTCGTGTGGTGTGTGTGTGTGTGTGTGTGTGTCTGTGTCTGTGTGTGTGTTGCATGTGTGTGTGTGTGTATGTGGTCCAGTAGTCTGTGTGAAAATAAGTGAAAGTGTTGAAAGCCCTGTAGGCCCAATGGCAGGTGAAGCCCCATCCTGTCCATGAACAAGGATCCAAGGGTGTCGGTAGTTTCTGTGCACAGCTGTACCCAGCCCCATCAGTGCTGTATGTCCTACAGTTAAGACTTCACCAGTGCCATAAGAGCATGCAGTGGATTTCCCTGTACTCCCTCCTTGTAGTTCCCCAGGAGAATGCAGACTGCCATCTGCAGAGTATTGTTTCAGGCATCTTACATGTGTGTTATTTTGTATGTCTAAAAGGTGTCCAATCTGTCAAAAATTTCATAGTCTGTTTCATGTTGTGTGATGAATAAGCGTCACTGTGTACCACGATTTGTGAGGTTGTTTTTATTTGGGGTCATTTTTTAGTGGCGATGCTGTCTGTTCCAGTTCATGAGTTTAGTATAAACAAAGAGAAAAATGTTCCAGAACTACAAGCAGTTAGAACGGGAGGCAGTGTTACCTAACCCACTCTTTGCCTACACCATCTCGCATGACATCTTGTCATCCATGCGTTTTAAAATCCCGAAAGTGAGCAGTAGAATTTCATACAGGAAAGCTGGCAGGAAGAAATTGAAAGGGGGCAGTCTTTAATTAACAACTTAAGAAGCAGGTTATTGATGTTGTATTTAATTACTTTGTTTACAGATGAGATTAGTGGAAATAGGTCTAGACATAATTATAATTGTGTCAGGCAGTGAGAGGGTTAGGGAGTGAATCTAATGTTGTCGAAGACAGTAAAGCTCTGGAACTGCAAGTCATTTAAAAGTGAGGCAGGCTTACTAGGGAAGTTCCAGTGTTTGGAAGTTTCAGTGTGCCAGATTTTTTGTACAAAGAATGGGAAAGAGTGTACAGTGTAAGACAGTGATAGTGCCAGATCAGATGATAGCGAATGTGTTGTGTCAAAGACAGACAAATGTGCACTGTATGAAACACTGCTCTCCATAGGTATCGAACACTTGCAGCCCCATATGTATCATACACTTGCAGCCCCATATGTATCAAACACTTGCAGCCCCATATGTATCAAACACTTGCAGCCCCATATGTATCATACACTTGCAGCCCCATATGTATCATACACTTGCAGCCCCATATGTATCAAACACTTGCAGCCCCATATGTATCAAACACTTGCAGCCCCATATGTATCAAACACTTGCAGCCCCATATGTATCAAACACTTGCAGCCCCATATGTATCAAACGCATGCATTCCATAGGTATTAAACACATGCATTCCAACATGCTGTTCCGAAGTATGTTACCTACTGTCTTAAGCATGCTCAGACGACAACAAACGTGATTTCTCAGATAACACAACATACCTCCCATGTAACATGTACTGTTGTCACTGTTCATGATCAGATGCACTCTCTGTTGCTGCCTTTTTATAACCACCATGTTCATCTCTGGGTGTGTAGATTATATCCAGTGCACACAGAGTCAGAAATAAGAATACTACTACTACAACTAATACTAATACTAAAATTAACTATCATATATATATATATATATATATATATATATATATATATATATATATATGTGTGTGTGTGTGTGTGTGTGTGTGTGTGTGTGTGTGTGTGTGTGTGACTATAATAGTTATATTAATGATAGTAATAAAAGTAATGGAAATCAAAGTAATAAGAATAATGAGTAGGTGGAAAGGAATGGAACTGATAAGTGAGTTCAAAGCTAAGAGTACTGTCAAAAGAGAAAAAAGGGTGAAAAAGAAAGAAATGTATGTTAAAAAGAAGGTATAAGTGAAAAAGAAAGAAATGTATGTTAAAAAGAAGGTATAAGTGAAAAAGAAAGAAATGTATGTTAAAAAGAAGGTTTAAGTGAAAAAGACAGAAATGTATGTTAAAAAGAAGGTTTAAGTGAAAAAGACAGAAATGTATGTTAAAAAGAAGGTATAAGTGAAAAAGACAGAAATGTATGTTAAAAAGAAGGTATAAGTGAAAAAGACAGAAATGTATGTTAAAAAGAAGGTATAAGTGAAAAAGACAGAAATGTATGTTAAAAAGAAGGTATAAGTGAAAAAGAAAGAAATGTATGTTAAAAAGAAGGTATAAGTATTGGAAAGAAAAGGGGTAGATCAGATAAGTAAGTAAAGAATATATTGACAAGGAAAATGAAGAAAGTCAAGGTACCAGCCACCGTGGCGAAGTGGTTAGCATCGCGGACTCCCGGCTGAGAGGTCATGGGTTCGAATCCCATCAGAGTCATGTGGGTTTTTCTTCCCCGACAGGCTCCTACCCAGAGTTGAGTTTGCTGCGGACTCAGTTGGAAAGACTGGGACCACACAGTCGAGTTTCATCCACTTAATGGATGCGTTTCTGAGAGTGTTGCTCAAATTTCCTGACCAACACTGCAGGTGTCTGTATCTCTCGGGCCTGGTTGACGCCGGGATATATTTTGAAAGGAAACATGGAGTACAGCCCTGTCATGTAGTCTCAGACAGAAACGGAAATCCGTAGCATCATCTTAATCATCCTCATTGTCATCGATCAGCATAAAAAAATGTCTCAAATTCTGTGGCCCTTCATGCCCTGCTCTCATGGTGACCTCAATTTTCGATGTCCTCTCCATGTCTGTGGCCTTGGTTTGGTTCTGTCGGGGTCACCGGTATCGGCGAGTCCATGGGGGCTGTCGTTGGACGGACGTGGTGGCGCCCTCCGGAGGGAGAGCTCACTCACGCCGGCTCCGCGACTAAGCAATTATTGTCATCAGTAGGGGGCTTAGTAGGTGGTGTCCTGCGTATATTAGATCAGAACAGGCGCCACTGAACACCACCGAAGTGACTCAGCAGCAGTGCAGTGTCTACTCCGGTGGGTTTCCTCTTGACGACTTGACATTGACTGCTCCCTGTGGATTGCCGGTGTCGGGGCTGCGGCGGGGCCGACCGGGCTGTGGCTGTGGACGGGGTGTTGGAATGAGCGGTGTGGGTGCACTGCCTCTGAGGTGGCGCAGAGGTTGGGACAGCAAAAAAAGAAAAAAAAAAAGAAAATCAAGGGAGGAGAGAAGAGAGGACAGCTGAAACATGTACAAGAGGTAAATGACGATAATCTGGTCATGTGTCTGTGGACAGTACTGTGGGCCAGTGCTGTGGGGGTAGAAGCGTACATGCTGTTTCTGGATGTTGATGTCAAGCGGGTGGAGGGTTCCAAGTCTGGCAGTAAAATAGGATTCCTGCATGCTGTACCCAAAGTTGTCGCTCTCTGTGACTGTCAAAGCACCAGGACTTTTGACATGACTGGTGACGTGTTGGGAATGGTTGAAGTGCAGAGTGAGTGGTTTGAATCGGTGATGGCGGATGTCAGCCAGGTGTTAAGAAATGTGCGTGTCATGTGTGCAGGATGTCTCACCAAAACAGATCTTACCACACAGTTCACACTGGATAGCATACACAGTGTTGCGGCTCTGATGGGAGAACATGCATTTAATGTTGTTTGTTTGTTCTTTCACTTGGAGGCTCAGTAATTCTATTTGGTTTCTATGTTTCTATTCTGCCTGCAGTCACCCCACTTTGAAATCCACCTTTGAGAGTTACTTTTCCAACCACAGGGGGAATGAACTTTTTTTGAGAGTGTGTTGAAACCAACCTTTGAGAGTTACTTTTCCAACCACAGGGAGAATGAAATCTTCTTGAGAGTGTGTTGAAACCAGCCTTTGAGAGTTACTTTTCCAACCACAGGAGAATGAAATCTTCTTGAGAGTGTGTTGAAACCAACCTTTGAGAGTTACTTTTCCAACCACAGGGGGAATGAACTCTTCTTGAGAGTGTGTTGAAACCAACCTTTGAGAGTTACTTTTCTAACCACAGGGGGAAATGAACTCTTCTTGAGAGTGTGTTGGTGAACACATTCTGGGTGATCAAGTGCTTGAAGGAAGGGTCACTTGTGCGGGGCTTGACCATGAAGGAGGGGGTGGGGGTGGAGGAGGAGGACTGGAAGTGTGGAGCGGAGGATGATGATAGAGGGGGACGGGGTTTGGGCGAGACGATAAGAGGGGGAAAAAGGAGCTTTATGTGATTCGATAAGCAGACCACCATTCAGTTGCTGTCTGCGACCTTAGCAGGGGTACTGTGTGCATGCCTTTACCAAATCAGTCTTCTGCACGTTCAGAAGGGGGAGGGTGGGTGTGTGTGTGAAGAAAGTGAAGAAAGGGGAAGGAGGAGGGACATGATTCTTTGAGTCATATGTGTATGTGAAGGATTATGGGTTTTTAGGGTGAGGGGTGGGGGTGTGGGTATGTTTGCATGCATGGACATATATGTGGAGGCGTGCACAGGTACATGAAATTGTGTCTACACATGAACAAATGGACTCACCTTTTTAAAAAAAAACATGGTATGTGCATACATATTCCAACATTTTTCATCTGATCTAGGATTTTACGGAAGAAAGATTTTTAACGCAGTTTCTGGTGCACTTTTAGAAGATGTATTTTAAAGAGATGTGTGATAGGTTTTTTTTATTGTTGTTGTTGTTGTTGGTGATGACGTGTGAGTTGATTTTAATGTGGTGACGGCCCTGATATGGCCCTTTGTGGTCGGCTGGGCTATAAGCAACATTACCTTACCTTACCAGTATTGAGCTCAACAACAAAGAAAAAAAATCTCCCTGATAACAAAAATAATTTTCTAATTTGGTATGAATCTGTACATTTTTTTGGTTTTGTTGTGTATTTTGTTTGTTTTTTAGTAAAACGTGTGATTAAAAAAAAAAAGTAACAGTTTTGCAATAAATGTGTATCCAGATGCTGTATGTTATTTTTGGAATTATTTATTGCTACTGCTTTATAGACTTGTTTGTTGATTACGAATTCATTATGTTAACAATTTGAAATGTTCGTTTTATTTGTCTTTATTTCTCAGCTCTTGTTTTCTCATTGGTATGTGGTTTTGATGAAATTGGCAAGGAATGATGACCTGTTGGTAGAGATAAATGTAAAGAGAGGCTTTGAATAGATCCAGACACACATGTAGCCTCTCCCCCCCCCCCCCCCCCCCCCTCCTCCCCCCCCCCCTCAACTTTCGAAAAATAACAAATCATAAAGTACTATGTAAAGAGAGGCTTCGAATAGATCCAGACACACATATAGCCTCCACCCCCCACCCAACCCCATTCTAAAAATAACAAATCATAAAGTACTTGAAATTCTGCTGAGGGAAGTGGGGTAGCAGGTCTGAGTGGGTTGTTATTTGCTGGTTTGTTGTTGTTGTTGTTTGTTTGTTTGATAGTAGAAAAATGTCGTTTATTGTTGATTTGGTTTTTTGATACGGAACAAAAAGTCATTCTCCAGTTGGACAGTGTAGACAATGTGTGGGACAGCATGTTTAAGGGAATCCCTTGCCCTCCTCCCCTGCCTCCCATTCCTCCCCTGCCCCACCCAACATCCCCATCCCCCACCCCCAGCGCCACCACCTCTCCATCTCCCTCACCGTGACCCAGCATGCATTTTGACATACGTACATGCCAGTGGAGGCGGCCAATCACAGTCTGGCTTTGTATGCACTTGCGTCTTCTGCTTCTTTCATTTCTCCTTTCTTTTTTCTGTTTTTGTTTTTCTTCTCCTTGTTTGTGTTTTGGGAATGTTCATAGATTTGCAGTGTAAAGAACGCTGTTCAAGAGATGTTCTTTATTTTGTTATTTTACTTCTTTTTTGTCTCCTGTTGTGTCAGGTTTTTGTGTGAAGGGGAAGAGATATTACTCATGAATGACAAAAATGCTAATATGTCGATCATCCCCAAGCCCTTCTAGCAAAGCTCAGACTGAAAAGATAGAAATACATTCTGCGGTCCTTTATGCCCTTCTCTCATGCTGACCAGTCTCTTTGTTTCCCTGAATCATCTGTGTTGTGAGTTTGTGCCAGTGTTTTGCAGTGCCATTGTGTTGTGTGATGAACTAGCAATAGCGTCTGTTGCCGCCAGCACGGGTGTCTTTTCATGCTGCAGCTGTTGTCATCACCAACCATACAGTCTGGGTGAAGGGAGGTGGACAGGGGCAGTTGTCATCACCAACCATACAGTCTGGGTGAAGGGAGGTGGACAGGGGCAGTTGTCATCACCAACCATACAGTCTGGGTGAAGGGAGGTGGACAGGGGCTGTGTCCTGTACCTGTCGACCTGAAACTGGCTCAGCTGGTGGTGCAGGGTCCTTGAGGCAGGTACCCTGACAGTGACTGGATATCCAGTTTCATGTGGACTGCTTGGACGGCACAAGGGGGGTAGGAGACTTAAAACATGACTGTGTGTGTGGGACAGCTGAAGATCAGGGCTGAAAAATAAATCAAGGAAACAAAAACAAGAAAAAAGAAAAAAAAACAACACAGAAAATGGAATCCATATCATAGGAGATGGTGCTGATTCCACAGAATCTGTTGAGGTTTTTGTTTGTTTGTAAATGAGGATAGTGTCAGTCTGTGGATGGGACATGTACGAAGATAGGCGTGAGTACAGTCTGTGGATGGGACATGTACGAAGATAGGCGTGAGTAGAGTCTGTGGATGGGACATGTACGAAGATAGGCGTGGATAGAGTCTGTGGATGGGACATGTACGAAGATAGGGGGGGTTTAGAGTCTGTGGATGGGACATGTACGAAGATAGGCGTGGGGTAGAGTACGTAACAGCTGGGAATGATGTTGGGACAGGATGACTTCTATGGGAAAATAGAAGAATATGGGAAAATAAAAGGGAAAAAAAAGTCAGGTAATTGTCCATGGCCTGTTGGTGGTATTTCTCCACACTGTTCACGCCACCCATTCAGTGCACAGCTGCATCTGGGTCGTCTGTCTCAGTGTCGGGACCAGCCGTCTGCAGGGAGCATCAGCAAATGAAAATGGTGCTGAATTACCGTCTTTATTGTGTTGAACGTATCTGTGTAAACGTGGACATGCTGTTTGTCTTGATGTGGTGGCGTGATGACCACACATACATGAAATACATGCACTCTTTACATGTGGTTGATACCTAACTGACTGATGGGTTAATTGGCTGATTGATCAACTTTTTTCGTTTTCTTTTTCTTTTTTCACTTCATTTGCTGAAAGCAATATTTATTACAATAGTTGGGTATTCATTTTAACTATTGATTTGGATGGCTGTTGCCTTATAAGTTTATTAATTTTGTGCTTTGTCTTGGATGTATGTTGTATTGAATTATGTATCTATTTATTGATTCATACTTTTATTCAAGACTGCTTTTTCCTCATGCAATTCCTACGCACTCTGACTCTGAATTCTGTATTATGCTGTCATCCACAATAATGGGTGACTGTCATTTGATTATACAATGCTGGCTGTATCGTTACCATCCTATGTAACATTGCTGCTGCTGCCTTTAGTTCATTTATTATTTTTGTGTGTTGGTTTTTGTTGTTTGGTTTGTTTTTTCAGTAATTGATGTTTTTCAGTGATGAAGATCATTTTGACCTTTAAGTTGTTACCTTGCTTTGACGGGTTTTCAAAGAATCACTGGTATGGGTGAAGAATTCAGGGCTGCTTTTTGTTTGTTTGTTTGATTTGTGTACAATCGGTGGTCACTCTTTTGCATGTGAAAATCCATGGTCAGCCCCTTGTGAGAATGGTTAGGTGAGGTGAGGAGGGAAGGGGAAGTGCATAGTAGAGGACGGAGGGCAAGGGGGGGGAGGTGGTGGTGTAGGTGGGTGTGAGGAGGGGGTGGTGTCTTTCAGTATGCGTTGTATCCTCCATCTTCTGGGAGTTCGGTGCTAACATCTTTTTTTTTTTTCTGCCTGCTTCTCTGACTTGTACTTCTAGTTGTTTTTTTCTTCTTCAGGCTTTAACCTTTAACTGTTGTCCACTGTTTTTTTAACCTGTTCTTTTGTCACCTATTGATCTGTCTTATAGAAAGTCTGTACACTTTTTTTTTAATGTTTTTTTTTAATAGCATTTTTGACAAGGTTTTTTTATGGATCTGACAATGAGATGGTGAGATTGGTGTCCAGAGTGAACATGTGTCCATGTTCCAGTCTCTGTGTGACCATAGGGTGAGATTGGTGTCCAGAGTGAACACGTGTCCATGTGTCAGTCTCTGTGTGACCATAGGGTGAGATTGGTGTCCAGAGTGAACACGTGTCCATGTGTCAGTCTTGTGTGACCATAGGGTGAGATTGGTGTCCAGAGTGAACATGTGTCCATGTGTCAGTCTCTGTGTGACCATAGGGTGAGATTGGTGTCCAGAGTGAACACGTGTCCATGTTCCAGTCTCTGTGTGACCATAGGGTGAGATTGGTGTCCAGAGTGAACACGTGTCCATGTGTCAGTCTCTGTGTGACCATAGGGTGAGATTGGTGTCCAGAGTGAACACGTGTCCATGTGTCAGTCTCTGTGTGACCATAGGGTGAGATTGGTGTCCAGAGTGAACACGTGTCCATGTGTCAGTCTCTGTGTGACCATAGGGTGAGATTGGTGTCCAGAGTGAACACGTGTCCATGTTGCAGTCTCTGTGTGACCATAGGTCTTTTTTGTTTGTTTTTTGTTTTAAACAAGAGCCATGATTGTTTTAAATCCATTCGGCAATTTTTATTGGTATTGAAGGCAAGAAGTGAAATAGAATGGTTGACACTCTCAGCCTGATCCAGTCTGATCTCCTTCCATGACGTCAGTATTTCATTTTGATCTGACTTCACATTGCCAGTAGTTCATTTTGATCTGCCTTCATGACGTCAGTAGTTCATTTTGATCTGCCTTCATGATGTCAGTAGTTCATTTTGATCTGCCTTCATGATGTCAGTAGTTCATTTTGATTTGCCGTCATGACAACAGTAGTTCATTTTGATTTGCCGTCATGATGTCAATAGTTCATTAAGATCTGCCTTCATGACGTCAGTAGTTCATTTTGATCTGCCTTCATGACGTCAGTAGTTCCTTTTGTTCTGCTGTCATGACGTCAGTAGTTGATTTTGATTTGCCATCATGACGTCAGTAGTTCATTTTCATCTACCGTCATGACGTCAGTAGTTCATTTTCATCTACCGTCATGACGTCAGTAGTTCCTTTGGATCTGCCTTCATGACGTCGGTAGTTCAGCTATCAACGCTGTGGATAATGCGGGGCCTGCGTTGTTTGTTTTGGTGTCTTTTTTGTTGTTGTTATTTTTGTTTTTATTTTTTCAACACATGACTTTGTTGTGTGTGTGGTGACAGCTCTGAAAGAGCTACTTGAGGCTGGCTGGACTGATGAAGCAGAAATCATGATTGGATTGTGTCACATACACACATATTTATGCACAGTGCTTCCTTTTTATTATCTTTTTTTTTTTTCAAAATACAAATGTGTGTGACCAGCTGCCGTGGCGAAGTGGTTAGCGTCGCGGACTCCCGGCTGGGAGGTCGTGGGTTCGAATCCCATCAGAGTCATGTGGGTTTTTTCTGCTCCGACCGGCTCGTACCCAGAGTTGAGTTTGCTGCGGACTCAGTTGGGAAGACTGGGACCACACAGTCGAGTTTCATCCACTTAATGGATGCGTTTCTGAGAGTGTTGCTCAAATTTCATGACCAACACTGCAGGTGCCTGTATCTCTCGGGCCTGGTTGACGCCAGGATATATTATGAAAGGAAGCGTAGAGTACAGCCCTGTCATGTAGTCTCAGACCGAAATGGAAATCCGTAGCATCATCTTAATCATCCTCATTCCCATTGATCAGCATAAAAAAAATGTCTCAAGTTCTGTGGCCCTTCATGCCCTGCTCTCATGGTGACCTCAATTTCGATGTCCTCTCCACGTCTGTGGCCTTGGTTTGCTTCCGTCGGGGTCACCGGTATCGGCGGGTCCATGGGGGCTGTCGTTGGACGGACGTGGTGGCGCCCTCCGGAGGGAGACCTCACTCACGCCGGCTCCGCGACTAAGCAATTATTGTCGTCGGTAAGGGGCTTAGTAGGTGGTGTCCTGCACACCACCGGCGCCACTGAACACCACCGAAGTGACTCGGCGGCAGTGCAGTGTCTCCTCCGGTGGGTTGCCTCTTGACGAGTTGACATTGACTGCTCCCTGTGGATTGCTGGTGCCGGGGGCTGTGGCGGGGCCGGACGGGCTATGGCTGTGGACGGGGTGTCGGAATGAGCAGCGTGGGTGCACTGCCTCTGAGGTGGCGCAGAGGTTGGGACAGCAAAAAAAAAAAAAAAAAAAAAAAAAAATGTGTGTGAGTGTTCATGAGTTAATTTGCGTATGTTATATATGTGAGTCAGTGCGTGTGTGTATAATTTTTTCTCCTTCGGTCCGTGTACTGTATACTGTACTGCAGGGTGTTACTTTATCGTGACGAAAGTGCGAAACTCAGGCCTGGCTCCTTTGCTGCTGATTAGTTTTGGCGTGTTCATTTTGCCCTGTTCTCAGCCTTAAGGACAGATAGGGTCATCCCTTCCTTGTCGCTCAGATTTCAAGCTGTTGGTGAAGGCACATTTGTAGCATCACTGCTAAGATGTAGTCATTTTTGGCAGATCTGTAGCATCCCCACTAAGATGTAGTCATTTTTGGCAGATTTATAACAACACCACTAAGATGTAGTCAATTTTGGCAGATTTATAACACCACTAAGATGTAGTAATTTTTGGCAGATTTATAACAACACCACTAAGATGTAGTAATTTTTGGCAGATTTATAATGTCACCACTAAGATGTAGTTATTTTTGGTAGATTTATAATGTCACCACTAAGATGAAGTAATTTTTGGTAGATTTAGAACAGTACCACTAAGATGTAGTAATTTTTGGCAGATTTATAACATCACCACTAAGATGTTGTTATTTTTGGCAGATTTATAACATCACCACTAAGATGTGGTGGTTTTTTTGTTTTTTGTTGTTGTTGCAGATTTGGCGCTTCACCACTAAGATGTAGTTATTTTTGGCACATTTTTAACGTCACCACTAAGATGTAGTAATTTTGGGCAGATTTATAACGTCACCACTAAGATGTAGTCATTTTGGGCAGATTTTATAACGTCACCACTAAGATGTAGTCATTTTGGGCAGATTTATAACGTCACCACTAAGATGTAGTCATTTTGGGCAGATTTAGAATGTCACTACTAAGATGTAGTAATTTTGGGCAGATTTATAACATCACCACTAAGATGTAGTTATTTTGGGCAGATTTATCACATCACCACTAAGATGTAGTCATTTTTAGAGAAGGAAATATCATACGTTGCCCCCCTGTGTACACGTGTACATGCTGGCTTCAGTTGCACCTTGCTATTGTTGAGCATTCCTGGTTTGGGATATGTCGACCATCAGGTGGAATTCCTGAGTAGGTCAAAGGGTTAACAGACGAGAGACTAAGTGACTGAAATCAAGTGTTGATTCCAAAGATTGTGGAAAAGACATAGCGAGTGTATCTGATTGATTAGGCCCTGTGTGTGTGTGTGTGTGTGTGTGTGTGTGTGTGTGTGTGTGTGTGGAGAGAGAGAGAGAGAGAGAGAGAGAGAGAATTTGGCCAAAAAATGATTCACTGGAATACACCTGTTGTCGATGTTGTGGTTTCATTGGTCAGTAGGGTAGTGTTGTGGATTTTTTGTTTGTTTTTTGAAGGTGTTGACATGTTGTTTTTTGCATTATTTTCACTTTCCCCCCCTCTTTTTTCGTTTTCCTTTTAACAGCCTGAGAAGAATCAAGCCAAGGGTAGTGAACTGAGAACTTCCTGGTTTTATCTGCTGTATGGATGGCAATTTGTTTAACCCACTTTGTTTTCAATAACTTTATAGTTCGTAAATAGATACAAGTGGTGTGTGTGTGTGTGTGTGTGTGTGTGTGTGTGTATGTGTGTGTGTGTGTGTGTGTGTGTGTGTGTGTGTGTGTGTGTGTGTGTGTTTCCCCATCCAAGACTGTGCGTTTGGCTGAGCGTTTAGGAGTAACTGAGAAATTATTGTATTAACAATCATCCTTTCTTGTTGTCGTTCTTTGTTGCTTTAATCACGTTAAGCTGGCATTGCTTTAATCATTTTTGACATTTTACTTTAAGTGGCAGTCTGTGCAACAGCAGAGCCAGTGGCACAGCGTGTCTTTATCATGCTGTGTCCCAGTGGCGCTATGCCGTGCCTGACTTCTTTTCGTGTGCTTGGGGGGGGGGGGGGGGGGGGGGGGGGGGGGGGGGGGATAAAGGCCATCGGTGTGGAGGGAGAGTCGGAGGAGGGGGGGGGGCGGGGATGGGGGAGGGGGGGGGGGGGGGGGGGGCGGGCAAATTCTTATCCAGAGGAAAATAGGGCTTGTCTCAAACTGTCAAGGATCATTTGACGAAATCTATCCATTGTGTTGTATCCAATAACTCATAAGGCTGTTCTTCCGTCATGTTATCAATACCCACCTTCAGGTGCATCTTTTTCTGTTCTTTTTCGCTCTTCAGTAACATTTCGCCTTTCTTTTGTTAAATTGAGCTGAAAGGTGGAAGGCCTCAGCAGAGAATAGTTTTCATTGCGAAAGAAGCGACGGTTCGCCCAGGTCTGTTGTCTAGTTTGTTTGTCCGCCAAATGCTGCAGGAACTAGCGAAGCAGTTGGAAACAACCCTGTGGGGAAGATAGGGTGTGCCTCGTGGGTGTTACACTTACACTTTGGTGCGGGTCGAAGTGTGGATCTGGGATCCATTGGCAAGGTTGTGGTGAAAAAAAGAACAAAAAAACTTTTGAGTTAATGAAGCTGGGTTGAAAGATGGCGTATGGCTTTGGAACCAAAGAGAAAAAAAAAACTTTTGAGTTAATGAAGCTGGGTTGAAAGATGGCGTATGGCTTTGGAACCAAAGAGAAAAAAAAAAACTTTTGAGTTAATGAAGCTGGGTTGAAAGATGGCGTATGGCTTTGGAACCAAAGAGAAAAAAAAAAACTTTTGAGTTAATGAAGCTGGGTTGAAAGATGGCGTATGGCTTTGGAACCAAAGAGAAAAAAAAAAACTTTTGAGTTAATGAAGCTGGGTTGAAAGATGGTGTATGGCTTTGGAACCAAAGAGAAAAAAAAAACTTTTGAGTTAATGAAGCTGGGTTGAAAGATGGCGTATGGCTTTGGAACCAAAGAGAAAAAAAAAAAGAAAGAAAGAAAGAAAGAAAGAAAAATGGAAAGAGGCAAAAGCTTGTGGAACGGTTTATTGCATTTTAACATTTCACGTTTGTTATCTTCTTTGTGAATCTATCATTTTGCAAAGGAACTTGCGGTGAAATTTAGTGTCTTGTTTGTGATCGTATCCATCATGTTACTGAGTCTTTTGCTTCTCCACAGAGTGCTTTGTGTGAATTGGCCGTCAGGTGCTGCTTGCTCATGCTTATTGATCATGTTGGAACCGCTGCACCCCGTGCTCTTCACCGCCATTGCTGTGACATCTCTGTGCTGTTGACCAGACCCCGTGCTCCTCGTGATGACATTCATACTGTGGCCTTACTCGCAGACTGACTTGGGCAACAAGAAACCGGTCGTGGGGCTTGCCAGCGTTCGGGACGTGTGTCAGCCTGCCGTCTCATTCTCTGGTGATCCTGTTTGATAGAGTAGGATGTGCTGGGATCCACTTGCCTTTGTGCCATCGTCATCTACCTGTAGTGTGTCATTGTCATCTACCTGCAGTGTGTCATTGTCATCTACCTGCAGTGTGTCACTGAAACACAGCTGAGTGCAGCTGAAATGAAGCTGATGGAACTGCCAAAATTGTTTCAGTGTAGCTGACGTTCTTTTTTCAACTGTAGCCTCAGTTGTCACGAAACCATCTGTTGTGATTTCAGCTGAGAGGGGGTGAAAGGGAAATCTGCAGTTGCACAACAGGGCTTCGTTGCAGCCAACTTCGACACAGGCAGCTTTAACGGAGTCCAAGTCCCCCCCCCCCCCATCCCCCTCCCTTTCAGTGTTGTATTTATGACGTCCAGTGATTGCTGAAATAGTCTGTCTGTTCAGCATGAAGTGGCTGACGATGACATAATCACTGCAATAATTCCATCCCCTTCAGCTGACATTAATGGTGAATAGTGACTATTTTGCTCTTGGGTTCTCACTTGGGTTGAGTTTGGGAAATTCCAGAAGTGTGGGCAAAAAAAAAAGCATACTATTTGAATAGTTGATAATTGTACAGTGATTTACAAGTTGGCCAATGTAGACATTGTAAGTCTGGAAGATCAAATTTATGAAGTGTGTTTTAGCAGTGGCGGGCGATGTCGTTGAATGACAATGTTGACTGTCGACTGACACAGGAGTGGTGTATGGTCGGCAAAGAAAACATGGGATATGGAGTGTTTTGTCAAACATGTTTAGTTTCTCTTCGCTGTCTGTGCCTGTTTTGAAATCCACCAAGACTTGCTTTTATGTCTGTGCACAGCACTGAAAGCACGTAAATCCTCGCGGCTGACGACAAATTTAAAAGCACAGAGATGTCGCTTATGGTACCCAGTCACCTGGCACATATGCACACGAAATGCACACAGAACAAACAATAGCTGCTGCTGCTGTGAGCATCTCTCAGCTCAGGGTATGTCGGCGATCTTTTGGTGTGTGTTTGAGTGTGTGTGTGTGTGTGTGTGTGTGTGTGTGTGTGTGTGTGTGTGTGTGTGTGTGTGTTTGAGTGTGTGTGTGTGTGTGTGTGTGGTGTGTGTGTGTGTGTGTGTGTGTGTGTGTGTTGTTGTTGTTGGTGTTTTTGTTTTGTTTTGTTTTGTTTTGTTTTGTTTTTTCTTTTTCTTTACTCTTTTTCTTTAAGGGATATTTGTTTCGTGTCTCTCGTCTTCATATATGCTAGGTGACTGGGTTCCGCAAGCATCATCTTTTAAGAGTTATGCGCCGGTTGTGAGCAATAGTTGTTTTTCTAGTCTATTATTTACCGTTGTTTGTCTCCCTACCTCGGTTAGAGTTTCTTTTCTATTAAAAAAGTTAAGACGAAATTTCATGCAATTATTGACTGCTTCAGATAATTTTACTGGGTTTTCATTCTTGAAATTGATATGTATTTGCTGTGCAGTTGTGTCATCTCTCTCTCTCTCTCTCTCTCTCTCTCTCTCTCTCTCTCTCTCTCTCTCTCTCTCTCTCGCGCGCGCGCGCGCGCCATTTTCTATTCAAACACTGTGTCTTTTTTTTTCCTTCTTACTTACATATCACCATGTGGATATGACTTTTTTGTTTGTTTGTTATTCAAATCATTTTCGTCGCTTTTAATGAATGTACGCTGATATTCTCATGACTCGGTGTGGGATACATGACATGAATGTGCGGTGCATCAGGTCTGTGTGTTTTAGTATGATGCACATGACGGTGGTAGTGAGGAAGCACGCAGGTGTGCGTCCTCCGTGGGGCGACTGTATGATTACAAACCTTTTTTCCTGTTGTGAACATGGTGGTGATTGTTTGGGCAAATAAATGGTTTAAAAAATCTTTTTTTGTAATCAACTGTATGTGTGTGTGAAGTAATATCAAGCTGTTTGTGTGGGGTTTTGGGCACAAATGTTATGTGCATGCGTGCATACAAGCATACTCTCTCTCTCTCTCTCTCTCACACACACACACCACACACCACACACACACACACACACACACACGCGTGCACACACACACACGCGTGCACACACACACACGCGTGCACACACCACACCACACACACACACACGCACACACACAACGCGTTTAGCATAAAAAGTGCACACATTCGCACACATAAGCCTGCAGCATCTCTCTCTCACACACACACACACACACACACACACACACGCACGCATGCATGCATGCACGCACACACACACACCCAACCCGGATCAAACAGAATTCCTTTGTCTTGGCACGTCTAGGACAAACTCAAGTTACGCCAGAGAGCAACGAACCAAAGGAGCCTTCAATCGGGCATGTATACACATGCGAACAGATCTTGGCAGGTATGCTCTCTCTCACACACACACACAACACACACACACACACACACACACACACACACACACGCACGCATGCACGCATTCACACACACGTACGCACGCACGCACACACACACACACACACACGTACGCACGCACATGTACACGCAAGCACGCACGCACGCACGCGCGTACACACACACACACACACACACACACACAAACGTGTCCACCTCTCTCTCTGCTCCTTTCTCTCTCTCTCTCTCTCTCTCTCTCTCTCTCCTCTCTCTCTCTCTCTCTCTCTCTCTCTCTCTCTTGCCCTTCCCATCGTTCTTCTATTTCTTCTTCTTTGGGTTGTTTTCCTTCGGCTTGCCTCTATTCCCCTCCTCGATCTGTCCCTTTTCTTTGTTCTTCTCCTCTGTCCCTTTTCTTTGTTCTCCTCTGTCCCTTTTCTTTGTTCTTCTCCTCTGTCCCTTTGCTTTGTTCTTCTCCTCTGTCCCCTTTTCTTTGTTCTTCTCCTCTGTCCCTTTTCTTTGTTCTTCTCCTCTGCCCCTTTTCTTTGTTCTTCTCCTCTGTCCCTTTTCTTTGTTATTCTCCTCTGCCCCTTTTCTTTGTTCTTCTCCTTTTGTTCTGTTTATCGACCGACACTCTCAGCAAGGGTGAATTTTTTCCGCCATGAGGATGTCAACAGTTTGCCTACCTGCTTTTGGACAGCCCTGATATGGCCCTTTGCGGTCGGCTGGGCTATAAGCAACATTATCTTATCTTACCTGCTTATGGATCTGTGCCTTGAAATAAACCCGAGCTATTACTTTCTATGACACATGACAATGACAGCATTGAAGTCTTTGCAAACAGTGTGCGTTGAATCTGGAGTTTTAAGGGATGTTCTGTGGTCTTGATTTGGGAGAAGCAGAGTTGGATAATGTGTTGTCAGTGGGGTTAATTAATGATTCTGGACAAAGTTTTTGTTTGTTTGTTTTGTTTTGTTTCTGTTGTGAAAATGGTGAGTGTTTGAGAGGAAAAAAAAGGTCGAATAAAAAGTCTATCAAATCTCAGGGAGGGAGAGAGAGAGGTGGGTGGTGGTGGTTAGTGGTCAAATAAAAAATCTACCATATCTCTAAGAGAGAGAGAGAGAGAGAGAGAGAGAGTTACATATTTTGGGGCCCACAAGCACACACACACATGAAGCGGTGAAAGGAGGAAAGAGAGAGGGGAGGGAAATGAAGGAGGGGGGGGGGGGGAGAGGGGGTGGAGGTAGGGGGTGGGGAGGGGCAGTTATCCAGTGCGTTGCAAACAGAAACAAATATCGGAAAAAAGAAAAATTCAGCATAATTAGTATCGGCAAAAAGGTACGATCAGTGCGCTGAAGACAATCAAGATCTCTACTACAAAAAGAGAGATTAAGCGGTTTGTACGGCATCATGGTACTTGTCCGTACGTTTCTTTTCTTTTCCTCTTCTTCTTTTTTTTCTTTCTTTTTTGTGTTTGTTTGTTTTGCTTGAAGATATTGCCCTCCACAATGGCCGGCTGCAAATGACCTTCACAATAAATGTGGAGAGAGAGAAAAATAAACAAACGAACGCGCGGGATCTTCTGCTGTATGGAGACATCATTTTTTTAAGAGCTCTTTTGGACTACTGGCACTGGTACTGGCACTGGTACTGGTACTGGTACTAGCACTGGTACTGGTAGTGGTTCTGGTACTGGTACCGTTACTTGTACTGGCACGGTACTGGCACCGGTACTGGAACTGGTACTGGTATTGGCACCGGTATGGCGCTGGTACGGGCACTGGTACTGGTACTGGCATTGGTACTGGTACTGGCACTGGAACTGGAACTGGCACTGGTACTGGTACTGGAACTGGCACTGGTACTGGTACTGGAACTAGTACTTGTACTGGTACTAGCAATGGTATTGATACTGATACTGATACTGGCACTGGTGCTGGTACTGGTACTGGCACTGTTACTGGTACTGGCACTGGTGCTGGTACTGGCACTGGCACTGTTACTAGCGCTGGTGCTGGTACTGGGTGTGGCAGTGCTGTGGTCAGTCCCAAGCAGTGCCAGGCCAGAAAGACCACTGACATGACGCAAAGCTGTGAATCAGTAAATAAATGAACGTTTACGAAGACGCTATATTTGAAAAACAAACACGCGCGGGTAATGTTAGCTCACGCGTCCTCACGTTAATGCGCTGGCTAAAGCCGCATTTACACCTGGGCTAGACCGGTTTGAGACCAGTTAAAAGCCGGACTCTTGAAAGTCGCAAAATGCTAAGTTTGTTATAAAAAAAAGAAGTTTTTTACAAAGAAAGAAAGAAGAAAAAAACAACTAAGAAGGAAAGAAAACGTCCTTTAACCCGTGACTTTTACTCTCCATAGAAAACGTCCTTTAACCCGTGACTTTTACTCTCCATAGAAAACGTCCTTTAACCCGTGACTTTTACTCTCCATAGAAAACGTCCTTTAACCCGTGACTTTTACTCTCCATAGAAAACGTCCTTTAACCCGTGACTTTTACTCTCCATAGAAAACGTCCTTTAACCCGTGACTTTTACTCTCCATAGAAAACGTCCTTTAACCCATGACTTTTACTCTCCATAGAAAACGTCCTTTAACCCGTGACTTTTACTCTCCATAGAAAACGTCCTTTAACCCGTGACTTTTACTCTCCATAGAAAACGTCCTTTAACCCGTGACTTTTACTCTCCATAGAAAACGTCCTTTAACCCGTGACTTTTACTCTCCATAGAAAACGTCCTTTAACCCGTGACTTTTACTCTCCATAGAAAACGTCCTTTAACCCGTGACTTTTACTCTCCATAGAAAACGTCCTTTAACCCGTGACTTTTACTCTCCATAGAAAACGTCCTTTAACCCGTGACTTTTACTCTCCATAGAAAACGTCCTTTAACCCGTGACTTTTACTCTCCATAGAAAACGTCCTTTAACCCGTGACTTTTACTCTCCATAGAAAACGTCCTTTAACCCATGACTTTTACTCTCCATAGAAAACGTCCTTTAACCCGTGACTTTTACTCTCCATAGAAAACGTCCTTTAACCCGTGACTTTTACTCTCCATAGAAAACGTCCTTTAACCCGTGACTTTTACTCTCCATAGAAAACGTCCTTTAACCCGTGACTTTTACTCTCCATAGAAAACGTCCTTTAACCCGTGACTTTTACTCTCCATAGAGAAAACGTCCTTTAACCCGTGACTTTTACTCTCCATAGAAAACGTCCTTTAACCCGTGACTTTTACTCTTCATAGTTCTCATTCGCTCGGCAGGTCAGACTGGTTTTTGTTCAAGAACAATAATCAGCGTATGACTTTTCCAAGCGAAAATAGTCGACAAAAAGTCGGAACACTCGTAAACCACTCGCAAAATGAATGTAATCAGTACACAGGTGTCGTATGAGCGTAGTGAAGTCGTCTCGAAGATCGTCAATATGTCGGTGGAAAGTCTTTAGTCACCAGTGAAGGAGGCTGTAGCACACTGCCATGTCGGGGAAACGTCACGGTCTAATTTCAATCTTGTTACCGTCGAAACACTAGACATATGCGGACAGGTACGCACTTTAAGTCGGTGGAAGCCCAGGCTGCGAATATCATGGTATGGTCGTCAAAGTCGGTGCCGGAGATGGAATCAGGTCTTCGCCCACGTCCTTTGAGGTGCAGACACATACACGACAAGGTATCCACTCACATGTGTATAAAACTGTTGTGTCTGGTACCTTAATGTGAACACATGTACATGTGCGTTTCTGTTTCATTCAAAAGTATATTAAGAAATAAAGAAGAAGAAGAAGGAGGAGGAGGAGGAAGAGAAGAAGAAGAAGAAAACAATGCCCGCACTTTTGGAAGAAAATTTCAAAGTACATTCAACCGAGATCAAAATATCTTTAATGAACCAATAAATAGTGGGGGGGGGGGGGGGGGGGGGGGGGGGGGGAACAAAATAGTGCAGCTTATCAATTCTTCTGTCTTTATGAAAATGATTATTAAGTTAACATCGGCCTATGAATTCAACAATGAACTTAATAATAACTTTAACTCTTTCTACCAATCAGTGGTACACACCAGGAAGAGAGGAGTTAACATGATTCTAGATAGGATTGACATACAATAACAGACAATAAGTGTTGACACAGTATGTCATCAAAACATTATCTCACTGCAAACACGGTCTACAAACCATCATCAACTGTCATCCAACTGTCTTAGAAGCAGTGCAGGGCCCCCTTTTTAATGAGTGGTATTGTGTTTTCAACGTCTTTCAACTTCCACACACACTCATGAGTGGGCTAACCTTCCCCCCTCCCCTCCGAATCAAACAAACTAAAGGTTTAACAACCCAGTTTGTGGTTCAGTTTCTTTCTGTGTATAATCTCCATCATCTCCAGCGCAGAGAGAAATGTTGGCTTTCAGAGCTAGAAGTCACCAGTAAATCATTTTTTATCATTAGCATTAGCCCCACCCCCAACTGCCCACCCGTTCAAACAAATTTAGAAAAGTCTTATTCTCTGGTACTTTCACTTGATCGCACTTCATACTTTCATCGCTTGCCATACATCAAAGGGACTGCACTCTAGACGAAAACAAATGAGACTGTTATGAAACACGATGGTTCGTAGCTAGGAGAGAGGCCCAGATCTAAGTAGACGTGACCAGGTGTAGGTAAAGAGTAACCCAAAAATTATTAAAAGGGTGATGTGTTTTCTAACTGCTTCGGGTGTGTTTCCCAAACTTATCAAAACACGAATCTGTTGCACGGATTACAAAAACTCTCATGATGCCCGGTAAAAGTGCTGGTCAGTTCTTCCCAAAGTGGTGGTCAGTTCTTCCCCAAAGTGCTGGTCAGTTCTTCCCCAAAGTGCTGGTCAGTTCTTCCCAAAAGTGCTGGTCAGTTCTCCCTTCGAGGGAACTGAACAATCAGGCAGTTGATTCGTGATTCAGACCTCAAGACGTCACTTCCTTTCAGTCATTGGCTGCTTCCGTAGACAGAATCCATATTTTGCATCCCCTCCATTAGGCGACGACTAGCGGGCTTCACCGGTAATTTGACCAAGGTGCGCGCGGAGAGAGAAAAGGCTAAACTACACTTTCAGCAAAGGTAGGCTTTGTGACTGCCTCCCTCCCCCCCCCCCCCTCCCCTTCATACATCCGTCCTACCCACCCACCCACCCCCAACCCCCTCTCTACGCCGAAAGAAAAGCACCCCTTCCTCCCTCAGGCTTATGAATGGAAAATATGTTTGTCAATCACAAAAGAGCAAAAACGTTCGAATCCAGAGGCATGAGAATGTATCCAATCAGTTGACTATGACAGTTACAATGTTTTAAGCTAAAAATCATAAGAAGCAACAAAGAAGGGAAGCTGAACTAATATCAGGTGACCAAAGTACCAGGTAAACCGAACGCTTTTTCAAACATCGCAGCACTTGCCACCACCGTCAGACGAAACGTTGTGTGCATGACGGGGAGAGTGAAAGCCTGTCCGAAGAATGAAATTAGCATTCAAACACAAAAGTGCCAAACAAAACCCTTTTCTTTTTAGATATTATAAGAGCTTCATGTGTCCAGTTCCAGTGGCGTCAGGAATGCTGTTAGGTTGTCAGCATGAGGGCAAAACCGGTTACGGAATCGAAAGAATGTGCAAGTGATAAAATTGGCATGAAAATGTGCAAACAGAAAAGTGCAAAACAAAGCCCCTTTTTTCAGTTATTACAAGAGCTTAACGTTTCCTGTGTCAATGCCTTTAGGTTGTTGGCATATGGGCAAAACTGGTTACGGTATTGTTGCTGTCATACGCTAATCTGGACTTGCAAATTGGGTAGGCGTGTGGGATAAGTGAACAATGTCATACTACTATATTGGTTGCGCGTCATAAATAATGCATGAAGAATTGCGCATTTTTCTGGCAGTTGTCTACTGCCTAAAACCAAAGATGCAGACAGGAGAGGGTCAGTATGTCTCCTTGCTTTACCCCACTAGCTGTCTTCGTTGGAGTCCTGTTCGCTCACACGGATCACTAACCACCCTCAGGCAGGAGAATTGTTCATGTGCTCTCAGTAAATCGTGTACGCTGGCTATTTGTTGTCCTGTAGTTTGCACGGCCGGCCGTCTTCCTCCGCGTAGCTTTTGGTCGAACATGAACCACCGTGTGTGTGTGTGTGTGTGTATGCTTCAAACTTGACATTTTGTGACACTATCAGCAGTTACGTGTCGTGAACAGATAGCAGGCCTGTGAACAGGACACGGAGGGAGCCGATCAGATCGACAGGAAGTGGTGTGTGCCTTCAGTGTGCGCCACGGGACTCGGCCATTGAAAGGTGGAGATACCAATCCTGTCCGCTCTGTATCTTTGTCATGACCTATCTTACGCACAGCCCGTGCATGCGCAAGTCATTAGCGGCAGACGTGACATTGTTACGAACCTTTTTTTTTTTTTTTTTTTTTTATAAAACAAATACAATGAACCATTCAGAGGGTTCACCTACATGTTGACTGGGAGACAAGAAAGGTCTTCTCTGTCATGTAACCCACCAGTGCTGCTAAAAACAAAACAAAACAAAACTTAACTACAGATCTTGCATGTGCTTGATATAGCAGACCTGACTCATACTCACTGTGCACTAGGACATTACCACTGGATCTGTGTGTAGTCACAGTCAACTTTATAATATCAAAAATCAGACACCTATTAGAAAAAAAAGAAAAAAGAAAAAAAATGAAGAACCTTATAATATCAGAGTCAGGCACGGATTAAGAAAGAAAAAAAAAGAAAGAAAAAGTAAAGAAAGAAAGAAAGAAAAAAAAAGAAAGAAAGAAAAAGACATGAACTTCAAATGCAGAAATGGATCTATGTTGTAGCCTTCTTTATAATTTTTATTCAGCACCTGCCCTTGTCCAACGTAAGAATATCAAAAGGCAGACACAGACGAAGAAAAAAAAAAGAAAGAAAGAAAAAGAAAATGAAGAAAGAAAGACAGAACAAGACGTGGACTTAAAATGCAGAAAAAGGTGTCTGTAGCAGCCCTATTTCTAGTCTTATTCAGCCACCTGACTTTGTTCAGCGTAAAAATGTTTTTAAAACTGGCAACATTAAAAAAAAAAGAAGAAAAAAAGCTGTCATCGGTAGAGTTAAATACCAATCATACTGTTCTTCTGATCAAAAGGGTTTGTGGCAACGCTAGGAGTTTCTCCACATGAAGAGAGGGTCTGGTGATGTTTGTTCTACGGCGGTAGCTTAGCTCTTCTCTCACATTTTTTTTTAAATTTTTTTTGGTATGTGGACCTATGTGGTTTTTGTAACACTCTGTAACTGTTACTTCTATACAGGTGTAACTGCAGGCCTGTATTATCAAAGCTGTTTCTTTCTCTATATCCATGGCAGTGGGGGGGGGGGGGGGGGGATTCTAAATTTAGCTTGAATCACTTGCTACCACACCATCTCCTCTACGGTCCCTCAGTTCCCCCAGGGTGTATTGGTTCCCACAGGAACGAGCGTGGAGTGGCTCCCTCTGGCGGATGCTGACCCCCTTCAGCAGGACGGCCTGTGCGAGGTCTTGGCGAGGACCTGGCCCTGGCAGCAGAGGCCGAAGACCAGGTCGAAGGGGACGGATCCACAGCAGGCAGGCTTCAGACCCTGGCGTTTGTGGAGCCTGCCCTGGCAGCAGATCTTCTCCCTGACCACGTACCCTGACGGCCACACGTGGCTGACACACACACACACACACACACACACACACACACACACTACACACACACACACACACACACACACACACACACACACACACACACACACACACACAGAGGCAAACACTTATATCAATTATCATTTCCACCCCGACGATCATGACGAGGCGTGTCAAGGCTGACAACACGTCATCATCAATTAAATCTCTCAGGAAAGTCCCAGGACAGCAAATCCCTCCCCAGATATTAAACAATGAATATTCTACCCATCAAGGAAATAAACTACATGATCGCACATGCAGACTGTCTTTTAGACAACACAAAGGAGAAAGCCTCTCGGGAGAGCGAAGACATCTGTGGAGACAAAGCAGACCCTGAATCCACTCTAGCTCTTTGTAGAGGATCAGGGCCAAACTGAAATGGGTCTTTCCTGGATCAGCGCCAAACTGAAATGGGTCGTTCCTGGATCAGCGCCAAACTGAAATGGGTCGTTCCTGGATCAGCGCCAAACTGAAATGGGTCGTTCCTGGATCAGCGCCAAACTGATATGGGTCGTTCCTGGATCAGCGCCAAACTGAAATGGGTCGTTCTTGGATCAGCGCCAAACTGAAATGGGTCGTTCCTGGATCAGCGCCAAACTGAAATGGGTCGTTCCTGGATCAGCGCCAAACTGAAATGGGTCGTTCCTGGATCAGCGCCAAACTGAAATGGGTCGTTCTTGGATCAGCGCCAAACTGAATGGGTCGTTCCTGGGGCCACGTTCCATCTTTCCTCTCAGCTTCGTTCAAAATCGGTTTTGTAGTTTTTGTTGTCATGTTGCTAAACGGAGCCTGGATACGAACCTTGACCCGGACCTGTGCCACCATTGCGAGGTCCGTCCATAAGCCACATTCCGTCTTTACGCCAGGGCTCCTTGAAACTGGATCACGAAATTTGGCGTAAGAATGCTGACAGGTGGAGAGGCCAGCGGATGCAGTTGAAAACATACCCTTGGGTAAAGAAGTGAGACAAGATGGCGCTAACAGAGCCAGCGGTTTCACTTGCTTTATTCCTTCTGGATTCTACTTAAAAACTGTAAAATTCAATAGCGCGTACATCTCTCTCTCTCTCTCTCTCTCTCTCTCTCTCTCTCTCTCTCTCTCTCTCTCTCTCTCTCTCTCTCTCTCTCTCTCTCTCACACACACACACACACACACACACACACACACACACACACACACACACACACACACACACACACGTCAAACAACACTTTTTAAAGACAGTATCTGCCCCTATAACAGGGCTTTAATAACACTGCTTAGTATCAAGAGTAAAGCTGAAATCAGTCTGCAAAACCTCAACACCTCCCGGGTAAAGTACGATCAATGGATCCAACAGTCAGAAACAAAGATGCCAGAAAGAAAATGGGTGGCAGCAAAGAAGGTACGCCACAGAAATGAGGGGAACTACAAAGACTTCTCCCATTCCAGATCTCTGGCGTACCAAAAATTTGAAAAGAGAGGGGGGTTAGTTACCGCCAAGGACACAGACAAACAGAATACAGGACTAGACACAATGCATTTCGACATCTTGGGTCTTCTTCAGGCTAGGACAGTGACAAAGAACCAGAAACCACTTGGCTCAGTCACTCCGTTTTGGAACTATGGCGTACCAGTTGTGAGAATGTGTCATCGCACCAGTGCATACATATAAGACTGGTCTACAATTAAACAAACTTTATT
>CM031615.1:70543023-70558023 GCA_018398815.1 Conus ventricosus
GAAAGAAAAAACCCCCACTGCTGTTAAACGATTTATGAGGTCACGCATGCAAAAAAAAAAATGGTTACGGAGAATCAGATGCGACGGAAGAAAAATGTATAAGACATTGGTTAAGGTTGTTGAAATGACCATTGACTAGGCTATGTAGAGAAGCTAACGAGATGCTGTTCTAGCAGCACAAAACAGCAAAATGCGCAGAGAATAGGATGACGAAGATAATAATAATGATTATGATAATAATAATAATGATGATGATAATGATAATAGCAATAATGCAATAATAATGATAATGACGATAATGGTAATGATAATAATAATGATAACAATGACAATCATAATAATAATGATGATGATGATGATAATAATAATAATAAACCTCTAACAGAGAACGGGCTTGGTACACTTTGGTTAAACCAAGGAGTAGGGGATGATAATTTGTTTATCTTAGAGCTAAATGACAGACTGACTTGTCTATTTCAACGAAACCGGCTCTCGTATATGGAAAGAAAAGAAATGTATCACTGGGTTTCTTGAATTTGATGGCAATTTGCAGCCAGGAGAGTACTTATTAGTTATAAGACGTACATGGCATAGAGACATGCTCGCCAAATGTATAAAACCCTGCGTCAGATTGCAAGCTTCATCATCATCATCATCATCATCATCATCTTCTTCTTCTTCTTCTTTTCTGCGTATGCAGGCTGATACTCCTACGGACACTCCCTATATGGACAGACAAATATTAATCCCATCTACCCAACAAAGGGAGTGGAGTTTTGTGTGTATGGCCGTTTTTATCCCGCCATTAAGGCAGCCACACTCCATCTTCGGGGAAGGTGCATGCTATGTGTAACGTGTCACCCATACCAACGGCCAAACTGGCTTTCTCTTCCGATAGTTGGTGATGGGATTTTACGTGTGTGCAAGATGTTATGCGTGCGTTCACAATGGAACCTTGGTTTATAGTCTCATTCGAAGGACTGTATGGGGAATGGAGTCAGAACTAGTGTTAACTCCGAGGGGAAAATCCCCCTGTACCGAAACGGCCTGGCGGAGATTCGAACCCGCAACCCCTGGATCAAGCAAAGTTTGATCTATACCAGGACCAGATGCTGATAAGATATGCAAAGTTTGTACAATTAATGCTGCCGAAAGAGAATATCGTTTTCTTTCCAAATGAAAAGCTTATGACAATATTGGAAGAAAAAGATAAATTACTTCAAGCACTTGTTGTGCTTAGTCGGAGTGGGAATGAGATTTTAACCACCTGATAACGAGGATCTCTTTAGTCAAGTTTTTCGCTGGATTAAACGACATTAGGCAATCTTGAATTTCACTTTCAAAAACCATTTATGTCTGTATGTATATACTATTTAAAACGATTTTTTTATTTGTTTGTTTGTTTGCTTGTTTGTTTTGCTAATGCCTGGTGGTGGTGGACGTATATATATTATCAGTGTATGGATAACCTGAAAACCCCAAAAACACGTGCAGCCAACACGCACGTGAAAACAGCTGCAACCGGGCCCCACACGCTATATAACACCGGCGGTGGGCAACCCAAACTCCATCCTGACGATAGCCAAGGCTTGAAACAAATTTGTAGATTTTTAATACCTCTTTTAATACTTGTCTTATATATATATATATATATATATATATATATATATTATATATATATATATATATATATATATATATATATATATATATTGTTGATACATCACTAATAAACCAATGAATAAAAGGATAATGTACCTATCCCATGACATTAGGTTTTCCAAGCTATTGTCATTCAAAGCTATTGTAATTGCTCTCTCTCTCTCTCTCTCTCTCTCTCTCTCTCTCTCTCTCTCTCTCTCTCCTCTCTCTCTCTCTCTCTGAGTTAAAGAATTCACACATACACGACGTGTATCAGTTTACTGATCCAGACGAAGCATTCGAAGTTTGGTATCACAATTTTTTAAATGTTTTCGACAAACATGCACCTTTGAAAACAAGACGTGTTAGAAGTAACCCTAAAGTGCCCTGGCTCACAGATAATGTGAAACACGCCATGGACTTACGAGATTTACTATTTCAAACGGGACCGAAAGAAGAATTTAATAAACAAAGGAATCTTGTTACATATTTAAAACGTGCGGCTAAGATTAACTACTTTCAAAATCTTGTGTCGTCAAAAACTGACAGTAAGTCGATTTGGAAGCCATAAATCAATTAACCAATAATAAAGTCACTACTCTAAAACTATATCAGTCAGCAATATGTCGCCAGACTAGTCAACAATTATTTCTGTGGAAATAGGTAGTGCAACTGTATAGAAAGATAAATCTGCCTATAACGACTAAGAGACTGTCCGTGATTCTGTAACTCAAAAGACATTTCCTTTGATTTAAACGTACTTTAATGGCAGTGCATGAAGTATACAATGCACTCACTCATTTAAACAAACATGTTCACGAGGACTGGATGGTATTGATAGTAAAATTTCTTAAAATCTCAGCACAGTTATTTCTGAAACCCTTCGTACATCTACAACTTGTGCATCTCAAAAAATAAAATTCCAAAGGCATTTAAGTTGCAAAAACTATTCCCTTATTAAATCAGGAGACCATTCAGAGCCTTCTAATTACGGCCTATTTCTCTATTACCTGTCTTGTCTAAACCCTTAGAAAATCACATTAAAAATTCTATTCTCCATTCATTTCAATTTTTACAATCTTTTCATCCGAACCAATCAGGTTTCAGAGCAAACTTCTCATGCCATACTGCACTGACATCCTTAGTAGACAAATGGTTGATAATATCAACAATGACAAAATCACTGGTGCTCTCTTTGTTGATTTCACTAAGCCTTTGATGTACTTGACCATGCACTCCTAAAAAAACTTAAGATCTATCGTTTGTCTACTGATTCATTAGAACTCATGTCATCTTTCCTATCTGGTAGAAAACAATCAGTAACGTTTAGTGGAAAAAAACATCTTCTGCATTGCCTGTAGATTACGGTGTTCCACAAGGTTCTGTCCTAGGTTCTATTATTTTCAATTTACATTAACGACTTACTTTGTTCTTACTGCAGAATGCGAGTTATTTGCTGACGACACAACCTTACACATCAGTAGCACCAATGTCGTCGAGGTCTCAACAGCTCTTCAGGAAATATTAACACTTAGCCGATGGTCTGAACTAAATCACATGTGTCCACATCCACAGAAAACGAAATTCATGCTTATAACAACTCGACAAAAACGTCAAAATCTTCCTGATAATTATCTGTTCTTTACTTAAATGACAAAAAGATTGAAGAAACTAATAGCCATAAACGTTCTTGGAGTTGCCATTGATAATAATTTGTCATGGTCAGATCATATTACAAGGATATGTAACATTATTCTAAAAAGATCTATCAACTCTCAAAAGTGAAAAAATTCTTGATCTACACAGTCGAAAAATGTTCTGTGCTTACATAGATCTTACATAATTATGTTTCAACAGTTTGGGATTCCGCAAGCAATAATATCATAAAACCTCTAGTAAGTTTACATAGACGAGCGTTGAAATTGGTTCTTTAAAGCCGTCGACGCTGTTAGCGTCTGATTATAAGGTATTGAATATTTTGCCATTAAAATGAAATTAGAGTATAACAAGCTGTCTTCATGTTCAAAATACTGTCCGGAAGGCACCCACACTCCCTTACTAATATGTTTCCAACAAAGAGCAATAAACCATTCGTCTAGGATAGTATCACCTCGTCCAGAATTGATCTTTTTTAAACTAGTCTGATTTACTCAGGGAGTTGTTTGTGGAATGCCATTATTAATAAAATCGACGTTAATATCAGTCTCAACATGTTCAAAGAAAGGTATCACTCGTTATTATTAGCTGAACTAGAAAACAAAAGTCCATGAGTCGGGTTTGTTATCCATGTTGATCTCCTTCTTCTTTTCTCTTGTTTGTTTTGATGTTGGGGCGGGGGGGGGGGGGGGGGGGGGTGCGGGGTCGTTTTGCTGTGATGGGTATTTCTGGTGTTTTCAGCTCATTCTTCTTTATTGCATGACTTGATTTTGATACTACCCTTTTTTTCATTGTATTTGTCATATGATGATGTGGCAAATTTGGTCTCTCTCATCTCTCTCTTCTCTCTCTCTCTCTCTCTCACTCTCTCTCTCTCTCTCTCTCCTCTCTCTCTCAGTCGATCTGGTGTCTCTGTCCCCTCCCTCTCTCTCTCTCTCTCTCTCTCTCCTCTCTCTCTCTCTCTCTCTCTCTCTCTCTCTCATTTTGTCATCCTATGTTGATCTCCTTCTTCCTTCTCTTGTCGTTCTTAAAGTGGGGGTGGGGGGGGGGGGGGGGGGACGTGTATGGAATTGTTGCTTGCTGCTGAGTTGGGCATGTCTGGTGTCTTTCAGCTTTTTTTTTTTTTTTTTTTCCCTTCATTGCATGACTTGATGTTTTACGACTCTTTTCATTGTAGTTTGTCATTTTTGATGTGCCAATTTTTTTATATGCTTCTCCTCTTCTCCTCCTCCTCCTCCTCTTCTCCTTAGTCTTCTTTTTCATCATCTTCTTCTTCTTTTTTTTCTTCTGTCTCTCCTTGTGTCAGAGACTCCGTCTCTTTATTCTGTGTCTCCAAGTCCCCACCTCTCTCTCTTCTTTGTGTCACTCTCCATCCCTCCCTCTCTCCCACACTTCTTCTCTAGTTATATTGTGCATTCTCTTATTCTAAATTGCCATGTATTCATTGTTGTTAATGCAGTTTATATGCAGTTCGATGCAATGATTTCTACCATGTATTTATTGTTTGAGGGCTGGATGAAACAAAGCCACTGACTGGTGCTTATTCTTCCTCATTAAACAACATTTCGTTCGTTCGTTCGTTCTCTCTCTCTCTCTCTCTCTCTCTCTCTCTCTCTCTCTCTCTCTCTCTCTCTCTTCTTCTCTCTCTCTCTCTGCTGAACAATACAAATTCGGCGTAATCTCTGCGCACAAGCAAGAAGAAAACACAGAAACTGAAACGAAAAACACTCCATGGGAGAAAGAGTGGAATGGTGAATTCCCCGTTTTCGAAAAGTCGTTTCTTATCTGACAGAACCACGGCCAGTAACAGTTGCACAACAAACAAATCGTGATCGCCGTCTTTTCTTCTTCTTCTTCGTTTTCTTCTTCTTCTTCTCTTTAAATTTCAGATACTGTAAAACAGGACGTGCAGAAACAGGGATTATAGTTTGTTGATTTGGTCTAAGATGACTCAGCCAAAAGAAAGAAACATCTGTTTGTTCTTTGATCAAATGTAGTTAGATAGATATTCAGCGATAAGACCTTCGGTGTGCACGATTCTCCGTTCTACTTAAACTCCGTATCCGATCGCCCTCAAAACATCGCTGAGACAAGGTAGGTAACTCTGCCAGTCTAACAGTCATCGCATGATAATGGGTATTCTTCTTTCTAAAATACTGGTTCACTCAAAACGAGTAGGTCACCAGCGCGCATGTTAAAAAGTAAAATAGAATAACATAAAATAGCGCGACTCAGTCTGTTGGCCTCTGGAGCAAATTTGGCAACAAGGGATCGCACTCGATATTCAAGAAGTTTAAAGCAATGGCCAGATTCAGGCAGGTATTGTTGGCTTTGTCTTCGGCTGGGCGGCTTGGTTAAAATTGGGCGCAGCTGGTATTGCACAGTATTGCACTTTGGAACAAAAGCGACCTTAATACGACTTAACATTCAGAACGTAATTATGTTCGATAGCGATGTGGATTAAACAAAATGTCTGAAAAAAAATGAAAAAAAAAAGGGGGGGGGGGGGGGGGAGGAAGGGGGGCTTAAAGACTCCCACATGTGCAGAAGTTGCTCGTTCAAGCTCTGGCGGCGCCATTTTTAAACAAAAAATAAGTAATTAAGCGCACGAGAGAGAGAGAGAGAGAGAGAGAGAGAGAGAGAGAGAGGCCGGGTCGTAGAGAGAGAGAGAGAGAGACAGAGAGAGAGAGAGAGAGAGAGAGAGAGGCCGGGTCGTATGTAGGTCATGTCTTCTAGAGACCCTTCTGATGGCAAAATCTTCTCTCTCTCTCTCTCTCTCTCTCTCTCTCTCATTTCGGAGACCTTCTGCTGTCAAGCTATCCTCAGACTTTCATCCTACTGACAGGATCGTATTTCCAGACTTCATCGTTACAGCAAATTGTTCTGTCTGGAATCACTTTGCTCTCAAGGAGGGGGGGGGGGGGGGGGGGGGGGGGATAGAAAACGTGGGAAGCAGGAGGGAGGGGCAAAGGTATAGAGAGGAGAGATACGATGGTGGAGGGCAGAAAGAATTTTTTTTCCAGCAAATATGCTAGGTATTAACAGGGTTGTGAAATTCTAGTGTTCAGATTATTTCAGAATTCCCCGTCTTCAAAATACTTCGAAAGAATTGCATTTTGCATCAATTTTTCAACACTTTTCCTTTATTGTCGTAAAAGTCGTTGAGAGTATGCCGCCGGCTTTGTGTCTTAAGTCGTGTCGGAATTGTTTGTTAATTTCAAAATGTTCTGTTCTTAAAAAAAAAAAACAAAAAAAAAAAAACACCCGGCCCATCATCTTTGAAGCCTACACGGTTCAACTGGTCGTTTTTGTCAGTCTGTTCCATCACCCACAAATTTTAAATAAATGTTAGCGAACCGCCAAGAGAAACGTGGACAAACGAGTCACAAGACGAAACACGACGCGTTTCGACCTCTAAGGTCTTCCTCAGGCAAGACACAAAGAAATAGGACAATGAAGACCTAAGAGGTCGAAACGCGTTGTGTTTTGTCTTGTGACTCGTTTGTCCACGTTTTGTCTGGGCGGTTCGCTAACATTTATTTAAGATTTGTTGACATTTCCGTCTGCAGTCGTCTCGCTTTGCCACTACATCACCCACAGTCAAGTAAGCAATCCACTCTCCCCTCCTGTTTTCCTTCCCTTTTTCCCCCTGTTGGCGTTTTTTGTAAATTTGGGTTTTTCTTTGGTGTTGTTTGTTTGTTTGTTTTGCTTTTTGTTGTTGTTTTTTTTCCCCTGTCCTTTCGATCAGTGATCTGACTATACAATCAAACTTAGAAATCTGTTTGGGGACTAAAATCATCGACGTAGAGGAATAGACTATAGATCCATAAGTCAACGTGGGCATGCGCACATACAATAGTCCACACACACACACACACACACACGCACCACGAACCACACACACACACACACGCACGCACGCACGCACGCACACACACACACACACGCACACACAACAACACACACACACACACACACGCACACGCCACACACACGCACACGCACACACACCACACACACACACACACACACACACACACACACACACACACACACGCACGCACGCACGCACGCACGCACGCATGCACCACACACGCACACATACGCACACACACACGCACACACACACACGCACACGCACGCACCACACACACACACACACACACACACACACACACACACACACACACACACACACACACACACACACACACACACGCACGCACGCACGCACACACACACCACACACACACACACACACACACACACACACACACACACACAGTGAGGAGAAGCCTGTTCTGCCCCATTCTGACAGATGCAGAGCTTCCTCTTGGTCCTCTTGACGCTGTCGGCAACGACCGCCTTCCGCCTCCGCGACCTCTTCTACGGCTCGGACACCACCGGGACAGCGAGGTCACCACTGAATCGGCCCCCAGCGCAGCACCCTACTGGTGGACACCCTGGAGAGATGAAAACAGGACCACACCCTATTACTGGACAGGCTGGGGAGATGAAAACAGGACACGCCCTATTACTGGCGGACAACCTCGAGAGATGAAAACAGGACCACACCCTATTACTGGACAGGCTGGGGAGATGAAAACAGGACCACACCCTATTACTGGACAGGCTGGGGAGATGAAAACAGGACCACGCCCTATTACTGGTGGACAACCTCGAGAGATGAAAACAGGACCACACCCTATTACTGGACAGGCTGGGGAGATGAAAACAGGACCACACCCTATTACTGGACACCCTGGAGAGATGAAAACAGGACCACACCCTATTACTGGACACCCTGGGGGAGATGAAAACAGGACCACACTCTATTACTGGACACCCTGGAGAGATGAAAACAGGACCACACCCTATTACTGGACAGGCTGGGGAGATGAAAACAGGACCACACCTATTACTGGTGGACAACCTGGAGAGATGAAAACAGGACCACCACCTATTACTGGTGGACAACCTCGAGAGATGAAAACAGGTCCACACCCTATTACTGGTGGACAACCTGGAGAGATGAAAACAGGACCACACACTATTACTGGTGGACAACCTCGAGAGATGAAAACAGGACCACACCCTATTACTGGTGGACAACCTGGAGAGATGAAAACAGGACCACACCCTATTACTGGTGGACAACCTGGAGAGATGAAAACAGGACCACACCTATTACTGGTGGACAACCTCGAGAGATGAAAACAGGACCACACCCTATTACTGGTGGACAACCTCGAGAGATGAAAACAGGACCACACCCTATTACTGGTGGACAACCTCGAGAGATGAAAACAGGACTACACCCTATTACTGGACAGGCTGGGGAGATGGAAACCAAACGACGGCCGATAACTCCCCGACCACCTGGCCATGGACGTTCTGGACAACGGCGTCCTGGGACGTCCCAACGACTGAGGCTGAGAACGTGACCGAGTGCAACCCGGACCTGAGGCAGCTTCAGGCGTTGTCGCGGTTCACCTTGAACAACTGGTACTTCAAGTACTACATGAGCGCGGATCAGCAGCTCTTTGTCTACAGGATGCTCAGCTCTATCATCAACTGTCGGCTGAAGGAGTTCCCTCTCTTCGGAGACCATGCTGCAATTTGTGCGTGTCGCTCAGGGTGAGTTCTGGCGCGAATCGGCGGTTGGCCACGTATTGATCATGATAATCAGTATGTTTGATCCGATATATTTACAGCAGTTTATTTAACATCATATTGATATCATTATTTGATACATTTGTGTCGTTTTTTTAATATACTGAATTTAATTTGATAGTAATGTTTACTACACTTGATATATTCCATTCTATATCATTATGTAATATATTCAGATTCATTCATTTATTGTCAAACATTTGTCATAATATTTTAGATAAATTGGTAAACATGTCTCTTTGTCTGGGGTCTTGTGTGTGTGTGTGTGTGTGTGTGTGTGTGTGTGTGTGTGTGTGTGTGTGTGTGTGTGTGTGTGTGTGTGTGTGTTTTCGTCAGCATCTTTTATCATCTGCTCTGACGATATCATTGGGATATGCCTGTTTCGAAAATCACACACACCACACACACACGCACACACACACACACACCACACACACACACACACACACACACACACACACACACAACACACACACACACACCGCCGCCGCCACCACCACCACAATATATTTACTAAGTAAAGTCCTATTCAAAAACAGGAGGAAAAAATCCCGTTGAAGGCTAGCTACTGTCAGTCAGTTATAAACCTCAAACCTTAAAATATGTGCCGTGTTTATTTGGAATATGTATGACACTTAGGGTGCTTTCTGACTGCGCTCAGTTTGATCTTCGGTGGAAAAAAGTCATACCTGAAAACTGTCTGCACGCACGCACGCACGTGCGTGTGTGCGTGCGTGCGTGCGTGTGTGCATGCGTGCGTGTGTGCATGCGTGCGTGCGTGCGTGCGTGTGTGCATGCGTGCGTGTGTGCGTGCATGCGTGCGTGCGTGCGTGCGTGCGTGTGTGCATGCGTGCGTGCGTGTGACAATGGACGGTTGGGAGGGTAGAGAGTGTAATATTTCTGTTGTGCTTGTAGGTTTTATGTCGTGCTATGAAACTTTGAGTCACAATTTGTGAGGGGGCGGTTATAGCGCAGTCGGTTAGAGTGCCGGATTCGTAATCTTGGTGATCCTGGAGTTGTGGGTTCGAATCTCCACCGGGCCATTTCGGTACAGGGGGATTTTCCCTCGAAGTTACCATTGGTCCCGACTCCATTTCCCATACAGTCCTTCGAATGAGACTATAAACCGAGGTTCCATGTGTGCATGCATACATAACAGCTTGCACACACGTAAATCCCATCACCAACTCTCGGAAGAGAAGGCCAGTTTGGCCGTTGGTATGGATGACACGTTACACATAGCATGCACCCTGCGTGACAACCGAGAGACCGAAGGAAGGAAAGTGAGTAAATGATTCTGACTGAATGACACGGGAAATGACCGAATGTAGTGCAGGCAGGCAGCTCTTCAGTCAGCTCTACCCAGGTAGGCAGCCTGTTGTGTAAACGGAAGTGTGGATTGTAAAGCGCTTACAGCTTGGCCTCTAGCCGAGGAAGGGCACTATATAAGAACTCTTAATAATAATATTAATGATAATAATAATGATAGTAATAATAAAAATAATAATGATGATGATGATAATGAAAGTAATAATAATTTGTATTTGATGCAATTTGTGTTTTCAGTTGTGCCCTCACACTTTGTTACCGAGTGGTCACTATTCTTTCCGAGGTAAGCTGGCATGAGAGAGAGAGGGGAGAGAGAGAGAGAGAGAGAGAGAGAGAGAGAGAGAGAGAGAGAGAGAGAGAGAAGACAGACAGACAGACAGACAGACAGACAGACAGACGGACAGACAGACAGAGACCTGCGATAACGGTCGTGGACGGGAATCCAAGCGTAAATCAATTAATGTGTGTTTTCTAGCCTCACGGACACTGTTACTGCTGACAAACAGGCTGGGTTCCGCAAAAAGCAATAGTACCATCAAACCATCTTCAATCCGCATACATTGTGCAAAGAACATCTCCTAAACCAGAGGGAGTACTACTATGTCTTCATCGGCTTCAGAAAGGCATTCGAAAGACTCTGACAGGAGGCGTTATATGCTACAACGAAGAAACTTAATATGGGGGCAACATCTAATCAACATCGTCAACAACTATTCTCTAAAGCGACTAGTGCGATGCTCATACTGGGCGCTGCTGGAGAATTGTTCCATATTTCCATTGGATTTGCTAGGGCTGCCTTCTGCTTTCCACGCTTTTCTACATACACCTGGAGAGCATAATGACCGATGCCCTTGGTGATCATGTTAACACAGTCAGCACTGAGGGCAGAAACATCGGGAACCTTGCATCATGTTAACACAGTCAGCACTGAGGGCAGAAACATCGGGAACCTTGCGTCATGTTAAAACAGTCAGCACTGAGGGCAGAAACATCGGGAACCCTGCATCATGTTTACACAGTCAGCACTGAGGGCAGAAACATCGGGAACCTTGCGTCATGTTAACACAGTCAGCACTGAGGGCAGAAACATCGGGAACCTTGCATCATGTTAACACAGTCAGCACTGAGGGCAGAAACATCGGGAACCTTGCATCATGTTAACACAGTCAGCACGGAGGGCAGAAACATCGGGAACCTTGCGTCATGTTAACACAGTCAGCACTGAGGGCAGAAACATCGGGAACCTTGCATCATGTTAACACAGTCAGCACTGAGGGCAGAAACATCGGGAACCTTGCATCATGTTAACACAGTCAGCACGGAGGGCAGAAACATCGGGAACCTTGCGTCATGTTAACACAGTCAGCACGGAGGGCAGAAACTCGGGAACCTTGCGTCATGTTAACACAGTCAGCACTGAGGGAGGAGACATCAGGAACCATGCATTTGCAGATGGCATCGACGGCCTGGCGGGCAGTGACCCAGAACTCGCCAGGCTGTTGGATTCGATGGAACGTCAACAAAATATGGCAAGGAAAACAGCAAAACGCCTGGCTGTTGGGTTCGATGAACGTCAACAAGATATGGTAACGAAAACAGCAAAACCAAGTTGACGGCCAGCCGCAGCACCACCATCAGTATGACAATAACTGGCCATGGTCAGAGGCTTGAAATTGTTCAACAGGTCACTTACCTGGGATCCACCATTATCAGTGAGGGATGCAAACCAGAAATCCTCTCAACGGCAGTAAAGACAACATCAACACGTCCACCAGAAATCCTCTCAACGGCAGCAAAGACAACATCGGCACCGTCCACCAGAAATCCTCTCAACGGCAGCAAAGACATCAACACCGTCCACCAGAAATCCTCTCAACGGCAGTAAAGACAACATCAACACCGTCCACCAGAAATCCTCTCAACGGCAGTAAAGACAACATCAACACCGTCCACCAGAAATTCTCTCAACGGCAGCAAAGACATCAACACCATCCACCAGAAATCCTCTCAACGGCAGAAAAGACAACATCAACACCGTCCACCAGAAATCCTCTCAACGGCAGTAAAGACAACATCAACACCGTCCACCAGAAATCCTCTCAACGGCAGTAAAGACAACATCAACACCGTCCACCAGAAATCCTCTCAACGACAGCAAAGACATCAGCACCATCCACCAGAAATCCTCTCAACGGCAGCAAAGACAACATCAGCACCGTCCAGACTAAATCCTGTATGCAAGGACCGTAACGTCTCCTTGGAACACAAGACTGGGCTCTTGCGCGCGTACTGGTATATTTTGTGTTTCTATATGTACTCCAGACACAGACTCTCACATATGCAAAGAAGAATCTATGCCATGGAAATGAGAAGTTACCGCAGGATACGAAACAACAGATAAACTGAACATGTCACCCAACGAGCAAGTGCGTTTAACCATCAAAAAAGCACATCGGGCCGTATGAAAATCTACTGACATCACTTAAATAAATGTTAGCGAACCGCCCAGAGAACGTGGACAAACGAGTCACAAGACAAAACACAACGCGTTTCGACCTCTTAGGTCTTCGTCAGGTGATATCACCTGACGAAGACCTAAGAGGTCGAAACGCGTTGTGTTTTGTCTTGTGACTCGTTTGTCCACGTTCTCTGGGCGGTTCGCTAACATTTATTTAAGATTTGTTTAGATTTCCGCCTGCAGTCGTCTCGCTTTGCAACTAGATCTACTGACATCAGTTAAGAAAAGAACACTACGTCAGTATGGCCATGTAACAAATTCTGATGCTTGAGCTTAAAAGAGTCTTCCGGGGAACTGTGGAGAAGGGAGTCGAGAGGAGGGGGGGAGGGGGGGGGGGGGGGGGGGGGGGAGGGAGAGGAGGAGACAGGAAACACAGAAACGATGGGCTGATAACAGGAACAAGAACAGGAACCGGTGGAACTGTTCTTCAGTGCGTTACCCCAGTGACTCTCCATGGAGAAGAAGAAGACGAAGGAAAAGATTAGAAGAAGAAGAAGAAGAAGAAAAAAGAAGAAGAAGAAGAAGAGAAGAAGAAGAAAGAAGACGACGACGACGACGACGACGGACGAAGAAGAAGAAGAAGAAGAAAAGAAGAAGAAGAAGAAGATATTAATCTACTGGCCTACTAAGTGGCAAGGTATTGAATTTTCAAATACAGTTATGCACAGATGAAATAGTCAAACTTCACGTCACAGATGAAATAGTCAAACTTCACGTCACAGATGAAATAGTCAAACTTCAGATCACAGATGAATAGTCAAACTTCAGATCACAGATGAAATAGTCAAACTTCACGTCACAGATGAAATAGTCAAATTTCAGATCACAGATGAAATAGTCAAATTCAGATCACAGATGAAATAGTTCAAACTTCACGTCACAGATGAAATAGTCAAACTTCAGATCACAGATGAAATAGTCAAACTTCAGATCTAGTGCCAATGCAACCAAAGGGTTACAAATCGTTCACCAGACACCTTCTTGTCTACGATTTCAAACAAAATGAATTATATACACACCAAAAAAAACCCTAGGTTTATTTCTTCTTTTTTTTTAAATTAAGAATTGCTCCAGACCACTTTAAAAAAGATTATTATAACAATTTATAAATTACCACGATTGTTACATGTGATGATGGAAATGACGGTGATGGTGACAGGAGATAACGATGACGATTTTTGTGTGACGGTTGGTCTGTCTGTCGATGTAATTCTGATGTTCTGTGTTTCAGTGTCTGACGAAAGAGGAAACTATGATGCCAGTGTAACAGTCCTCGTGGGATGTAACAGTTTATCGTGGACGGCAAGTGCATAGTAAGCCGTCAGGAGTGTAACCCAGTCCTCGTCAGATGTAACAGTTTAGTCCTCGTCAGATGTAACAGTTTATCGTGGACGGCAAGTGCATAGTAAGCCGTCAGGAGTGTAACACAGTCTCGTCAGATGTAACAGTTTAGTCCTCGTCAGATGTAACAGTTTATCGTGGACGGCAAGTGCATAGTAAGCCGTCAGGAGTGTAACACAGTCCTCGTCAGATGTAACAGTTTAGTCCTCGTCAGATGTAACAGTTCATCGTGGACGGCAAGTGCATAGTAAGCCGTCAGGAGTGTAACCCAGTCCTCGTCAAATGTAACAGTTTAGTCCTCGTCAGATGTAACACTTTATCGTGGACGGCAAGTGTATAGTAAGCCGTCAAATGGAGGTTCCTTTTTTTTCTTAATATATATCTATACTGTTTGTAAAAAGATTAATACTCTCCATCTAAGCAGGGTCGATGACGAATGCCGATGATAATAAACTTTGCGGAAATCTGTTCGGTGTGGGCTTGTCTCATCGTATGATGTGCACGCGAGAGATGAAAGCTTAGAAAGTGAATAAAACAAACCAGAAACTGAGAATAGAACCATCAATCTACTAATGGTAATCAACGACTCTGATGATGATAACAATCAATCTACTAATGGTTATCAACGACTCTGATGATGATAACAATGGTGATCAACACAATTTATCTTACCAGGTGTACACGCCCGGCAGGGTTTTCTTGTCATGTTTTGCAAGTCTTTCTCCGGATAGTTTGCAAACGTACTTCCTCGTTTATTCTGCATGGTACAAAGTTTGTAGTGCTAGTTGCCTGTATGGATGAAAAGTGTTGTTAAAAGACGGTTGCACAGCAAAGGTAGACAG
>CM031615.1:70560523-70570523 GCA_018398815.1 Conus ventricosus
CAATAATATTGCTGAATCAACCCTTTTCATTCAATAACCGTACAACGGCTTGAGGTTGATCCCTAAGGATAATTTTCCAGTCTGCTGCAGGAATAAATAATTTGTTACTCATTTCATCCCTGAATGAGTCTGTCCGATGTGTTGGGCCTCCAAAGAAGACTGTCGGCCAGCGTTGTTGGTCACTCACTGGTCGTTGAACCCTCGTGGTTGCCTTCGCCTTAGCGAGAATCATAAAAGGGGGCCACCAGATTCATTACACAATCCTGTCTACAAGTGTGAGAGGCGATCGAGAAGAAGAAGATAAAAGGGATGTAACCACATTTACCCCCGCAAGAGAAGACAATCTGTAGACAGAGAGAAAGCTATTGAACATTTTCATTGAGCTCCTTTCCGTTAATAGATTATCTTCTCTTTACTGGGATAGATGTAGACATTGCCCTAAAAAGTGTGACATCTACATAAATAAATCTATGCATATGAATGCCGCAGGGATTATATTGGAAAGGTGGGCCCAACGTCACGTGGAAATCAACGCCGATCGTTCTCAAACTGAGTACACCGGTGTCGCGTGAAATCTGGGAACGTGATATCTAGGAACGCGTTCCCAAAATGTACTGTGATATCTGGGAAGGCCTGTGATATCTGGGAACGTGGTCTTTCAGAGCTCAGCAGGGCAGAAAGAAGACGAAAAAAGAATGGATTTTCGAGATAAGGTAGGAAACAATTTATTTAGGTGCAGTTGAGATCTTTGGCCTTCTTGTCACTTTTTTCCATTAATTTCTTGGCATGATTTTCACAAAGTTCACAGATTTCACGATTGGAAGTTCAGGAAATCTGGGAACGCGTTCCCAGATATCACGGTTCCCAGATATTATACGACACCGGATCTTCACGACCTAGCTAAGTCGGTCTCGAATTTTCCTAGCGTGACTTAAAAACTCTCCAACTTGAATAACCAGTGTTAATTAATTAGAATCAAATCACTGGACTGTCGCGGATGACACGTCCGCCAGAAAAAAAAGAACTATAGGCCCAGAAAGTGTTTGTGTGTGCTCACTCAGCATGCCAAGAGCCACGAGCCACGCTGCGTATGTCCTTTCCAGCCCTGACAACATCAGCAGAGCCACGAGCCACGCTGCGTATGTCCTTTCCAGCCCTGACAACATCAGCAGAGCCACGAGCCACGCTGCGTATGTCCTTTCCAGCCCTGACAACATCAGCAGAGCCACGCTGCGTATGTCCTTTCCAGCCCTGACAACATCAGCAGAGCCACGCTGCGTATGTCCTTTCCAGCCCTGACAACATCAGCAGAGCCACGAGCCACGCTGTGTATGTCCTTTCCAGCCCTGACAACATCAGCAGAGCCACGAGCCACGCTGTGTATGTCCTTTCCAGCCCTGACAACATCAGCAGAGCCACGAGCCACGCTGTGTATGTCCTTTCCAGCCCTGACAACATCAGCAGAGCCACGAGCCACGCTGTGTATGTCCTTTCCAGCCCTGACAACATCAGCAGAGCCACGAGCCACGCTGTGTATGTCCTTTCCAGCCCTGACAACATCAGCAGAGCCACGAGCCACGCTGTGTATGTCCTTTCCAGCCCTGACAACATCAGCAGAGCCACGAGCCACGCCGTGTATGTCCTTTCCAGCCCTGACAACATCAGCAGAGCCACGCCGTGTATGTCCTTTCCAGCCCTGACAACATCAGCAGAGCCACGCTGTGTATGTCCTTTCCAGCCCTGACAACATCAGCAGAGCCACGCCGTGTATGTCCTTTCCAGCCCTGACAACATCAGCAGGGTCACATTTTGGCCATACATGTGCGCGCACACACATTGGAGATATGCTGTCCCAAGAGCCGTTGTGCAGTAAATGCTTAGTGTACACAGAGTACACAGCAGAGGGAAGGGATAGGAAGTCAAGGAGGGAGGATGGGATGGGATGAAGGGTCCAAAAAGGGAGGGAAGGGAGGGGGGGGGGGGCATTCTGGTAATATACACAATTTACTCCGTGTATTCTTCTGTTTGTCTGTTAGTAACCCACTCTCGTAAAGTTGCTGTTTGTACTTCACACAGATAGATTTGCTTTTCGTGGGTAGGGCCTCCAGCTTATCTTTCCTAGTCTGTTTCTCTTCATAGTTTGTTTCACAGGGCCTACACAATTAATGGCGATTTTTTTAAACTGTAAACTAAGCTTGTTTTCGCACAACAGCATGATACAGCACACACACACACACAAATGTAGCACTGTGAAAAAATGCACATTAACCACTTTTACACACAGCCTTGTTTTTCAAAGAGCATGATAATGTTACAAGCAAAAAAACAAGAACATTGTGGGCTAAAATAAATTGCAAGCACGCTCATATCACAGCGAACAGTGGTTTAAGAAATAACTTCCTAAAAGTTAGCGCTTGTTCACGGGTTGCAAACCACTTGGCAATGCGTGTGCTATAGGTCCTTCCTTTTTGACTGATACACTTCAAGCGGATCCTCAGGGCATTCCACGGCATGTATGCTTGTTGATCAGCTACATGCTTGTTTGTTTCTATATGTTCCCTTACAGGAGTCTGAACTTGTTGTTGTTGTTTGGGGGGTGTCCGTTTGTCTGTTTTGCTCTGGTATCTACCATGTTATATACATTTACTTGAAAAGTTTTTGAAGCCAAATGACAAGTTCTAATGTTATCAATAAACCGAAAAGTTTGTTACCACTGTTTGACGTTTATCAGTCTGAAAACATTTGGCATGCATGACATATTCCTAAGGCCTATCGATTTTTGTGTTTCATTTCATCCTGTTTATGTTAATACCATGACCATTCTTTCACACCTCCAGAGAATCAAATGGGTGGGAAGTGGGACGGGTGGGTACAGGAGTGAGTGGGAGTGGAAGGTGGGGAGTGGGACGGGTGGGTACAGGAGTGAGTGGGAGTGGAAGGTGGGGAGTGGGAGGGTGGAGGAGAGGGCAGAAGACGAATGTGCGCTAGTTGTTAACACTGATAATCTTGCCTACCTTTTACCGTTGTTTGAGGGACAGAAATATCAAGCATGGTTTTAAAACACAAAAGATGTGATCGCCTTGTTCTGTTGTCAAGGAAGCAGAATGAACGAATTTCCGTCATTTCAGCTGCGTCTTCATGTTCACAGGGAGCAACAGGTGCGTCTTCAGGTTCACAGGGAGCGACAGGTATGTCTTCAGGTTCACAGGGAGCGACAGGTGCGTGTCCTCAACACTTAAAGTCTTCCAGTGTGCAGTCACTCGTTACAGAATTTAATGGTCAGACTGATAATATCGGGGACACAGTATATGAGTAGAGCAGGAGTCAGAGGTATATGCATCGATTTTTTTTTCTTTTCATTCGATTGTGTTTAGTGTGTTTCTTCGTAGGAGAGTGTACTGATTGTACTGTCATTAAATCACAATGTGAACCTGCAGTGTCCGTGGATACTTTGACTATCGCTTCTGATCCACCCACAACACTCACAAGGCACTTGGTAACTCTGGGTGTTGGCTGCGCATAAATTTCCGGTCTGGCTCAGTCATGGAACGGAATTGTCGTCTGCCCATCCCAATTGGGACACACCTTTTCTAATTTTAAAGCGGCTGGCGAGACAGGAGAGTTCCCAGGCCACAAAGAAGCGGATCAAGACGGCCTTTGCAGAATGGTCAGTGGAGGGGGCAGGGGGTGCAGTCGTGTCGTTTATCAAGGCCGCCCGCCCAACGCCTCCACCGTTTCCTGGCAGCGAGGGGAACTATCATGCCAGGGGGGTCAGGACCTGAAAGGGGGAGGTGATAAGGTCGGTCCTACCCAAGACGATCAAAGGTGCGAGTCGACCTTCAGGGGCTGGGGTGCGATATAAAGTCGCTCCCCAAGAGAGCTGTTCTTCCAGACACACCACTGCCACCAACAGCCGTGTAGGCCCGCCGCTCCTTGTTTCTGCTTTGGACAGGTGGGTGTTCGGGGACTGATTTTCCTTAACTGTTTTATCGCGTATCTGTTGTGTGGGTCGTTGTATTCGTGTAAATTTGCAAGAGAAAGAACACCACAGACGTTAATCGCTGTGATACTCGTATTCCTTTGTCTCGAATGTTGATTCTCTTGCAAACAAAAAAACAAACCAACAAAAAACAAACAGATGCAAAGCATGTAAACGTACTCCCAGTTTATCCTGAATACGCGTGAGATATTCGATAACGAGGAAAAAACCGTCTTGGCCTGGGGTAACCGTTAGTAATGGCTATTCTGGTAAAACATCGGCCATCATCTGTGACCTATATTGAACATACAAATTTTCAGAAAGATCGGCCAAGAAATTTCTGAGATTTTCCATAAAGAAGAAAACCATTATGGGCCGTTAGTAACGTCTATAACGGTAAACTTAAACATCGGGCATCATCCGTGACCCATAATGAACATACCTACAAATTTTCAGAAATATCAGCCAAGTACTTTGCGAGATATTCCATAAAAAAGAAAAACCGGTGTGGGTCGTTAGAGCCGTTAGTAACGGCTATAACGGTAAACTAAAACGTCGGGCATCATCCGTCGCTCATAATAAACATACCTACAAATTTTCACAAAGATCGGCCACGTACTTTCTGAGATATTCCAGAAAGAAAAAAAACCGTTATGGGCCAAGCCGTTAGTAACGGCAATAACGGTAAACTAAAAGGTCGGGCATCATCCGTGACCCATAATGAACATACCTACACATTTTCAGAAAGATCGACCAAGTACTTTCTGAGACATTTCATATAAACAAAAAACCATTATGGGCCGTTATAGCCGTTAGTAACGGCTATAACGGTAAACTTAAACATCGGGTATCATTCGTGACCCATAATGAACATACCTACAAATTTTCAGAAAGATCGACAATGTGCTTTTTGAGATATTCCATAAAAAGAAAAACCGTTGGGGGCCGTTATAGCCGTTAGTAAAGGCTATAACGGTAAACTAAAACATCCGGCATCATCCGTAACCCATAGTGAACATATCTGCTAATTTTCACAACGATCGGCCAAGTAGGCCTACTTTCTGAGATATTCCATAAAGAAGAAAAACCGTTACCGGCCGTTACAGCCATTAGTAACGGCTATAACGGTAAACTAAAACATCAGACATCATCCCTGACCCATAGTTAACATACCTGCTAATTTTCACAAAGATCGGCCAAGTACTTTATGAGATATTCCATAAAGAAGAAAAACCGTTAGGGGCCGTTACAGCCGTAAGTAACGGCTACAACGGTAAACTAAACATCGGACATTATTCGTGACCCATAATGAGTATACCTACAAATTTTCAGAAATATCGGCCAAGTACTTTCTGAGATATTCCATAAAGAAGAAAAAGCGTTACAGGCCGTTACAGCCATTAGTAACGGCTTATAACGGGGTAAACTAAAACATCGGGCATCATCTGTGATCCATAATGAGTATACCTACAAATTTTCAGAAATATCGGCCAAGTACTTTGAGATATTCCATAAAGAAGAAATAGCGTTACAGGCCGTTACAGCCATTAGTAACGGCTATAACGGGGTAAACTAAAACATCGGGCATCATCTGTGACCCATAATGAACATACCTGCTAATTTTCACAAAGATCGGCTAAGTACTTTCTGAGATATTCCATAAAGAAGAAAAACCGTTAGGGGCCGTTACAGCCGTTAGTATCGGCTATAACGGTAAACTAAAACATCGGGCATTATTCGTGACCCATAATGAACATACCTACAAATTTTCAGAAAGATCGGCCAAGTACTCTCTAAGATATTCCATGAAGAAGAAAAACCGTTACAGGCCGTTACAGCCGTTAGTAACGGCTATAACGGGGTAAACTTAAACATCGGGCATCATCCGTGGCCCATAATGAACATACCTGCTGATTTTCACAAAGATCGGCCAAGTACAATCTCAGATATTCCATAAAGAAAAAAAAACCGTTACAGGCCGTTACAGCCGTTAGTAACGGCTATAACGGTAAACTAAAACATCGGGCATCATCCGTGACCCATAATGAACATACCTACAAATTTTCAGAAAGATTGGCCCAGGACTTTTTGTCTGGAGCGAGTGGAACACATTTTGACCACGGACGGACGGACGGACAGACACACTGACAACATTTCTTCGTTCCCATTCTAAAGTACTCCCTGTTCTATAAGAACTGGGAGTACAAAAACGAAAAGCTTCAATAAACACCTACAGTGTATTGACTCATTCTAAGCCAAAAGTATTTTCCGTTGCCAATCCCAGCAAACCAGCCGTGTGCACCTTAATAAAAACTGCTGGCAGTGGTGGCTTGAAATGCTGTCCATTGGCTGTGGTACACTTTGCTGTTTGGCTGCAAAAACACCATGGCAACGCCAGCGATTAGTGCGATATTGTCACAGATAGCTTTCGACGACAACGATCTCGATGCCCTATGAAATACAATAACGGCCAACAAATCGCAAACATACAGCTGAAAGGACTTGTGTCGATGGGGAACATAGGCAAGCGAAATAAGCCACTGTGGTGGGGACGTTGCCGGTCTTGCATGGAAACTAAACGGATGAAATGATTGGAAAGCCTATAGCCAGGAAACATGCCGATAAAATGACCTGATTTGCTGGGAAACATGTAGGTGAAATAGGCAGTATTGCTGGGAAGGATATCTAGGTGAAACAGGCAATATTGCTGGAAAACCTAATGTAGGTGAAACAGGCAATATTGCTGGAAAACTTATTGTAGGTGAAACAGGCAATATTGCTGCGAAACAGATGTAGATACAATTGGCAATATTGCTGGGAAACAGATGTAGATACAATTGGCAATATTGCTGGGAAACATAGGTGGGTGAAACAGGCAATATTGCTGAGAAACATACGCAGGTAAAATGGGCAATATTGCTAGAAAACATACGTAGGCGAAATAGGCAATATTGCTGGGAAGCATCTGTAGGTGAAATAACCACTATTTAAGGGAAACACACGCAGAAACAAAACAAGGTGGTTTTTGCAGACGATGAACGAGAAGGATCCATCTCACAGAAGAAAAAAACAGAAGTAAATATAGCAATAGGAAGGAAGACACTTTTCATAATTTGCAGGAGGTGGGGGCTACTGTTTGTAACTGGAAGAGATCCACAGCTTCCACGTGGTGGACTAGCATAGACGTTATTCAAATACATGTATTGACAAGCTCACAGACAGATGGATACTGAGGTCGAAGAATAGTCCACACATGAGGACATGAGCGTCAGCAAGTGACTGTTGACCAATCAGTAAAGCCGTGAAGATAAGCAGGATACTCAGCGAGTGATTGGCATCAGATTATGGTCAACTCGCCAGCCCTTAAGAAGTACACTCTGCCATGGTGTTGAACAGCAAGTGACTAGTTTTCAAGCCAAAAGAGAGAATAGTTTTCAAGCCAAAAGAGAGAGTAGTTTTCAAGTCAAAAGAGAGAGTAGTTTTCAAGCCAAAAGAGAGAGCAGTGAGAGAGTAGTTTTCAAGCCAAAAGAGAGAGCAGTTTTCAAGCCAAAAAGTGAGTAGTTTTCAAGCCAAAAGAGAGAGCAGTTTTCAAGCCAAAAGAGAGAGTGGTTTTCAAGCCAAAAGAGAGAGTGGTTTTCAAGCCAAAAGAGAGAGCGGTTTTCAGGCCAAAAGAGAGAGTGGTTTTCAAGCCAAAAGAGAGTAGTTTACAAGCCAAAAGAGAGAGCAGTTTTCAAGCCAAAAGAGAGAGTAGTTTACAAGCCAAAAGAGAGAGCAGTTTTCAAGCCAAAAGAGAGAGTAGAAGCCATGTGTGTTTACACGGTCATGGCAACACATGAAACATGCTGCACTGCTCATGATTCATGTTGAAGTCAGTCTCATCTGTTCATGTGCCACACGCAGGTCTGATTAAATTCGATTGTTGCATTAGTTAATGGGATGGAAGTATTGTACTTTGTGAATACAACAACACTGTTTAACGAGCAACTTCTGGGGTTACAGTTGAGGTAAAGTAGTAACAACCGCCCTTTATATACATGGAAATTGCCCTGCTTTTCAGAGGGATTTTTTTTTTCCAAAGAGAAAGGAACGATTTCGTTCTGGAATGTGGAATCTGCGAATTAATTTAAAACCACGTGACTGAGTGACTGCGTTCAGCTTTGAGTGTAGCAGACAATATACAGTATTTGGGGCCTACTCTGTTGTATTAGCCACGCCAGCTTTGAGTGTAGCACACAATAGACAATATTTGGGGCCTACTATGTTGTATTAGCCATGCCAGCTTTGAGTGTAGCAGACAATATACAGTATTTGGGGCCTACTCCGTTGTATTAGTCACGCCAGCTTTGAGTATAGCAGACAATAGACACTATTTGGGGCCTACTCCGTTGTATTAGCCACGCCAGCTTTGAGTGTAGCAGACAATGGACACTATTTGGGGCCTACTCTGTTGTCTTAGCCACGTCTGACGGTTCAGAGCAGTGAGATGAATGTTGAGATAAGGAGCCACCAAATGGGCGTGACGGACACGGAAATAACGAACCTCGGCTAGTTGGTCTACTCCAGGCAGGACATGAACAACAAAAACAAAGAACAAAAACAAACAAACAGACAGACAAAAAAGGGAAATACATAGATTATTAATAACAAGTTTGTTTTTTTAACCCTCACGCACGGGTCAACACGTCTTCAGTCACTATGAAAATGACTGAACAGGTGTGAAAAGAAAGGGAATGTGAGAGGGAGGGGTGGGGGAGGGAGGGGTGGGAGAGGGAGGGGTGGGGGACGGAGGAGGAGAGATGTGATGGACAGGCCGACGTCAAAAGCACAGACATTACATCCATCATTGGCAACTAAGGGAACCGACAGTTTGAGTTGCGTATTTTCAAAACAATGTAAGGAAAGGCCATGGGAAGGGGTGGGGGGAGATTAGAGCCAGATAGCTTTCAAATATTTGCTGATGAAAACGTTGGTGGGCTGGTGAAATTTAATACCACCAGCCCGGCTGGCGGGTGAACAAAGTTTGAAATCTCTACAGCCTTGTTTACCTGCTTCAAATACCTTGGTTGACAGCCAGTTTTGTCTTGGAAGCAAATCACAGACCCTAATGTGATGCAGATGATGTTTGTTTAGCTGTTTTAGATGCCTTTACTATCTTTGTCCTGTTTAATTAATTAAGTTTTGGTATTTAACCATAAACCGTGAATTTACTATATAGTGGAAACGATGCTGTTTCTTGTTTCAAAAGCCTTGACAAATAATGTGCTTCGTCTTCTTGAATCACACTATCTGTTCTTAGTAATTGACTGGAAATTATTACTCGTACAAACGCAAATGATGCATCTAACTTTTCCCGCTCTTCCGAAAGCCTTGTCTCGATCATCTCAGCCTTCTTGGTTTGCATGTTCTGTTTTCGGTCGTGGACGATAGACCATAACTTAAACAGTGCCGTTTGTTCACCTGTTCCAGATTATTTTACTGACAGTCTTTTACTTTGTGTGGTCTGTTCATGGCAGTTGACCACCACCATAGTCCCCGTTGGCAAAGGATGGCCTGCTATGGACAACTTCGGCCTCTTCTTCTCCTCTGTCCTCTGTTAACTATTCTGTTCTTGGTTGTTTACCATTGACCATGACCACTCAAACAACACACACGGTGTGTCCACCCGTTCCAGGTACCATTGACCATGACCACTCAAACAACACACACGGTGTGTCCACCTGTTCCAGGTACCATTGACCATGACCACTCAAACAACACACACGGTGTGTCCACCTGTTTCAGGTACCATTGACCATGACCAAACTACACACACGGTGTGTCCACCTGTTCCAGGTACCATTGACCATGACCAAACAACACACACGGTGTGTCCACCTGTTTCAGGTACCATTGACCATGACCAAACAACACACACGGTGTGTCCACCTGTTTCCATTGACCATGACCAAACAACACACACGGTGTGTCCACCTGTTTGAGGTACCATTGACCATGACCAAACAACACACACGGTGTGTCCAC
>CM031615.1:70575523-70675523 GCA_018398815.1 Conus ventricosus
TCTCTGTCACATCCAGTTCACCTTTACTTCTATGTCTTTGTCACATCCAGTTCACCTTTACTTCTATGTCTCTGTCACATCCAGTTCATCTTTACTTCTATGTCTCTGTCACATCCAGTTCACCTTTACTTCTATGTCTCTGTCACATCCAGTTCATCTTTACTTCTCTGTCTCTGTCACTTCCAGTTCACCTTTACTTCTATGTCTCTGTCACATCCAGTTCACCTTCACTTCTATGTCTCTCTCACATCCAGTTCATCTTTACTTCTCTGTCTCTGTCACTTTATGTCTGTTCACACTGGCAATAGACTACTCCACCAGGCAACCTATTCATGATACTACAAAGGCTGACTTCTCTACCGTGAAAAAGTAAACATTAGTGGTCACAAACAGTTAATAGCGGAAATCTTCATCTGTACCACAGCACAGGCACCAAACAGAGCATTGTTCTTTTTTGCAGTCTTGTCCCCGGAGTATTCTCACAGATTCATCTCCTACTCCATTGTGGTAAGTGTGGAAGCATACATTTGTGAATATGCATGAGTAGTGTATAGTGCATAATGCCATGATGTGGAAAGAAAAAAGTGACATAGCGTTGGAAACGAACTTATTTCATGTTAAAAAATCCCAAAGTTTCTGTGCAAAAAAAAAATTACCTCATAAATATGTACATGTCTGTTAAAGGTCTGTGTTTCAGTTTGTTAACCTACATGATAACAAACAGAAAAAAAAATCATCAAATCATGCAGTTCTGTTTAAAACCTGTGCACAAAAGCTGTGTGTGTGTGTGTGTGTGTGTGTGTGTGTGTGTGTGTGTGTGTGTGTGTGTGTGTGTGTGTGTGTGTCTGTCTGTCTGTCTGTCTGCGTGCATGCATGCAAGCGTTTGTGTGCGCACATGTAAGCATGTGGTGCATCTAAGAGTGGATGATGCGATTGGACTCTATGCACTTGTTTAAATATAAGTACAAGATCTGGCATGAAAAGGATGAGCGCGCTCAGGGTGGAATGCAATGAAGTCTGTCTTATTCACAGCATTTTGCATGCGTTCATCTATGATAACATGTTTCGTCTTCCACTCAGCTCTTTACCCTATCATAATACAGCGCATTCAAAGCGCTGAAGCTAACTGTTGTGTTGTCGTCTTCGTTGCAGCATTTGGAAAGGGAAGCTGCGGCTTTAAACCAATCATAAAATGTAGTCTTCCTTCGTTGACGTCCATCGGCGAACTCTGGTAAGGCTGACAGCAACGAATGTTTAATGACACTCGATGGTTTCTCTTTGCTTTTGTACGGTGTTGGGATTGTCCTGTTTTCAGTCCTGTGACTGATGTCATGTTTGCGTTTGTATTGTTGATCTATGGAGTGTTTTGTTTTGATGCACACATGTTTGTTGCCAAGTCTGTTGTTCTGTTGTTGTTTATTATTGGTGTATGATGTTTGTTTTTAATGATCAGGGTGTTTTAACACTACTCTTGCTATTGGGGTTATGTTTGTGTACATTGTTCTGTCGTGTTTGTTTGGTTTCGTTTTTCATCCTCTTAGTGATTTCATCTCCTTGGGTTGTTCTTCTTGTCTGCTTTGCTTTAATACCACTCTTGTTGCTGAGGTATGTTTATAATGGTTTATAATGGTTTATAATGGTTTATAATGGTGGAGTGGCTTAGTTTGATACCACTCTTGTTGCTGAGGTATGTTTATAATGGTTTATCTATTGTGGAGTGGCTTAGTTTAATACCACTCTTGTTGCTGAGGTAAGTTTATAATGGTTTATCTATTGTGGAGTGGCTTAGTTTAATACCACTCTTGTTGCTGAGGTATGTTTATAATGGTTTATCTATTGTGGAGTGGCTTAGTTTAATACCACTCTTGTTGCTGAGGTATGTTTATAATGGTTTATCTATTGTGGAGTGGCTTAGTTTGATACCACTCTTGTTGCTGAGGTATGTTTATAATGGTTTATCTATTGTGGAGTGGCTTAGTTTGATACCACTATTGTTACTGATGCATGTTCTTTTTGGTTTATCTATTGTGGAGTGGCTTAGTTTGATACCACTATTGTTACTGATGCATGTTCTTTTTGGTTTATCTATTGTGTGGTGGTTGGTCCTTACACCACTTGTTATTGAGGTGTGTTTATATTGGTTTACAATGTGTGAAGTGGTTTGTTTTGACACCACTCTTGTTACTGATGTATTTTTTTTTTAGATTGGTTTGTCTATTGTTCTATGATGTAGATGTATAGTGTTTATCTATTGTCATGTCTCACACCACGCTTGTTATTGATGTATGTTTATATTGGTTTACCTATTGTGGTTTGTTTGACACCACTCTAGTTATCGATGTAAGGTGTTTACCTAATGTGGTGTAGTTCATTTTGATACCACTCTAGTTATCGATGTAAGGTGTTTACCTAATGTGGTGTAGTTCATTTTGATACCACTCTAGTTATCGGTGTAAAGTGTTTACCTAATGTGGTGTAGTTCATTTTGATACCACTCTAGTTATCGATGTAAGGTGTTTACCTAATGTGGTGTAGTTCATTTTGATACCACTCTAGTTATCGATGTAAGGTGTTTACCTAATGTGGTGTAGTTCATTTTGATACCACTCTTAATATTGAGGTATGGTTTTTATGTTTGATTTTTCATTGTGGTATGGTTTGGTCTACCACCATTCGTGTTTTTGGTGGGAGTATACTCTCTTTTCTTTTCTTTTTTCTTCTTTTTTTCCACTTTAAGATTTAACATACACAAAAGTTTGATGCTACTCTTGCTACTGATGTGATGTTCGGACATGTTTTTTCCAAGCGGTTTGATTTATTCTGACACTATTCTTGTTACTGATGCTGCGTTTGAATTTGGTGCTAAAACTTGTATCTTCCTCTGCCCCAAGTGAGCACAAGTAATAACATTTGTTTATTTTGCCTTGAAAGAGAGACACAAAATATATATACTGCAGAACAGCGGGAATGGGTGGAACCGAGACTATGCACTAGGTGGTTGAAAGAAACTGAAAACTTGGGGGTGAGTGGGGGGAGGGGAGGGGGGAAGGGGGGGGGGGGGGGGGGGAAGGGGGCATATAGAATGCAGGCGTCGAGAGCATGCCAATGCTGCGGATCATCACAATATGGAGGGAAAAGTCCGTGGGGGCTGTTGGCACGAGAAACCTTTTAAAGTATTCAATGGGAATTTCAGATCACCTCCCTCGTAAAGGAAACCTGCTTCACTGGCGCACATGCATTTACGTGCGGCTGTACTTGCATGCAAATGTGGTGCATGTTTATACTATATATTACACAAGAGTAAGGTTATGTGCTGCCAAGGACAGTAGGGTAGAGACGGCAGAAACTGATAGTCCACCTTTTTTCCGCTTGCATACTAGAAACCTTTCCAAGAAAGATTCACATCAGTACGGATTTAAGCAAAAGCACAATCATTGTATTTGTCGTCATTATTGTTCACATTGCAAAAATGTGTATGTTCCTTCCTCAGAGTGAAATGCCATTTTTTATGTACGCCTTGCATGTAAATTATCTTGTGTGTCAGTATGTGAACAATAATTTATGCATACATATACGAGTATTTAACAGTTCAAAGATTGTCACAGTCTGTACCTCAGTATCAAATTGATGTGGAGTTTTCGTGTATTTACAAGCGTTCGTATTGTATGGGCAATGATTTCAATCTCAGATGTAGTATGAACCAGATTACAACCAAAAACGGCTGCTATGTTCTAAACTGTCACAAGAAGAAAGTATAACGATTTGCTACAACAGAGACAGGTGGGTTGGCAACAAAAGCAGAAAAGCAGTGAATGACATTACAGAAAGTTGAAGTTTTCCCCCAACATTGGACTATGGCTACCTTAATGGTGGGATATAAAAAAAAAGATCATACACACAAAACTCTGCTCCCTTTGTTGGGTAGATGGGATGACACAGAAAAAAATAAAGAAAAAGAAAACAAAGTTAAAAAAAGAAAATGATAGAGAGAAAGAGAGTCACAGAAAAGAGGAAATTACTGGCTGAGAATTTCCACAAAAAGGGGATAGAGTTTGACTTGCAACCGTCCTGCCACATCCACAAGGTAAGGAGAAAAGCTATGTAACATTGCTTGTGTGAACACCTGTTGCTGCTTTTCATATCTACTTCATTACAATGACCTTTTTCTTTCCAGGACACAGTATAATGCTGAAGTGGAGACCCCAATGCACAGAAGTCTCCAAATACAAGGAGAAAGATCATCGGTGGTTTTGTATACTGAAAATCAACAAGACTGTATCCATGAACCAAGTAGTAAAAGAGAGTAACTATGTTTCATGCAATCTGAAAAGATGACCATTCATTAAAATATACTGGAACCAATACTTTATTGAGTCTGAGGGGTTGTTTTCTCTGTCTTGCTCCTTAACTCTTCTCCTGCTTTTCTGAAAACTCTTCGTTCCAAATCTGATTCTCTCTCTCTCTCTCTCTCTCTCTCTCACACACACACACACACACACACCACACACACAATCGCGCACACACACACAATCACATGCTCGCACACTCACACAATCGCACACACACAAAATCATACTTGACAATGGCAGGCAACATAATTGTCCATGGTTCCAAATGAATCCAATTTATCAGGATATAATAAGAAATAAATAGTATCTGACATATAGAGATAGATAATACAGATAAGTAGATGTAGTTATGTTACTCGCACTACATCAAGCTAGCAACCAATGTAGAGGCATGTAAAATCGTACTGTGACAACGATGCAAAAAAAGGAATCAATGTACACGTTTCAACATGAAAAAGTTTATTGCCACAAACAGCACATTTCCATATCAAGCGATGAGCTTTGTACAAAAAAGAACTGCATAGCATATATGATATACATACTGCATTTAAAGAAAGGTCGAGGTCCCATGGCCAAACGGCCGTAGCGACAGTAAACTGTCAGACTGTCACTGTGTCTGGCAAGATGGAGGGTGCAGCCCATCCCCTGCCCTCCACTGCTTCATCCTTCCCTGACTCGAATCAAGTACCCATTCACTGCTGGTGGACAGGTTTATCAAACATTAAAAAAATCTGACTCCCACAACACAGAGAATTTGAAGAAAGTTCTGCCTCCTCGTTGTAGTCGTGTATTTATATATGTATTTATTTATATGTATTGGTATGTGTATTTGTATATATATATATGTGTGTGTATATGTATGTAATATATATATATATATATATATATATATATATATATATATATATATATATATATATATATTGTGTGTGTGTGTGTGTGTGTGTGTGCATACTGTTTTCTCAAATTCATAGTACCTGGTATTACTGTATTGTCACTATAATGTTCTGTGTTTGTCTGTTCGTTTGTTTGTAACTGAAAATGAAAAACACACCTCCTTGTAACTACTACTTTGTTTTTTCTTCTTTTTTTCATTCACTCGTTCAAACTGAGTAAAAGACAAAGAAAAATTGCCAGATTGTAACGATTGTATTTATTATTCATAATTACACATTTATATATTGGCACATGTACTGGACGTGCTCATGTCAAATTGTTTGTTAAATCCATGTCGAAGGATGAGTGCGTGAAAAAAGAAGAGGGAAGAAACTGTGGAGTGGAGGGACGAGAGAGGAGGAATAAAACATATATTAAAAAAAAAAATCTGATCCCACGAGTGGTTTACAATCACAGGTAATCAGTTCAACAGGCAAATGCTCTCCTGATTTGACAATAAACTCTGTTAAACACGATTTGGTTTTGAGACTAAAGGCGTGGCCAGACAAGACACATCATAAACCAGAAGTGCACTTGGGGGAAAGCTCAGAAATCCACAAAGGTCGAACAGAATCCACCCATCCTTTATGACTATTCTAAATACTTACATAGCACCTATCCTCATCTAGAGACCAAGCTCTAAACGCTTTACAATCCACACTCGTTTACACAACGGGCTGCCTACCTGGGTAGTGCCCACTGAAGAGCTGCCAGCTGGCGCTTCATTCAGTCATTTCCCGTGTCATCCAGTCAATATTATTCATATTGTTTACTCAATTTCCTTACTTCCTTCATTCTTTCCATTTCTCATGCAGGGTGCATGCTATGTGTAACATGTCATTCATACCAACGGCCAAACTGGCCTTCTCTTCCGAAAGTTGGTGAAGGGATTTTACGTGTGTGCAAGATGTTATGCATGCATTCACACACGGAACCTTGGTTTATAGTCTCATTCGAAGGACTGTATGGGAAACGGAGTCAGAACCAATGTTAACTCGGAGGGAAAAATCCCCCTGTACCGAAACAGCCCGGCGGAGATTCAAACCGCAACCCCAGGATCGCCAAGATTACGAGTCCGGCACTCTACCACTGAGGTATTCTGGCCCCCAAAGTCTAGATCCACAGCATGATTTAATGAGTTTGTCCTTTGGTTACATTCCGTTTTCCCACTCAGTTCTGTTGAAACTGATCCAACAGTTTCTTCTCAATCTGACAAGTCTGTTGGCTTTGTCCTTTGACCTGGCAATGGCTTTGTCCTTTGACCTGGCAATGGTTTTGTCCCTTGACCTGGCAATTGCTTTGTCCTTTGACCTGGCAATGGCTTTGCTCTTTGACCTGGCAATGGCTTTGTCCTTTGACCTGGCCATGGCTTTGCCCTTTGACCTGGCAATGGCTTTGCCCTCTGACCTGGCAATGGCTTTCTCCTTTGACTCATGCCACCCTTCTACCAAGTTTTCCACAACGTGGATTCTGCGATTTTTGCATAGTCTTGCTGACAGAAAAAGCTTTCTTGGCAGACATCATAAAACGTGGTACTGTTCAGTAAGAAAAACGAACTGAATATGATCTGGTTGAAAACTATTCGCGTTTAGAAAGTCAAAATACTGAAAACCACAAAGAAGGTTCAAAGTAATGCTTATATGAATGCAAATATGAAACGGATAAGTACATTTCCAACAACCATGACTTAATGTAAAAAAAAAACCGGCAAACGCCAAAAACTGCACCAAAAATATTCCCCAGATCACAGTCAGCACGTAAAATGATAGTGTGTGAAAGAGAAGTGGAACAGTGGGGACAGTTTAGACACAGAGCAGAGGAGGAGAGAGAGGGACAGGTGAGGACAGGGGAACAGTAAGAAATGAGCTAGATCTTGTGTGTGTGTGTGTGTGTGTGTGTGTGTGTGTGTGTGTGTGTGTGTGTGTATGTGTGTGTGTGTGTGTGTGTGTGTGTGTGTGTGTGTGTGTGTGTGTGTGTGTGTGTGTGTGTGTATGTGTGTGTATGGGGTGTGTGTGTGTGTGTGTGTGTGTGTGTGTGTGTGTGTGTGTGTGTGTGTGTATGTGTGTGTGTGTGTGTGTGTGTGAGTGAGTCTCTGTCTGTGTGTGTGTGCATGTGTGTGCGTGTGTGTGTGTGTGTGTGTGTGTGTGTGTGTGTGGTGTGTGTGTGTGTGTTGTGAGTGAGTCTCTGTGTGTGTGTGTGTGTGTGTGTGTGTGTGTGTGTGTGTGTGTGTGTGTGTGTGTGTGTGTGTGAGTGAGTCTTGTGTGTGTGTGTGTGTGTGTGTGTGTGTGTGTGTGTGAGTGAGTCTCTGTGTGTGTGTGTGTGTGTGTGTGTGTGTGTGTGTGTGTGTGCGTGCGTGCGTGCGTGGTGTGTGTGTGTGTGTGTGTGTGTGTGTGTGTGTGTGTGTGTGTGTGTGTGTGTGAGTGAGTCTCTGTGTGTGTGTGTGTGTGTGTGTGTGTGTGTGTGTGTGTGTGTGTGTGTGTGTGTGTGCGTGTGTGTGTATGAAGAGACAGAGAAAAAGAGACAGAAGGGAGAAGGGCAAGGTTGTAGAGAGATAAAAGAGAGGGAGACAGCAAGAGTGGCGAAGTGTATTAGAGGAGGAGGGAAGGAAAGGTATGAGCGAATAATCTGTCATGAAATGCACAACGATCATAAACCAAACGATTGTTGTGTGTGTGTGTGTGTGTGTGTGTGTGTGTGTGTGTGTGTGTGTGTGTGTGTGTGTGTGTGTGTGTGAGAGAGAAAAAAAGAGAGATGAGAGAAGTATAGAAGAGAGAAAGGCTGAGTTGAAGAAACAAGGAGAATTCAAACCAGTAAGACGCACCACATCTTCAAAAATCTACTTCAAATGAAGCATCTACCACAGGATACATGTGAAGTTCAATATAACAAAACAACAAAACAATAACAAATGAAGTTATCAAATGGGTTCACTTGAAGTACAATATAACAATACAACAAAACGATAACAAATGAAGTTCTTATCAAATGGGTTCACTTGAAGTACAATATAACACTATAACAAAACGATAACAAATCAAGTTATCAAATGGGTTCACGTGAAGTACAATATAAAAACACAACAAAAGGATCATTGAAGGTTAGAAAAATATCAAACATTAAAAAACTTTTCAGCTCCATGTGCATAAAATCTGCCCAGCTTACCTGAATTCAAAACCTCAAACAATTCAAGCCGCACTGCTTCCCCTTCTTCCCCCTCCCCGCCCCACCACAGATGCTGTTGTGTCAGCAAAGCAAGTTTTGAAGTAAATAACAGAATGAGGCAGGCATAAGTTGCACCCCAGGCACTTTATCAGTAAAAATTGAGCAGCACACCCACTATTCATTGTCATTGATAATAACTGGCAGAACAATGTCTTGCATACAGTTCTAACATCATGCATACACACATTCCAGATGTACAGGTTTCTTTTGTTCTTGTTGACGTTGATGTTGTCGTTGCAGTTGTAACTTTGTCATGTTGATGTTGTTGTTGTTTTCATTGTAGTTGTAATTCTATCATGTTGATACTGATGTTGTTGTTGTAGTCATAATTTTATCATGTTGATATTGATGTTGTTGTCATTGTAGTTGTCATTTTATCATATTGATGTTGTTGCTGCAATTTTATCATGTTGATGTTGTCGTTGTAGTTGCAATTTCATCATGTTGATGTTATTTGATCATAGCCAAAATGTCATACGAGAGCCAAAACAGTCACACAAAAGACAATGTTCCTGCAACATGAATGTTCGTCACAGCATTTCAGTGGACAAACAGAGATTGCTTGTCAGCCTGTGTCTGCATTCCTGGTGCTCACCAGCTTTTCCCTTTTCCCATAATCCCTCGAGCGCCGAGGTGTAGGGAATTTTTATCTTGAATTTACACTTATGTGTATACATATATAAACATATATAGATAGGTATAGATAGATATATGCTTATACTTTGACACACAAAGGGGTTTCAGCTGCTACCAGGTCTGCAGGTTTGACCTGGCCAATAGGAAAAATCCAGCTTCACACTTCTTTCTTGTGGACAAACAGAGATTGCTTGTCAGCCTGTGTCTGCATTCCTGGTGCTCACCAGCTTTTCCCTTTTCCCATAATCCCTCGAGCGCCGAGGTGTAGGGAATTTTTATCTTGAATTTACACTTATGTGTATACATATATAAACATATATAGATAGGTATAGATAGATATATGCTTATACTTTGACACACAAAGGGGTTTCAGCTGCTACCAGGTCTGCAGGTTTGACCTGGCCAATAGGAAAAATCCAGCTTCACACTTCTTTCACCGGGTGTCTGCCGAGTCTTGAACATGCATCCCTCAGATTAAGTTTGTATTACAACGACTCACATACATGTCACATACATATACTACACATGTGACGTACAGATATACAAAAGCATGCACATAAATTTGCACATATCAATACACATCAATATTAATGTAAAACTAGTTATTTCCTACATAATGTATATTACTTTTCATTTAAGACCATTCAGAATCCTCAAAAACTGTTACAGAAACCTTGGAACAAACATTTTGAAGGAAAAAAAAACGCACTCACACTATATTACATAATAAAAATTTAAAAACACTGAAGCAACAATTTTCCCACAGAACACAAACCCTCATTAAAATGCTATACATTAGAAAACTATGCGGTCATAAATCAAAACAACCAAAGAAAAAAAGCATCCAAAACAGATCTTTGTTCAAATCTGGGATTTAAAAAATGCTCCAAGAGATTTGAGAGACTTATAAAACCTAATATAAAAAAATAGTCAGCTGCCGTAAATTCTGAAACAAAGTTAACCCAACAGGCTACTGATGAGATGACAATCCACAAGCTGGGGCAGCATGGCGATTCATAGACTCTTCACATGCAAAGGAAGGAAAATGACCAATTAAGACTAACAGAATTGACCCCTCACAGAAAAAGGGACAACTAAAACAATCAGATTCGACTTTTCACTGGCCAAGGAAGAAACAGGGACAATCAAGACAAAACAGAATACTCTTTACTGGCAAAGGATGAAACAGGGACAATTAAGACAAACAGAATAGACTCTTCACTGGCAAAGGAAGAAAAGGGGACAATTAAGACAGACAATACTCTGTACTGGCCATGGAAGAGAAAGGAAAACATTAAGACAAAGTAGACCCTTCACTTGCAAAGGAAGAGAGAGGGACAATTACATCAAACAAAATTGAATCTTCACTCATAGGGAAAGAGAAATGGACAATGAAGACAAAGATCCTTGCAAGGGAAGACAATGGGACAACAAAGAAAAATAACAGACACTTACCTTTACAGAGGAAGAAAAAAGGAAGAAGACAAAGCGGTAACAGACTTCACTTCGAATGGTTGAGAAAAATGGTTGAGAAAAAGGAACAATGAAGACAAAGAGAACAGAGTGTTAAAGAGAAAGGGATGACAAAGAAAGATAACAGACACTTCCCTTGCAAGGCAAGGGGAAAGGCACAATGAAGACTGAGAATAAGAAAAATAGACTCTTCACTTGTGAGAGAAGAAAAAGTGACTACAAAGGAAGAAAACAGACTCTTCAAGGTAAGGTATGAAGGAAGAAAACACTCTTCAAGGTAAGGTATGAAGGAAGAACACAGACTCTTCAAGGTAAGGTATGAAGGAAGAAAACAGACTCTTCAAGGTAAGGTATGAAGGAAGAACACAGACTCTTCAAGGTAAGGTATGAAGGAAGAAAACAGACACTTCAAGGTAAGGTATGAAGGAAGAAAACAGACTCTTCAAGGTAAGGTATGAAGGAAGAAAACAGACACTTCAAGGTAAGGTATGAAGGAAGAACACAGACTCTTCAAGGTAAGGTATGAAGGAAGAACACAGACTCTTCAAGGTAAGGTAAGAGAAAGGCACAGTGGAGAAAGGTAATAAACTCTTCACTTGCAACAGAAGAGAAAAAAAAAAAAAAAACAATGAAGACAAAGAACAGACTCTTCACTTGCAAGAGAAATGGGGTCATGAAGACAAAGAGAATAAACTCAAAAGAAAAGTTACTGTTCCAATGAACGAAAGAAACAAACAAATTCAAAGACAAAACGCGACGTGTTTCAACCCACTTGGTCTTCGTCAGGCAAGACAAACGTTCAAAAGAGTGGAAATGAAGAACGAACAATCACTGATCTCCTAAAATTGGGCACAAAACAGATGTAGTTCATTCTTCATGTTCATTGTCTTGAAAGTTGTGTGTCTTGCCTGAAGAAGACCAAAGAGGTCGAAACACATCACTGTTGTATCTCATAATTTGTTTGTCTCTTGCATTCCGCAGAACAGTCATTTTTCCTTTGTTTCAGTTTCTGCCTGAAGTCATCTCACTTTGAAAGTAACAAAGAGAACAGACTCTCTGCTTGCAAGGCAAGAGAAAAGGGACAATGAAGACAAAGAGAAAAGACACTCTGCTTGTAAGGCAAGAGAAAAGGGACAATGAAGACAAAGATAACAGACTCTTTGTTTGCAAGGCAAGAGAAAAGGGGCAGTGAAGACAAAGAGAATACTCTCTGCTTGCAAGGCAAGAGAAAAGGGACAATGAAGACAAAGAGAATACTCTCTGCTTGCAAGGCAAGAGAAAAGGGACAATGAAGACAAAGAGAATACTCTCTGCTTGCAAGGCAAGAGAAAAGGGACAATGAAGACAAAGAGAATAGACTCTTTGTTTGCAAGGAAGAGAAATGGGACAATGAAGACAAACAGAACAGACTCTTTGTTCGCAAGGCAAGAGAGAAAGGGTATTGAAGACAAAGAGAACACTCTTTGTTTGCAAGGCAAGAGAGAAGGGGTATTGAAAACAAAGAGAACAGACTCTTTGTTTGCAAGGCAAGAGGAGAGGGACAATGAAGACAAAGAGAACAGACTTTTCACCTGCAAGGGAAGAAAAAAGGGACAATAGAGACAAAGATCACAGCAACTGCATAGTCACTGTAAAGGACAGACTGAAGAAAACAAAACGGGTTGCATATAACAGAACCGTCCAGTGTAGAAAACTGGACGGTTAAACTGGCATCAAAAACAAGCGCTCTGAACAAATATGACTTGTCAACAACATACACTGAAGCATGTACTTAAAACAGACAAAAAGATTAGGTAGGAAGAAAGGAACTGGGGGGGAGTGTTGATAGTTGTTTAGAGTTTCAGCTGTTTTGGTGGTTGTTGCCCCCGACTGTGAAAAGAGGGTCCTGTGAGATAACTGTAACATGGCACATGAGCTCAGGCTTCTGGGATAAGCTTGGCCTGCATGTGGTCTATGCTGCAAGAGCCAGCTATTAACAGGGAGCATGAGCTGTGACTTGAAGGTAAGATTCTGTATCTCATACACAGGTATGGTAGGACAGTAACATCTGGCCAACAGCCCAGGGAAGGCAGTCACCTGTGTCCAGCGTGTGGTGAATGGTGTGACCTGCCCACAAGGCCAGAGCAATCATTTCCAATCATCTGCCGCAGAGGAACAGAATTTCACTGCAACTTTGCCGATATTGAATAATCAATGCGACAGCCAGTGATCTCACTCGGTGAAATGGCCATCAAAGATGCTGTTAATGACACAGTCATTGGCTGAGTCAGAAAGTGCCGGCCATCATTGGCCGAGTCAGAAAGTGCCGGCCAATCAGAATGGAGCACACTGTTGTTTACTTTCGCTGAGGAGATGGCATACAATGATACATTGCGTTTACCTGTTTCTTCATTAGTCAATACTTCACCAAATTCAAAATGATCACCGGCTGATGGGAAGGTTGTTTTGCATGGGGCAGGTAAAAACTTTAGTCTGCCTGTCTGTCCCCCTCCCCTCCAAGTCAGACAAAAACAATGCCCAACCCTGACAGCTGGGGTTACCACTTTTAGTGTTTTCACTATAGCCCAGCCAACCACACAGAGGGTCGTTTCAGGGCTGGGGCAAAAGTTCCCATACTGACAAAGAAACAAAGAGTGAAGACAATATGAAGATATCAATCAATAACATGGTGCTCATCTGTCAAAGAGTGAAGACAATATGAAGATATCAATCAATAACATGGTGCTCATCTGTCAAAGAGTGAAGACAATATGAAGATATCAATCAATAACATGGTGCTCAACTGTCACATCCTTATGCGGATATGACAAGGCCATCCTGACTGATTTCAGAGAAAAAAAGTGTTTAAGGAATCTTAATGTGACTGAAAAAGTGGACATTACAGAACGGACAGCTTGTGACCAGACTGGACGGTGTGTTCATTCTCGCAACCTAGAAGAAAAACGTTGATGTACTGACCCACCAGACGAACACAGCAAACACTGAAGAATCAAGCCTGGACCCACTGTTCTTCTTCAGACAGGACGAGAACAAAGAAACAAACAAATACACAGAAGTAAACACATTGCAGGTGAACAATTGTTACTATGAAAATATGCAAACATTCGAGGGGATGGCTTGACAGAATCACAGAAGGGAGGGGATGGGGGGGTGGGCGAAGAAATAAAATGGAAAAAACAAAAGGCGACTTTAAAACATTAATTTCAAATATTTCACCGATAACAGCTGGGACCACTGAATTTCGTATTTTGAACAGAACTATTTGCCTAATCCTGCTCAGTGTCAACTTTCGTCTGCTGGATGAGAACTCCTGAGTGAGCCTAGTCTTAAGCAGTTGTCCGACAGTCCTCCCACAATACTTTATGCAGAACATCACCTATAATTCTGTGGTGTTTGCTATGCCGTGTGTGAAACATCACAATCCAATGAACTACCCAAAGGGGCAGTGAAAGGTGTAAAAATGGAGGAGAACAATGTAAAGGAATAAGTTACCAAAATGAACAAATGTCAAGAAGTTACCAACAAAGACTTGTAAATATCCAAAATAAAAGAACATGTTTACGCCTTGTTCGAAGATCCAATACAAATGTCACTGTCGTCGTACCCTGGCTAAAACACTCCAGGGATCATCCAAACAGCTGAAGTACTTGAACATTATGGTACAAATGCATCAGCTGGGATGAGAGCATTACATGTGTGACCGTTTTTGATTACCCCACCACATGGGCAGCCACACTCCGACTTCTGGGAATTTTGGAGACTGATAATGTTATGCTAGGAGCTTGTCACAACTGAAGACAATCCCCACATAACTATGCAGAGCATAACAACATTTTCATGTAGCCTTGGTGTTCTAGCCTATGTCCATTGGCCTGACACAGCCTTAAGCCACGGTGGAGATCCAATACAAATGAAAGGTAATTTTTTTTTTTACTCAACATACAACACAATAGATGGTAACATTCTGTTTGAATAAAAAAAATTTCAAGCTTTAATGACAGCAGGTGGCGGTCAACACACAAAAAACACGCCAAATGTTGAAGTACTGCGCTACCAGATGAACTCATGACATTGAAGAAACACGCCTGGATCTGCTGGACTTCTTCAGAACTTCAGTACCTCAACAATCGTTTTCTTGTTTTCTTGACTCCACTTGCAACCGATAAACTTTGAAAGTTTCACAACTAAGTCAACACATCACAGCAAAAAACATACTATGTTATACACAATGACCAGAGAGAAAATAAAATATCAGCAAACCAGTTTCTGGAAGTACAAAAAAAAAAAAAAAAAACGGGAGAAAGAAAGACAGAAAAAGAAAAGGAAAAAAAAAAAGCAGTCAGAGAGAGTAGTAGAAGAAAAAAGAAATGACTAAAAACAGAACTTCCATGCTGCGGGGTAGCTCTTTGCACTGAAAAAGTCCTTGGGTCTGTCCCTATGGTTGGGAATCAAATATAAGAAATCTGTACATGCATCAGATTTCCTTGTCAGGCTCTTGGAGTTGTGCCACACTGCACCAGCCTCCACACAACTACTGACAGCTCTTGAGGCGGACAGGCCACAATCTATGAAGATTTTCAAAATTCAGTGACCTATGCTCTCTGAGTCAGGCATAAGGAAAAACAAAAACTCCAAGTCCCTGCTCAGGCTCTGTCCTAATCCCCCTCCCCCCCCCCCCCCCCCCCCCCCCATCCTCCACACACACACACACACTTCCCTCCATCTCCCTTGCAAAAGTTTGTGGCTGATAGAGAAATTTACCATCCCGAAGTAAACACATACTAACTGTGACATTACATTCAGAAACCATAGCACCACTTTACATTTACCTTGAACTGGCCGGCACAGCCAAGCAGAGTCCATTTCTCTCAGCTCCCACCAGAAGCAGTCAACAAAACAAAACTCTGGAGCTTTCAAAACATTTGTGAACTGGCCCGTACTGTGGAGGTTTTCCCTGTGTTTCACCGTTGGTAACCGATGATCATGAACTGTTTACGACAATCTGTGATAATACTGAGGGCAGAAACATGTTATTGAACTCACATGGATGGCAGCATACTATCTAACAAAACACGACAGCATTCTAAACTAGGAACAGACAAGGAATTACACAGCCTCAACATGCATCTTACAAGCAAACAATGCGAGCAGACATATGGACGACCCCTTTTCTGCCAGCTCACAGCTTCGAGGAGGCTGAGAAGTATGTCCACATCTATCACCCATCACCTTGCAGCACCTAACTCTCCTTCAGGTCTTTCCTTCTTCTGATTGTCTCCCTTTCTCACTCTTTCCTTCTTCTGATGGTCTCCCTATCTCACTAATGTCGCCCCTTTCTTTACCGGCCCCTCCCACCCCCCATCCCCTCTCCCTACGGTCTCTCCATACAGTCACCCCATCTCCTTATTGTCTCCCCCTTCTCCTCACTGTCTCTCCATCTCATTGCTGTCTTTCCCTCTCCTTCCTGCCCCCCCCCCCTCCCCTCCCCTAATTGTCTCCCTCTCTTCTGTCTTACCCCTCCCCCCCTCTCTTTATGGTCTCCTGCTCTCCTTGCGGTCTCTCCCTCTCCTTAACGACTCCCCCACCTCTGTCTCTCCCTCTCCTTACTGTTTCTCCCCCCTCCTCCTTCCCTCCATCCTGTTCTCCTTTCTGTCTCTTTCTCTTTTTTAATGTCTCACCCCTTTCCCACTCAATGTTTCTACCCCTCCTTATATGGTCTCTCTCTCGTTGACGTTGGACAGAAGGCAACATCAGCACAAGAAAAACGGATGACCCTATCTGCTCTCCCTCTTCTTTCCAAGGATGTCCACCACGCTCCCAGAGACAGAGAGGAAGGAGCAGACTCTGGCCGGGCTGATCGTGGCCAGGAGGGCGGAAGAAGCTAGATTCCTGTTGGCTCCGCAGAATCGTCTGTCACCATGGGATGTGTGATGGTGCCTGGGGGCAGCACGACAGGCTGCCCTCTGTCCGCTGACAGTTCCTCCAGAGTCCCCACCTTGTACGCCTCTGCACAGAATGACATCTTCATCAAGTCCAAGGCCATGTACGCCTCTGCACAGAATGACATCTTCATCAAGTCCAAGGTCATGTACGCCTCTGCACAGAATGACATCTTCATCAAGTCCAAGGTCATGTACGCCTCTGCACAGAATGACATCTTCATCAAGTCCAAGGCCTTGTACGCCTCTGCACAGAATAACATCTTCATCAAGTCCAAGGTCAGGCCTGTGTTGCTCCAAACAAATACATCACTGGACCAGACAACACTCGACAGTAACGCCAAACCATGTACGGTGAAGAAAAGTGACGGATGATGACTGAGTCAACTGAAAAGTAATACACTTATACGCAGATCAAACACACTTTTGACCATACAGAAAGCCTCATCCTCAAAATAGGCACTAATCTTATACAAAACTTTTTTTTAAAGCTTGCTTTATGTCCAGTGCCCTTGGAGTGATTTTGATGGGGATTAGCCGACTTGGAAAAACAATGTGACAGGTGTAGAAAGACATGCACTCCACCACACAACCAACCTGACTGCACCAAGAATAAAGAACAGGCCAAGTCAGGTGTATGTAGGAGCACATCCCTATAACTTGTGTGTGTAAAGGCATAAATGAATATCTTTATGTACAAGGTTGATGCATGTTAAGGTTATGATGAAATAAACCACAAAAAAAAACCCAACAAACCCAAACCACTTCATACATAGACCCTGTTACCTTAATTTTTTTTCAGCAGAACTATTATTCCCAAGAATCTGATGTATCTGAGGAAAAATGAGTGTATTCTATGGAACAAGAGTGTCATAAGTGCGGACTATTTCAATATTTGCTGATTCCAACCTCAGTGTCTTGCAGTGTGGTGTTGAACATCATGACTGCCTCTGACAAATCTGTGTGGCATTTTGACATCACGTCAGCACACTGCGCGTCTAGCGTTCAGAGAGCTGGTTGCATGAGAGGCAGACACTCCTCGATGCATTCAATAATCAATGGGTTTTTGTTGTTGTTGTTTCTTTCTCTCTTTCTCTCATTAATTCCACTCTCGGATAACACAGAAGTTGTTCTCCATAAAAATCTCACCATCACTGCTGCCTCCATTGACGCAGACAGATAGCTTGACAGTCAAGTATTAATAACTGGCTATACACCTATGCAGATTTGAAAATCAGCCTAACCAAACAGCATGTTTTTTAAATCACGCTTTTCAATCACCCAATGTATTGATCACACTACTAGTAAATCAGTGTAGAAAACACATCAATATTGTATGAGTTTCCCAGCTCTGCATACACAAACAGCAGAAAACTGCACAGAACTTCAGAAGGAGCAGGAACCTTGCTACGGTGCACACACTCACACCCACACCCACACCCACACACACAGGACAGACCCATCTCCCAAACCTGTCATCATGTTCCTGGGGACGGCGCACACACCCACACCCACAGGACAGACCCATCTCCCTAACCTGTCATCATGTTCCTGGGGACGGCGCACACACCCACACACACAGGACAGACCCATCTCTTAACCTGTCATCAGGTTCTTGTGTCCCTTGTAGTCCTTGACCTTCTTGCAGACGTGGCGGAACACACAGAACAGGATGATGCCCACGCCCACCACCACCAGCACCCCAAAGATGGAGAATCCAATCACATAGGGCAAGCTGAAAATCAGACCAGTCAAAACCCAGACACAAGCACCTCGATGAAAGGCACAAGGTGGAAGGGGAGAAAGGGGAAAGAGGACAAAAGATAATTATACAGGCACAAGGTGGAAGGGGAGAAAGCGGAAAGAGGACAAAAGATAATTATACAGGCACAAGGTGGAAGGGGAGAAAGGGGAAAGAGGACAAAAGATAATTATACAGGCACAAGGTGGAAGGGGAGAAAGCGGAAAGAGGACAAAAGATAATTATACAGGCACAAGGTGGAAGGGGAGAAAGGGGAAAGAGGACAAAAGATAATTATACAGGCACAAGGTGGAAGGGGAGAAAGCGGAAAGAGGACAAAAGATAATTATACAGGCACAAGGTGGAAGGGGAGAAAGGGGAAAGAGGACAAAAGATAATTATACAGGCACAAGGTGGAAGGGGAGAAAGGGGAAAGAGGACAACAGATAATTATACAGGCACAAGGTGGAAGGGGAAAAGGGGAAAGAGGACAAAAGATAATTATACAGGCACAAGGTGGAAGGGGAGAAAGGGGAAAGAGGACAAAAGATAATTATACAGGCACAAGGTGGAAGGGGAGAAAGGGGAAAGAGGACAACAGATAATTATACAGGCACAAGGTGGAAGGGGAGAAAGGGGAAAGAGGACAAAAGATAATTATACAGGCACAAGGTGGAAGGGGAGAAAGGGGAAAGAGGACAACAGATAATTATATAAACAATGAAGCCAGACTTACCCAGTAATTCAAAGCATTTTGCAGATTTAATTTTTTTTTCAAAAAGGGTGGTAAACCATAATGTAGCGCATATGTGAAACATGTGCTTGATCTGTTATTGTTGTCGCTTGTTTGGGGGATGGGGGATGGGGAAGGTGAGACCTGGCCTGAACGATGATATCAAAAGATGTGTTTCTTTCAGTGATATTAGTAATGCTTCAAACTGTGGGCATGTGCATCAACGTCTGGTCTTCTTCTCTGGCATATGAAGGACAAAAGAATGATTGACAAGCTATAAAACAATATCAACTTTGTAATACCCATTATTTCAAGACAAGAGGTCAAAACTTACACTTCTTTATTTGTTTAAGACCAGCAGTATTCATCATCCCATTTCCCATTATTTCAAGACAACAGGTCAAAACTTACGCTTCTTCGTTTATATAGGCACAGCAGTATTCATCATCCCGTTTCCCATTATTTCAAGACAACAGGTCAAAACTTACGCTTCTTCGTTTATATAGGCACAGCAGTATTCATCATCCCGTTTCCCATTATTTCAAGACAACAGGTCAAAACTCACGCTTCTTCGTTTATATAGGCACAGCAGTATTCATCATCCCATTTCCCATTATTTCAAGACAACGGGTCAAAACTCACGCTTCTTCGTTTATATAGGCACAGCAGTATTCATCATCCCTGTCTCCACAGCAGCCCCCTTCACAGTAGAAGTGGCTGGCTTCCTGACGATTAATGTAGCGTTTGATTTTGCAGCATCGTTTCCGAGCTGAAATTCAGCAAAACAGGATCTGTTTCACCAGAGAGCAAGAGCGGGTGAATCTGGCCTCCTTTCCATCAGTTTGCATTTACAGTTTTCCCATCAACTCCCTTGAGGAGATTCCCAACATTTACATACACTTCCAAAATACTGAAACTCTATCACATAAATGATTGATTTTATGTTTTGCATATGTGTGTGTGTGTGTGTGTGTGTGTGTGTGTGTGTGTGCACGTGTGTGTGTGTGTGTGTGTGTGTGTGTGTGCACGTGTGTGTGTGTGTGTGTGTGTGTGTGTGTGTGTGTGTGTGTGCACGTGTGTGTGTGTGTGTGTGTGTGTGTGTGTGTGTGTGTGTTGGCATGTATGTGCATGCATGTATGCGTGTATGTGTGTACCTTTCTGGCATGTTTGTGTGCATGTGTATGCATGCCTGTGTGCCCCTGCACTGTATGCATGCATGTTTGGTGTTTTTGTGAAACAGAGAGAGAGACAGAGTGTGTGTGTATGTGTGTGTGTAAAAATGTGTCCATGTATGTGTGCATGCACCTGTATGTATGTGTATGTGTATGGAATGTCAAATGTGAGATAACAAGTGACATGTCTAGATAATTAATTGTTTTCACATGAAACAGCAAAAGAAGGGTGCTCATGGTATTCAGAATTTCAACTGGCAGATTTCTAATCTTTTTTCAGTCCTCAACACAATGCATGTTGCAGGACCTGAACATTATCATGAATATGATGACCACAGTCTACAAAATGATTTCTTCAGGCAGTGGGCTTTCTTCCGGCAGTCTCTGGTCTGAATCATGATGAAAGGAACCGAAATCTGGCTTCCATCATAACTTGTAACCTGCAAATCTAGTTGAACATATAAAAGACAAAACAAAACCAAAGAAAATTCAAACATTACTCATGCATTCATATAAAGCATTCATAATATAATGTTGTTTTCTGTCTTAAATCTAAGTCTGTCTGGAACTATAAAGGATACCACAAAGACCAGTTTTAAAAAAATAAATTCAGATGAAAAGAGCGAGAGAACAAAACTGACTTCACATTTAACGTTAAGCTTAAGTGCTCAATAAAACTTGAATATTTTAAAATTCATAGCAATTCCAAAAATGCTTCTGTATTATTATTGTAACAAGAAACTGAATCATCTATCATTACCACTATTTACGATAAGAACGAAACAAATTAGGCATTACATTTTCTAGTATCCCATGCAATAAACAGTGTAACAACATTGATATAAAATGAGAAGACAAAAAAAACTTACTGCCTTCAGTGGTACTTTTTTCTATTGCCGTATCGTCGTCACATAACGAAGCTTCAGATACTGAAAGAGAGAGAGAGAAAAAAAAAAGTTTATCAACCAGTCACTGAAAGTGAGTCTACTATTGTAACTGATAAAGAGATGGACAAAATGGTTAATACTCTTTTTTGCAAAAGTGAGGTGTCAATAAAACAGTAAATAAGAGCCTCATATAAATTCTTACAAAGACAAACAAAGAAACCAAACAAAACTAGAATTCGCGAGTCACCGAACAAAGGAATAAAACTACAAAACAGACACAACATGTTTCAACCTATTGGAACCCCTGGCAGGACAAATACCATTCAAAACAATGGAACCAGAGGAGAAACACACAGTCACTTATCTCTTCAGTCTGGATGAAATTGAAAATTTAATTCAATGTCCATTTTGCGTCCAATCTGAGAAGACAAAGTTTTACTCATTCTACATTTTCATTTTCCTGAATGTTGTTTATCTTGCCTGAAAAAGACCAAAGAGGTCAAAACGCGTCACACAGCTTTACATTTCCGTCCTTATTGAGACACTTAGTGAAAGGGCAAACAAACAAGGCTTTACACATTTGTAATCCAATATTTTTGTTGCTGTAGTCTGAGCAGAGGCATGTATCAAACTTGTGTACTACTTAACTATGGAAAATTAACTTCCCAGAAAGTGATGACGTCATTTTTGCACAATATTTTGTTTGTTGACATTGTTCTAATATTGCCTGACCACTTGCGTACAAGCTTTCATGCGGCATCTATGTTATCTACAAGAAAATAAACCCAGTCGAGTTTGGTATTAAAACAATTGTTGGGAATTCGCCAATTCAGTCATCGCAATAGTGCAGATATATTACATTTTTCATGACAATTAACTAATTATCAAACCTACAGCCCCATTTGTAATGGCCGCTCAACCTTGCCGAACGCATTGCTGCCAGACCAGCTATGCACAGATGACATTCAGTTGGCCGAATACAGTGCGGTTAGCTGGCTGGTGGGGAGCGGCCTGCAGAAAACATTCCTTTCCCTCACCTGCATTCACAGCTTGGTCTCTGCAGCTGTAAACTCCCCTGCGACTCAAAACTAAGTAACTTGCTCTGAACAGCCGTGGTCACGTTTTGTCTTGTAATTTGTTTGAAGTCTGTTTTGTCTGGCAGAATAATATAATTACCACAATCTGGTCAACTAGAGTTCATACTGTAATAGTTTTTCTAACTTTTCAGAAGTTTTTGTTTTCTGGATATACGTTGCACCTTAACCATTAATATAAGTTGCACCTGAAACTGAATTTCTCCTTGTGTGGGTTGTGTTACATGGACAGAAAGATTGACTCTCTGTGTGTCTTGACTAGCACATACTATCAGAGGAAGCAAGATGGGAGAGGAAAAGCAGTGGTATGGTTAGAGGGGAGATCAGCAGGGGAGAGGGGGTGGTGGCATGCGCAGGAGTTGGTTGGGCCGATATATTGTACAATTGCTGAATTAAAAAAAAAAAAGTTTGTTTCTTAAGGGAGGTGTCACTGCATGCTGACTAGTCCATGTATGCTACACCACATCCACTAAGTTTTGAGACCACACTGCACATGATTTAAAGCTGACGGATATATGAATTAGTGAAATGAATTAATGACTAAGATCACAGAATTTAGGAAGTGGGTCTCATGGCTAGAATTTAGCAGATGCCTGACGTACGCATTAGTCCAACGCGCTGGTCAGACCTTTGGTACCTACCTAACATTGGCTGTACATGTGTGTCAGTGTGCATGCAAGTGTGAGTGTGTGCACACATGTATATATGCATGTGTGTGTGTGTACATATGTGTGTGTGTGTGTGTATGTGTGTGTGTGTGTGTGTATGTGTGCATGCAAGTGTGAGTGTATGCACACATGTATATATGCATGTGTGTGTGTGTACATATGTGTGTGTGTGTGTGTATGTGTGTGTGTGTGTGTTGTTGTTGTTATTCTGTTTAACGTCTGTTCACTAAAAGTGATATTAGACGATGGGAAAGGATGGGGGGAAAGGGAAGGGGTGGGAAGAGTGGGAAGGAGTTGACTGCATGTTAAGTTTGATATGAACATACGTGTGTATGTCGGTACTTGCATGGGTGTGTACAAGAGCTTAAGATGTAATTATTGCATAAGGAAAATGGGTAAAAATGTTACATTATTACCAATCAATGAGAATCAAAGCTATGGACATATGAAAATCAGTGAGGATCTATCAAATATGAAAAAAAGAAGAAAAAAAATGAAGAAAAAAAAAAGTGTGTGTGTGTGTGTGCGCGCGCGCGAGCGCATGCACACACACCTTTGATTATTTGTGGGAAATTAATGTTTAGAAGACGACCTAATAACAAGAACAATACCTAGGACAACCCCCCCCCACACCCACACACACACACACACACATCTATGCACTTTCCACACCTGCATCGCCCCATCGATGCACACCGACTAGCCCACACGCTACAGTATAACTGGGGTCCCTGGGAGATTCAGTCTTACCTCAGCTGACATGTGTTTGAACATTTTTGTCTGTTAGACTTGAGGAAAGCATTTGATACAGTTCCACACCAAAGACTGATAAATAAACTGGGAGGCTACGGTATAAAAGGCAAGTTACTATCGTGGATCAGAGATTTCTTAAAAGGAAGATCACAGTTTGTAAGTGTAAACAGTAGTAAATCATCGAAGGTCAACGTGACTAGTGGAGTACCACAAGGTAGTGTTCTCGGACCGACCTTGTTCATATACTTTATAAATGATATGCCTGAGGAGGTAGTTTGTAAAGTAAAAAATCTTTGCAGACGACACCAAGGCTTACTCTGCCATCTGAAATATAGAAGACAGAGATCATTTACAATTGTGTATACACAATCTAGTGAAATGGACAAATACTTGGCAATTGCAGTTTAATAGCGAGAAATGCAAAGTTCTGCACCTTGGAAAGAATAATCCACACTATCAGTACACAATACTGGAAAATGGGGTTAATAGAACACTGGAAAGTACTTCTGCTGAGAAGGATTTAGGTGTCACCATGGACCCAGATTTGAACTTTGAGACTCATATAAACAACATTGTGAAAAAGGGTAATCAAATGGCTGGTCTTCTTGTGAGGACTATTACAAATAAATCTCCTGAAATTATGATCCCATTGTTCAAAGCTCTAGTTAGACCAATTATTGAATATGGAAACTCAGTATGGTGCCCCTATCTTAAAAAACATATAAATATGATTGAAGGTGTTCAACGAAGATTTACAAAGTGTATAACTAGAACGAGTACTCGTGATCTTAGTTATGAGGAGCGCCTAACTCTGTTTAGGTTGCCTAGCCTAGAATTCAGAAGACTAAGAGGTGATCTCATTGAAGTATACAAAATTATGCACAATATTTATGATCCTTGCACCACCTCTTCCTTGTTCACTATGGCTAACTATGAAAAGACTCGAGGACATAACTTCAAAATAACCAAAACAAATTTTGCAACTAACCAGTTCCGCAATTTTTTTACTAACCGTATCATTAATCTGTGGAATAACCTTTCTGATGACACTATCAACGCGCCATCAGTAAACGCATTTAAAAATCAAATTGACAAAAAGTTTAAAGACCAGGTATTTTCGATGATGATAGGCTAAATGTAGTACACATACACTATGCCTGACTTAAGCCATTGGGACTTTCACGAGAAAGTGATCCAAAAGCACATAAACGGATACTGATTATGAGGGCAAAAGGCTATTAGCCTATAGCCATACATTTCTGTGATTCTGTTAGTATTATTAGAAAGGCCCAGAGCGAGTCCGGAAGAAATCTCAAAATATGCAAACTACAAACCCAGTGGGAACGTGCCCATTTAATCAATTCAGGTGGATACATTTGCTGCAAATGCAACATTTACCTTTGAACATAAAGAAGGTGCCCAACGTAAGGGTCACAAAAACACGCAAAACAAACGAAGAGTTCAACATTTTGTTTTCTTTCTTCTGCTAGAATGTTTTCAGATTTCAGAGTGCATTCCCTCGTTTCGCTGCACGTTTCAGTAAAAGTCAGGTTCCACAGTTGCTAAATCAGCCAAAACCACATGGTGACAAGTTGTAAACTATCCCCAACTTGCTGTTCAGGATTGCACCAGTTTCAAACTTTTTTTTCGGTTTTCCGACGACATTAATTTTTTCTCTCACAATTTTGGGGATCTTGTTACCATTTAAACCCATGCCCATAACATGCATGTCCTTTTTACACATTTTATCCCTGTTTCTGCAATGGGGTCATGTCGTTGTGACCAGGCGTCGTTGTGACCAAGCGTCGTTGTGACCAAGCGTCACTGTGACCAAGTGTCGTAGTGACCAAGTCTTCTTCTTCTTCCTAAAATACTGGTTCACGCAAAAACGAGTAGGTCACCAGCGTGCATGTTAAAAAGTAAAATACAATAACATAAAATAGTGCGACTGCGTTTGTTGGCCCCTGGAGCAAATTTGGCAACAAGGGGTCGCACTCGATATTCAAGAAGTTAAAAGCAATGGCCAGATTCAGGCCCAGGTAACCATAAAATATCTGGGGAAGTTAAAATAGAAAATCGTCAATATGCAGATCTCAAAACTGTCGTATCAATTTGCTTTTTAAATGAGACTGCATTTGTGGCAATCTTGATGGCACCCGGCAGTGAGTTCCACAGCCGTACAGAACTAGGATAAAATGAATGTAAGTGGCTGTCAATATTTGATGCAGGTATGGCATAAGATTGACCGCCACTCCTGGTGCTACTTTTAGTCAATACTAGTTGTTCCATTAGAATATCAGTTAGTTTAGCTCTGCCATTGAAGAAGATATTAAGTTTGATAAAAGCTCTTCTCTCTTCTAAGGGTTTCCATTCTAATTTCCTCATGTTCTTCCTAGTATTCCCCTTTTCTCTGATATGGTTCCCTGTTACGAACCGTGCTGCTCTCTTCTGAATCTTTTCAAGGTTATCAATGTCCTTTAAATGGTAAGGATCCCAGACTGAGCAAACATATTCCAGTACTGGTCTAACCAGTGTTTTGTAGCAGTCGTCTTTAACCTTTTGGGGGCAGTCGTTGATATTCCTGTATAAGAAAGCTAAGATGTTATTTGCTTTCTTACATATTAAATTGTAATGTTCTTTCCATTTGAGATGACTATAACCACGCCTAATTTCTTTAAGAATAGTATTATGAATAGAATATTCTGATCTAGTTGGTGAGCGTTTATTACATATACGCAACGACTTGGCACTTCTGGGGATGAAATTCCATTTTCCAAGTTCTTTCCCACTCTTGTAAACCGTTTAGATCTTCTTGTAGAATGTGTGTATCATTCTTGCTTCTGATTGTTCTATATACTAAGCTGTCATCTGCAAAAAGCCTTATAGTAGTTCCAGGAGAGAGATTTCTACTTATGTCATTTATATAAATTAAGAAAAGCAAGGGCCCTGAACAGTTCCCTGTGGTACACCTGACAAGACTGGTTTACAATGAGATGACGACCCTTCCACAATAACTTTTTGCGTTCTCCCAACGAGGAATGATCTAGACCATTTTAGCAAAGAACCGCCAATGCCGATGTGTTCTAATTTAAGCAGCAGGCCCTCATGGTCAACCTTATCAAAGGCTTTAGAAAAGTCTAATAAAATTGCATCTATTTGCTGTCTGTTGTTAAGACAGTTATTAAAATCATTGAGAGTGGTTATAAGTCGAGTCTCACAACTCCTTCGCTGTCTAAAACAATGCTGGGCGTTATTCAAGAAGTCATATTTGTCAAGATGGTCCATTATGCTACTATATATTATGTGTTCAAGTAGTTTTGCCGATATGGATGTAAGAGATACAGGTCTAAAGTTCTCTGCTTTTGTTTTGTCACCCTTTTTGAATAAAGGAACAATGCTCGCATCTCGCCACTCATCAGGTATTACTCCCTGGTCCAGTGAAGCTTGGTAAAGTAGTTGGTATACCTCACTCAATTCATTGGCACATAATTTTAAGAGCTTGCCAGGAACGCCATCAGGACCAGTAGCTTTGTTTTCATTGATGTTGGTCAGTAACTTAAATACTCCTGTTTTACTTTGAAGTTTTGCATTTCAGGGAGTTTATCATCATCCTTTAGTCTAACGTTAATTAAAGGCTTGGGATTCGAGAAAACCGAACAAAACTGCTTTAGTAAATTTGCTTTCCCTTCAGGGTCATGTATTAGGTTATTCTGGTTGTTTCACAGGTCTGGAATCCCAATGTTGTCCTGTCTCTTACTCCTTATGTAAGACCTTATGTAATTCCTTGTTTTGGTGATCACCTTCTGAAATCATCGAATTAACATAATTGGAGTGAGCACGCCTACATTCTCTCTGACACCTTCTCTTAATGTTTATACCTAAAGTAATCTTTCTGAATTAGGGTGTAGTTTCAATTTCTTAAAGAAACGACGTTTCCTTCTCAACAAACGTTTATTTTTTGTATTAATCCATGGCTGGTGGTTCTTGCTTGAAGTTATTTTAGTAAGTATGTTGTCATCCATAATAAATTCCAAGTTAGTTTTTATACACTTCCAAAGGTCATTGACATTAACACTATGAGACCTCAAAAAAGACGACTGAAATCACGAGTATCCCTGCGTAAATTTGGTAAGTCTGCTTGGTTCCAGAGTCTGATGGTACGTTTAGGGGGTTTTCTTCGAAAGGGTTGAAAGTTGCTAAGAGAATTATGTCATGTTTTCTTCGAAAGGGTTGAAAGTTGCTCTCTAAGAGAATTATGTCATGATCACCCAGACCTGCAATTAATTCCCGATTGCCTAAAGCGCCTGGACAATTGGTAAAAAATAAATCCAGGAATGCATTGCCACGTGTTGGTATTTCAACTGACTGCACTAATCCAAGGTCTTTGGTGGTATAAAAACAACTGAGAATTAATGTTTTCATTCTATTGATTACCAAGTATGGCATCTTCACGCCAATCAATATCTGGTAAGTTGAAGTCTCCACCAATCCATAATATTGCCTTCCTATTGGCCAAAATAATGTCAGAAATGTCTCTGCAAATAGATGAACATACATTTTCATCCGAGTCTGTATACTGATCCAACAATGACAGGTCTCTTATTCTTAAAATTAATCCCACAAAATAAACTTTCACTATTTTTGCCTTGATATAAAAACTCACCGGCTAAGTTCTTTCTAATGGCAATCAAGACTCCCCCACCTTTTTTTCCCCCAAGTCTGTCCTTTCTATAAATATCAAAATCCTCAACGCCTTCTTCCTTGCGCTGAACCTAAGCGATCTGAAGCGATCAAAGCTAAGTGAATTTTCGTTGTTTTATTCGTTTATTTATCACCCGACGAAGACCTAAGAGGTCGAAACGCGTTGTGTTTTGTCTTGTGACTCGTTTGTCCACGTTCTCTGGGCGGTTCGCTAACATTTATTTAAGATTTCCTCCATTAGAAGTTCACTGCTGGATGTTCCAGTTTCTAGCCAAGTTTCTGTTCCTATTACAACATCAATGTTTTTTTCGGCGACTAAATTACCGAGTTCTTCCTTTTTCTTGACGATAGTGATTAAAAGTTTACGACCATGCATGTAAGTTTATCTTTTTCTCTTAATGATTTAGAGTTCGGTTGCACTTTATGATTTGGGATTTTATGTTTTAGAATCAGGGGTGGATGCAAACTTACGACAAAATTTCAAGTTTTCTTTTGGGGATCGGTCTGGTGAGATAGGGTCAAAACGGTTGCTTTCTGAGCTGCAGTCTTCAATAAATCTTCAAAAAGTCTCGAACTAAAGTTTGGAAGCCCGCAGGTAAAACACGTCCAAGATATATCACTATTACATAATGCTTCATAAACTGCTGAATTTAATAACATACATTTAGTATGATACCATGTATTGCAGACATCACAGGTAACTGCTTTATGTTTCCATGTGACTCTCAAATTGCAAACTCCGCACGGATATTTTACTTTGGTGGACGGACCAGGATCGAGTTCAATGTCTCCCGATAGTAGGATAAGGCTTAAGAGCCATGATTTAACTCCTCTATGTCTAACTCTTTTATTAAAACAATTCCTTATCACTGTACTATTTCTGATATTAATTGAAATCAGGGGTTCAAATCTGGGCCTAGTAATCGACGTGAGAACAGTACTCGGCACAGGTGTACACAGGAGGCGAACATGGTTCAGATTGCACAGAGTTTTATAACCTGCAAAAATGGAACTAAAGGCGTCTACATCTACATGTGACCATGTGTCGTAGTGACCAAGTGTCGTTGTGACCAAGTGTCGTAGTGACCAGGTGTCGTTGTGACCAAGTGTCATTGTAACCAAGTGTCATAGTGACCAGGTGTCGTTGTGACCAAGTGTCGTTGTTTGTTGTGACAGTGTCGCTGTAACCGAGTGTCGTTGTGACCAAGTGTCATTGTGACCATGTGTTGTCGTGATCAAGTGTCGTTGTGACCATGATTTTCAGTATTTTAACCAAAGAATGGTAGACTTGCCAATGTGACCTCATGACGATGTGACCACATGTCTTTGTGAGCCATCGGGTCACAACGACATGTGGTCACATCGGCATGTGGTCACATCGGCATGTGGTCACATCGGCATGCAGGCACGATAATCACCAACTGACTTCATTCTGCTTCCCTTTTTCATGACTTTTAGATCCAGATTCACGATATTCAAGCATTCACAGTCTCCCCTGACTGTCAGTAGAAACGTGACTGGGACAGGCTGTTGGAGGGTGCTTGGATGGGGAAAGAGTGACTGGGATGAGACAGGGAAGGCATGAGGGAGGGGAAAGGACGTGCACGCGTGTGAGAGGATAAAATGAGGAGAGTCGAAGAGCGTGTGAACTGAATCTTTACATCATTGCTTGACACTAGGAAACCCATCAGATAAGATTGGCCAGTGAGAGAAAGGAAAACGAAATCAAACTATAGATCGAGACCAAGATACTGCGGGTTGAAAACTTTGTCGGTTCCACACTAACCTCTCCCCGATTCCCACCTTCTCCCTTCTAATTCCTTCCCGAGTCAGTCTTGAGATTTTTTTTCTTCTTCTGACTTCTTTTAGTTCTCGTGTCTACCTTGTTTTAAGAACGAAGAAAATTCAGAAAGCAGAGAGACGAACAGACAAATGGAGAGAGAAACATCTTGACACTTGGAAAAAGGTATACAGAGAGAGAGAGGACAAAAATGTAAAGACACATGCGTGCATTTGTGCACGTGTTTCAGTTTCAGTTTCATCATGGAGGCGTCACTGCGTGCGGACTAGTCCATATACGCTACACCACATCCGCTAAGTTTTGAGACCACACTACGCACAATTTGCAGCCGATGGATATGTGAATCAACAACAAAGATGAGACAATTGAAGAAGAGGGTCTCGTGGCTATGACTCAGCGGATGTCTGACGTACGCATTAGCCCAAAGCGCTGGTCAGACCTCGAGTGCCTACCTACCATTTTTTTTTGTTTTTTGATGTACACGTGTGTATGTGTGGGCATGGGCCCATGCGTGTTGTGTGTGTGTGTGTGTGGCGTGTATGTGTGTGTACGCGTGCAGAAGTGTGTGTGCATGTGTGTGTGTGTATGTGCGTGTGTAATTTGCGGGTTTGTGTGAGCACACGTATATGCATATAGGCTGTATGTGTACATATTTGTGTGTATGAGTGTCTTTGTATGTGGGCGTATGCACATGTGCATGCATTTGTGCGCTTATGTGTATGCGTGTGTGTGTGCGAGCGTGTGTCAGCGTGGCCGTGCACATGTACACATGTGTATATGCGTGCGAGTAAGAGCGAGCGAATGTACGCACACACGTTCGTATGTGTGTGTGTGTGTGTGTGTGTGTGTGTGTGTGAGTGCGCGCATGCACGTGTGTGTGTGTGTGTGCATTTGTGTGTGTGTGTGTGTGCGTGCTGTGACTGCGTGCGTGAATGTTCAGAAGATGACTTAGGAACAAGACCATCAATTACAGCATATAAGTGCGCGCGCACTCTTGCACGCACACATATATACACATAACAATAAGAACAACTCCTCCCCCTCAAACACATCCCTCGCACACACACTCAAACACGCGCATACATACAGACACACAATCTCTCCACACACACTCACACACCAACGCTTCCACACACATCTGTGGACTCTGGCATTACCCCACTGATAACACACACACACAAACACACACACACACACTCTCTCTCTCCCACACACACTCGCACACCAACGCTTGCACACTCATGATGTCCATGGAAACTAACATGCTGGCATCACCTCACCGATGAACACACACCATGTACCAGCGCACACACGTCCACAGTATACGCTGGGGACCCTGAGAGATTCAAAGTCTTATCTCAGTTGACATGTTTTATCTTTTGTGTCTGTTATTGGAAAGGCCCAGTATGAGTTTGCCCAAATCTCTAGGAGTCTTCGCAATGTTGGCCTTGAAACTATTCCAATGTTCGTTTGGCTGGCGATGTTTCTTGCTCTACCTTAAGTCTGGATGTGCGGCCACTTCCTCTCTTGATGTTCAGATCTGAAAGATGGTCTATTGTATAGTGGCTTTGCTCTTGTTTGCTCGAGTGATTCTTCAGATTTCTTATAACATCAGATCAGCCGAGCAGTAATCCACTTCTTGTTGCCTTGCCAGCCAGTGTATCGGCTCTCTCGTTTCCTTTAACTCCAGCATGTCCAGGGCAGTACATCCATACGAGTCTCTCCAATGGAAGGCTGCGCATCAGTTCATTCCAAGCAGGGCTTCCCATTCCACTTTTCACTTTCTGAAGTAGGTTCATGGAGTCAGTCGGTATCATGGCTTGTTGAGTTTGAAACTGGCTTATGGCAGTGGAGTGCTTGTGTCACTGCTTCTACCTCAGACTTGAAGTTGTTAAACTGTGCGCACCATTGTCTTCCTGAATAGTTCGGCCATTTTGCTTCACTGTGTATCCCCAGCCTGACTTACTTTTGGTGACAGAACCCTCAGTGTATATTAAAATGTCATCATTTGTGCAACGGTCTCCTACCAGCATCTGAATTTCTGCGTTGGTTTTGCCTTCTGGCCATTGTCGACAATGTCTTCCAAGTTCTGGAGCGATGGCAATTTGGTAGAGATGTTTCAAGTGATCTGGATATTTCTCCATTCCTTGGTTTGTTTGACTTCTGCTGACTGGCACACAAGCTGCACACCGTCTTCTGCCTGTCCCATCCATGATTTTCCACGTCCTAGCCAAGTGCCTTTTGTTTCCTTGACCGCCGCATGAAGTGGGTTTTGGGGATTTTCAAGGGCTCTGAAATATGCCTTCACCTGTTCCAGCTTGTGTCTTGTCTGCATTGAAGGAAGGTCGAGCAGGTATCGCATAGTTTGGACTGGTGTGTCCTTTGTGGTTCCCAGGATCAATCTCATTGCTTCATTTTGAATTCTTTCTAATTTGAGAATGTTGCTATTGGACAGTGTTGTAAGCCCCAATCCATAATCTATTACACCGAGTACAAGTCGGTAGAGATGGCGCTGTTCAATGCCTTAAGCTGCCACTGCTTTCATGGCAGATGAGCCTTTTTTGCATTCAAGAACAATATTCTCAACATGCTTTCTGAAGGTTAGCATTCTGTCAAAGCCTACACCCGAATAGCGTAGGTTGTTAGTTGGTTCAACTGGTATTCCATTGAAGGAAACTGGTGAGGGTACTTGTCCTAATGTCTTGTTGTTAAGAGTGCAGACTAATGTCTGGGCTTTTGTAGGGTTGATGGACAATCCAGTTTCTTGACACCACTGAGCAACGTTGTTCAACTGTTGATGAACCGCTTTCGTTCTTTCTTCAGCATTCTTTGATGTTTCGTAGATCAGTCCGTCGTCTGCAAATGTCATCACTCGAGCAATTCCATTTCTGTTGAGGTCTGCTAGGCCTTTTGTGTAGACATTGTACAGAACAGGGGAAAGAGAACCTTGAGGTAATCCCATAGAAAGTTTATGAGGTTCAGAAGTCCAATCTCCAAATCGTAGAATGACGGTTCACTCCCAAAGTGCCGCTGCTATCAATCGTGCAAGAGGCTTACTAACTCCATAGTCAAGGAGTAGTTCCATGAGAAGCGAGAACTGGACTTTGTTGTATGCATCTTCCAGATCTATTGCAACAGCTGGCGTTTCTTCCTTTCTTTGGAATCCTTCGTACACTTCACAGGCAAAAGTGGCCGCATTTTCCCATGTACTTTTACCTGTTCTGTAGCCTCCTTGATTTCATGGGAGGATTTGTCGACTTTCAAGATCTCTTGCGAGTTTTCTTGCTATGATTCGTTCCATGAGCTTTCCTGCTATATTTTGCATAGTGATTATACGGTAGCCATTTAGCTGATGACGATCTTTTCTGGCTTTGGTAAAGCTTTCAGGTAGCTGCGTGTCCGGTCTTCTGGGACATTGCCTTTATCAAAACTCTCCTGGTTGCGACTGAAGAGTTTGGCGCTCTCCTCTTCAGAGAGCTGTTCGATATCTGCATACTGTACTTTTTTTTTTTTTTTTGACTTTTTTTTTTATTGAACTTTTTTTTTTTACATTTTCTATGCACAATCAAATATGACAATATAGGAGACTGTACAAACAAAGGCAAACGAAAACAACAACAACAACACAACAACAAACAAACATTATTAAATGGAAAGGGCACTACAAATAAACATCTAGACAGAAATTAACTGTAGCTTGAATACTAGATGGACAAGAATCTGTAGTTGCATTGTAGTATTCCTGGTGACAGGCATGAATATTTATACATCTCATACACATTACAAGTATGGCAAAAAAAAAAAAAAAAAAAAAAAAAAAACAAGTAACGGCACGATGGGTTTGCTAGCTCGTTTCTTTATCTATTCAAAAAGTTTTTTGAAATAAAACCATTCTGCCTGAAAACTGTTATATCTCATATTTGTTAAAGAAATATACTTTTCAGTTTCATATTTAATCTTCAAGAAGGATTTAAAGTTAACATAGAGTGGTAAAGTTTCCACAGTTTTACATTTGAAGATGAAAAATTTTGCAAGGATTATAATATAATCAAGGACATGACTTGACTTTGTATTCTTTTCATATCCAAATAGCACAAACGTTTCGTTAAGTAAAGGTTTAAAGCTATTTTCTGTGCTGGAGTTGATACATGCTTCTAACTGTCCCCAAAAACGTTTTACATGTGGACATGCCCATAACATGTGATTAATACTGTCTCTCACATTTTTACAGAAAGAACAATCCTCCGAGTTAACAACATTCATATTTGCAAGGATGACATTAGTTGCTAATATTCGGTGCAGAATTCTTATTTGGAACCATTTCAGTTTGATTTCTTGTATTTTCTTGGCCTTGATGAAAATATTTTTCCAGTTAAGCTCCCTTTTCATTTTTTCATTCCATCGTTTACAATTTTTTGGTTCTAATTTGTCCTTTAGCATATCATAATAAAACTTCGTTCCTTTTGGTATGGAATATATCAATTGAAGCGTTTTGTGAGTCAGTGCATTGGAATCGTTACTGTTAAGGGTTAATCCTGTCTTGTTGATATAGCAACGTATAGCACCGACACATCCATTATAAGTGACAAAATCGACGTTAACACCATGTTTTTGTTTAAACTGATTCATAGTAAAAAAAGGTTCCATCATCATTTAACAATCTCTAAACAGAAAAATATCCTTGTCAGCCCATTTCTTGTAGTAAATGATTCTTTGACCTATCCTAATATTTGTATTGTAGAAAATAGGTTCCAAAAGCAAATCACTTGTTGTTTCAATATTTACCTTTAAGCTAAATATTTTTATATGCTTCGAAGACATTGATCCAAAAATTGCTTAACATGTGTTTCTCAGCAGGTATTGATGGGCCCAATAGATCTAACTTAGCTATGTTCGGATAAATTGTTGTAATCTTTTCCATTTGTGATTACTGTTTTTCAGTCTTCGAATCCAGCTGAGTTTTAATGCTGTTACTGCATCCTTAATTTGAGGAATTCCAAGTCCACCTTCATTAATATTTCTTACAGCTACTTTCCTGTTAATTCTATCTTTTTTCCTACTCCAAACGAACTGAAACACCGAGATTTGTTTGATTCTATCAATTGGTCGGGTGGATTTGGTAGCAACATCCATAGATAAGTAATTTTTGACAGAATTAGAGACTTCAAAACCGCTACTCTACCCAAAGGCGTTATGTTTCGCTTAAGCCATATCTTGTACAGTCTTCTAATTTCGGCAAATTTTTCGTTCAAATTAAAGTTCGTACAGTCAGTTAAGTCATTAGTTAACCAGACACCAAGCACTTTGAATTTCGGGGGATTCCATTCAAAGTGTAAACGAGGCATAAATCGCTCTTGGGGATTGCATTTGTTTCCCAACCATATAGCCGCCGACTTTCCTGTATTAAATTTTAAACCAGACTTTTTACCAAACATATCTAATGTGCTCAAAGCTTCTTCAAATGATACTTTTTTGTCATTTAAGAAAAGTTCAGTGTCGTCAGCAAACTGAGAAATTTTATATTCTGTATCACTATTTTAATTCCTTCTATTTTATTATTTTGACGTATCATGCAACCCAGGATTTCCACACATAGGATAAACAAATACGGAGAGATAGGATCCCCTTGTCTACAACCCCTCCCAATTTGAAACCATTCAGAGATAATCCCATTAACACAAACAGCTGATTTAATGTCTCTATAAAAAGTACTAACCCACTGGCATATATCTGGACCAAAGCCAAATGCACGCATAACGTTTGACATAAACTTCCAGCTAACAGAATCAAAGGCTTTTTGAAAATCTAGGCATATAAGTAAACCAGGCATTTTATTCTTACTCAAATAATCAATTAAGTCATATATTAATCTTATGTTGTCACCTATAAAGCGGTTAGGCACAAAGCCTGACTGATCTTCATTTATGATTGAAGGTAAGATGAGCTTAATTCTGTTAGCAATGCATGCAGACCCAATTTTATACGCCACATTTAATAATGATATTGGTCTCCAGTTCTTTAATCTACTCCTATCCTTATCGGGTTTGGGTAAACAAACAATTAGACCCTCTTTTTGAGTAGACGATAGTTCTTGATTACAAAATCCCTCATTTAACGATCTTACTACGAACGCCCCTAACTGACCCCAAAACACCTTGAAAATTCAACGGTGAATCCATCTGTGCCAGGACTTTTATTATTTTTCATTTGTTTTAAAGCATCACCAGCTTCATCTAAAGTTATCAGTCCCTCCATTAAGTCCTTTTCATCCGCTGTTATTGTAGGCAGGTTATTTACAAGTTCACTAATAACACTGTCTTCCACTTCCTTTTCCTCGTAAAGCTTTTCATAAAAGTGTTTTACTTCTTTTACAATATCATTGGTTTGTTTTATTTCAATTCCATTATCAAGTACAATTTTACTAATACATTTACTAACATAATTTCTTTTCTCTAAACAACAAAAATACTTATTCACTTTTTCCCTTCGGCCACCCATCGAGCCCTTGATCGCAACAACACTCCCTCCATTCTATGTGCTCTAATAGCGACCAGCCTATCTTTATCATCATGTAACTGCTGCTTTTCAATATTTGTTAAGCTTTTCTTTCTTTCTAACGTTTCAATGCTACTTTCAAGCTGTCTCTCTATTTCGTTTTCATTGCGTTTTTTCATTGTTGCATAAGATATTGATTTAGCTCTAATTTTCATCAACAGTACATCAAGAAAGAGCTGGTCCGATACCGTTAGTTGGATTTCGCTCTTATTTGCCTTTTGCAAATATTCTCTACTATAAGGTGCAGATGCATATTCCTCAAGGACTTCCTGTATAGTTTGATTGATATCTTTTAAATATGCCTTGTCTTTCAACAGAGAACTATTAAATTTCCACAAAAGGCGGTGTTTTGTTTGTTTGTTAAATGCCAATTCCAAAGTTATGATCGAATGGTCAGTTCTGTATCCTGGTTTAATGTCGGAATCAGACACATAGTTAGACAACAAGTCCGAAACTAAAAAGAAGTCTAACCTACTTTGTTGAATGGTGTATTTCGCCTCCATGTGTACCTCCTTGATTCTGGATTAAGTTCTCGCCATACGTCTACTAATCCCAGTTCCATTGTCAAAGCCTCAACTTCGTCTTTAGCTTTAATATTGTTGTAGTGTTTGTAATTACAGTAGTCTAAATGAAAATCCATTAAAAGATTCCAATCTCCCCCAATGATAATGTTCTCTAATCCTACCTCTCTAATCCTTTCTTTTAAATTAACATAAAAGTCGGGGTCATCACGATTAGGCCCGTATAAGCTAATGATTAAAAGGTCACGACCCATTATATCAATAGAGAGGAACAAGTAGTTGCCTTCCAAATCTTTACATATTTTCTTCACCTTAAATTCAAAATTATTGTTTAACAGAATAGCAACCCCCTTGAACTTGAATTATAGGAAGCAAAAAAAAACACTGGTATCCCCATTCTGCTCTTATGCAATTTTCCAGTTTCGGATCAAAATGAGTGTCTTGCAGTAGGTATACAGAATAATTTTTGTTTTTGCAGAAGTGAAATACATCCCTTCTTTTCTGTGCATTACACAAGCCTTGACAATTCATCGACATGATTTTGATTACACTATTCAACATGAAAGTATGAAACTTATCTGTAAGCAATCTGAGAATCACTGATTGAAAACAAACGTGTGAATATTGTAGTGAACAAGAAAACAGTCCAAATTACAACAGATGAACTGGCAAGAGCAGGATGGTGCACTAAATGACCAATAACAAACGTTTCAATTGTATTAAACCTGCCACTTGGCTGTACAAAACAATTGTTGGTCAGACACACTACAGTTGAATCGATCATTTCACCAAAAATACATGCCCAAACATACACAATACAGAAAAATAATGAGAAATACTAACACAAAAACGAGAAATACAAAACATTTGTCAAAAAAAGAGTAAAAAGAGAGAAAGGAAAGAAGTTACTTTTCAACGACAAACGCCGCAAGGGAGCAAAGCTATACACGTGATTATTTTCCCGGACTGGACAGATAAATATCGGAAATATGAGAACTTTTATTTTGACATTTTCACACACACACACAGACACACACACACACACACACACACACGCACGCACGCACGCACGCGCGCGCATGCACACACACATTCACCCTCCACCCAACACACGTACACTTCCACACACGCACGCACACCCAGAAAAAGCATACAAACACGCATATACACACGGATCACATACACACACACACATACACGCACCCCCCCCCCCCCTCCTACACACACACTCACACACATAAACATACACGCACAGGTACACACGAACGGACGCTCACACACATACCCTCTCTCCGACACCTATACGAATCACCATTCCCACTTTGTGTGCATACATATGCATTATACATACAAACGTCTGATAACTTCAAGCCATCTTTCCAATCAAAGAGACAATCATGTAAGGTAGTTGTACAAAACGCAAATACTTGAACACTAAAGACTTTTCTTGTGGAACAATACTGCATTATATGCCCCAAAGGAAAGACAAAGCCAAGTGCCTATACGCAAAACTACATGGACCCAAACACATAAATATCCACATAAACATCGTTATTAGCCCAACATAAATATTTCAAAAAAGCAATAAAACGAGTGTTACCCCTTCCCCCCAAGCACAGAAAACTCATGTATAATTTTGACATATTCGTTGATGAAACACATCGTTGACAAACAGCCAATCCCTCCACCATCCCAAGGCCCCGCCAATCCTGGCGGTGACACAAGGCATCCCGCAGTTCTACACACACACTCCTCTCTCCCTCTCTCTCTCTCTCATTTTCTCTCTTCTTTCTCTCTCCTCTCTCCCGTCCCGTCCCGTCCCGTCCCGTCCCGTCCGTCTGTCTCTCTCTCGTCCTGCTCATAGCATAACGTATGGTTTAGGAATGACCCGATGTAACTCGATGTGACAGTAAGCCTATATGCAACAGTATATTCCGTTCAGTTCCAAATTTACAAACATCACATGATAACGATCAAGGAAAGAACATTTCAACTGAAAAAGACAGGCCCTGTCGCATCCGAATCCGACGCACCACGCAAACAAATCTCACCCACACCACAAGACCGACCATCCGCGGCATTTTGCGACATTGGGTCAGGGCCAGGGTCAGGGCAACCAAGGCCAGGAGTCCAACGCCAACCCCAACCCAAACTCTAAAAGTGAATTTTTTGTATTTATGGCGAGTGTCGCAAATGGTAACAGTCCTAACAGCTACGACCCATTCGCAAGGCACGCCAGACCCGGACGCGACAGGCCTGTCCCATATAATATACCAACAATGTCACATTGTGTGGCAAACAAATCAAACCAAATTGTGTTGATTCACTAAATGTGAGTTCTCAAAAAGCCCTTTTACTCAGAAACGCGAGCACAACTCTCCACAAAGAAAAGGTTACACAATTTAAAAATAATGGAATAAGGAGTTAAAGTTACAATTTCAAACATGAACAGACTCGCAAAGAATCACAAAGTAAAAAACCAGCACTGCTCCGTGGGCCTTACCTACTTGGACAATGATTACAATTTCCCCTCTCTCTCTCTCTCTCTCTCACACGCACACGCACACACACACACAGAAAGGGAGGGGAGGGGGGGGAGGGGAGGAAGGTGGAGGGAAGGGGGAATCGATTTCCTTGTCAATCAGAACAAACTGACGTTAGGAGCCTTGTCATCCAGAGTACATATGGACAAATCCATATTGGCCGGTTACCTTCCTCATCCTTTACGCTCATCTTTTTCCCCCCTTGAATGAATCTCTTTAAAAAAAAAAAAAACCACCAACCAACAACCGCGTCCACCTGTACTACGGTAAAAAGGGGAGAGCGGTGCGTGTGGGCGGGGTGGGGGCGGGGGCGGGGGGAATAGGGGCCATGTGAGACCGAAGTCTTCATTTGTTATTCTTCAAACTTTTAGCGGAAAATCTGTCAACATCATGACGCGGTTATACCAAAAAACCAACAACACCGAAACCGAGCAAAAACCTCTCCCAAACCCGAAACCCAGCCAACGAGCAGCGAAACTCGAAACCCAGCCAAACCGAGCCTCTTGTATAATCATTTTTTAATGGGAGACAGTTTGATAGAAAATTCGATCTCACTAGGTTCCGACCCCCACCACCCGACCCACCAGGCCCCGGGCCACGAAGAGGAGCTCCCCCAGCCCCAATCGCACCCATTATAATATGTTTTTCTTTTCTTTCTTCCCTTTTACCAGCGGACGTCTCCGTTCCATATCTGGGGGTGGGTGGGGGGGGGGGGGGGGGTGGGGGGGGGGGTTCTAACGGAAATCTTCCCTGGTTCATCAGTTTTCTCTGGAAAAACGTCATTATTAACAAGGTCTACATTTATGATCTTGCCTACTCAGTTTTGCCGAAAGCTTTTCTATTTGATACTCATGAGAAGTGGGGGGGGGGGGGGGGGGGTATTCTCACTGAAATCATCACTAATCAATTTGGGGGGGGGGGGGGGGGGGGTCTAACGGAAATCTTCACTTGTTCGTCAGTTTTCACTGGAAAAACGTCAATATTAACAAGGTCAACATTAATGATCTTGCCTACTCAGTTTTGTCTAAAGCTTTTCTATTTGATACTCATGGGAAGGGGGGGGGGGGGGGTATTCTCACTGAAATCATCACTAATCAATTTTTCTTTAGCTCTTTCTGGAGGAGTCTGTCAATATTATCACCAATATCTACCTTGATGATTTTATCGCTGTTCAGTTTTGCCAAAACTTTGCCGTTGGAAGTCCAAGCTGATTTTGTTGCCGAGTGGTCGGTTACCTTCTTTAGCAGCTGATAATTGAGCTGAGTGAGGTCCTCACTGATAGAGATCCCCGATCCCTTCAGTTTGCGCCTGGCGGACAGCACCAGCCCTCGTTGCCGTCTGGATAGGAACGGAGGATGATGGGCCGCGCCTTGCCCCCTGCCACCTTCTGACCCACCCGGTGCGCCAGGTCTACGTCATGAGGGGAGAGGGAGGACACGCCCAACTTGATTTGAAACACGCTCAGGCACTTGGTCACGCAGTTCTCCGCCGTTTCGCCGTCGCTTTCTGGAATGCCATACAGCCTCACGTTCCAACTTCGTCCGTGCTGTTCGCTGTCGTTTTTTTCTTTTTTCATCGCAATTTCTTTGGTCTTCAACGCTAACTCATCTTTCAATTCGTCAATCTCATCTTTCAAGTCGGTAACTTCGGAACTGACTCTATCTTGCTCACTGCGGACATCGTAAACATCGCCTTCCACTCTCTCAATTCTATTTAGCATTGAAGTCCGAAACTCACCTAGTTCATCTCGCAGCGCTTTGATATCTTCATGAAAACTTTGCTTTGTTGCTTGGAGCGTGTCTTTGATTTCTTGTAATGTTTTTGCGATGTCCATTGTGTCAGATTTATCTCCGTCACTTTCTTGTTCGTTCACCCTTATTGAATTTGATTGATGTCTTGTCTTCACACCACCACTATTTTTGGCGAAATATTTTGATGTTCTTTCCGTTGACATGTCACTCATTGAAAGAAAAAAAAGGCTTTCTTTTTTTTTCACTTGGAAATTTTCATAAGAAATGCAGCACAAAAATACAACCACACTCTTTTCATTATCGCATTGGAAATGTTACATTATCCAGTCATGTTAGCATGGGCCAACGCTCACATCACGGCTGAACCGTGAAGCTAAGTTGCACTCATAGCTTTGCAGGCAGAGCGAATTGAAAACACGTCCTTCCCCTAGCGTGAGCGATTGTCTGCATACTGTACTTTGTCTGATCCTGGAGCACTATCCTTGGTGCATCTAGCTATTGCGTAATCCAGTTCAGATTCTGTGATTTCGTCATCAATGCCGGTCTGAGCTATGGTGTTGGTTTAACTTGGTCAAATATTTCTTCCTTTCCTCCAGATTTCTTTGATCACTCTGTTCATGAAACGTTTAAGTAGAGCTGACCCTTTCTCTAAATTTGTTTTGAGTTTTGTGATCCCATCAGCGTCTAAGATATCTGGCGTTGCGTTTATTTTTTTTCCTTCCATGCGACTATAGAATGTCAGAACTGGGTCAGCATGCACCTAAAAAATACGTAAATAAATAAACAATTAAATGAATATATACATATTGGATAAAAAAAAAAACAAAGAAAGAAAAAAAAATAATGAACTTAGAAGACATATTTCTCACGAGCACGCACGCATGCGCGCACGCATGCACAAACACGCAAATTCTCGCTGAAAAAGCAGCAGTGTCCAGCCTGCTGTGATGTATAGTTTTTTTTGTTTTCTTTTGTTTTCTATCGACTTCTAAGTAAATTACATTACTGATCTCTTGCATCGAAAGGAACGTTTTGATTGCCTCTGGGAATGAATGAATGAATTCTTTAATCTGAAGGCCATTGGCCAATTCTGATGGGGCCTCAATCAAAATACAGTTACAAACGATAATCATACAGTGTAAATACATACATACCAGTACAATGCAAAGTATTAGATTGAATATCTAGTTAATGACAGCAATCCCTGCAAAAGCACACCCTGAACATACATGGATTCATGTAATATTTTCTTGGAATTTATTTTTTTCTTAAATCACCGTAAGCTGGACACATAAGGGCAAAATGGATTTCATCTTCAGTAGATGAACATAGTAGACATAATGACGCAGAGAGAGAGAGAGAGGGTAGGGGATGGGGGGTGGGGCTGGTCGTCGTTATCTACGAAGGTTGAACGAGTGGAGGCAAGAACATAGAACACAGAGGAAACGGAGACCGATAGCTATGTGACCGTAGTTTCAACAGTGACGTCTATGCCGAGGTATCTTCAAGGGAGACAAGCGAAAGTATGAATTCGCCAGTTGATACTCTTGTCACAACGTTCCCTTGATTGTTGTGTCCAGTGATGTATTTGGATTATGTTCTATGGACAATCATCTGAAACAGCACTGTGCGTCCTGAATTACTGCGGAATGGGGGCTGTAAAATAAGGGAAAGCCTTTGTGACCCGTATGGATAACACCGATAATGTTTTCCTTAGGAAACTACGCAGCATGCATGTAGTCCTTCTGGAAAACATTATCCTAATAAAAACAATCGTGGTCCTCAAGATAACGGCTCAGCCCCGTTGTTCTAATTGGTACCACCCGTTTCCCAGGGAACACAGTTATTAATTGCCTTCTGAAGCTGGTATGCTCCCATAACTGATCCAGTACATTTTGGTTTGTTCCAAAAACGTGCGCAAAGGCGTATTAATTATCGATGCTTGCAGAAATTTGGCAGCAGAACTGTCCAACAATTTGTACACAGAGTAATACAGACATCGACATATGTATGTCTTCGTATATGGAGAGAGAGAAAGAGTTAGAGAGAGAGAAAGAGAGAGAGAAAGAGAAAGAGAGAGAGATGCAAACCAGCACTCGCATGCAAGCACACGTACATGCACACACCCCAACTCGCTCACCTTTCCATTAATGAAAGTCTTAACAATATAGTCATACATCTACCATCCATCATTACTGCACTGTCATCCATCACAATACCGTTCATTACTGCACTGTCATCCATCACAATATTGTTCATACTGCATCGTTTTCCAAGCCGTACAGATGATAGGCAGCAACACAACCATACCCATTTATCTCTATGTATGTATATGTGTGTGTGTGTGTGTGTGTGATCATGTCATATTAAAGACGAGATTTCATATTTGCATCCTAGCCAAACTCAGGGGATCGTATCAGGGCTGTCACCAAGTCCAAATTAATTCCATAACGACCACCAAAAAAAAAAAAAATGAAAAGAAAACGTGTCCATGTCAAATGTCATTTCATACATGCTGAAACTGATGGATTAACACGATCAATGTAACACAAATGCTACACACACACATACCCATGCACACACACATACACGCGCGTGCACGCGCGCGCACACACACACACTCACACTACACACGCATGCAAAATGCTGGTAACAGCAAGAATGTTCGATCTGGCTTTTCGAAGCCCTTCACTGTTCTCGGGGCAAGGCTTCCTGTCTTCTGTCCCTTGCCGCTGTGAATGCATCCTGGAGTCCCTGGCAGTGTGTTGGTCCAGCAGAAGTCGCCATTCTTCCTGCATCCCATGAGAACGGATTCTCTGGAAGCCTGCAGTAACGCTGTGAACTCGGAAGACGATCTTGGTAGCATCTCGTCCCTGTAGTTGTATGCCCTTGGTGAGGATGTAGGTGGTTGTGGAAGTTGAAGTGCGAAAGCTCGTGGTTGACCAGTTGTGATTCTCGCAGACAGACCATCCCTTATGACCTGCCACAAACGAAGCTGTGGATTACATTCTGACCAAGGATTACATTCTAACCAATAAGTCGCCGCTAAACCCTGACAAAGAATACAGTAATGCATGATTAGTAGAAACTAATGCCTGAGAATGACGCTCATACATGCTGAGAATAAAGAAGACGGTAAAGTATATGAAAAAAAAAGAGGATACTAAACCTGGGAAAGAGATGATGTGAATGCGACGAAAGCCTTAAAACAGACATCAACCTTATGAATCAAAAGACTAGCATTCTGAATGAAGATTACACTAAACAATAAAAAAGGATAACATTTAGCTCTATAAAAGAAACCGACACTAGCCCTTTTGACAAAAAAGGTTTATACGCCCCATGGTGAGGTAAGTTAATGTTGCCAATAGCCAGCAAACGGCCATGTCAGGGATGTCGCCGCGTTAAGTTAACTCTCACGTCATTAGATAAAAAAAATTTAAAAAAATCAACCCACAATCCTGACCCCACTACCACATCTGATCACCACCACCCTCTTGTCTACTGCATCCCTGACAACCTCCCCTCTCCGACGATGAAAGATCAGTCTTAACAAAAGGACTTAAATTCATCCCAACTCAACCCACCACCAGCAATTACCACAACCACATTGATGTGGAAAGGTTTTTTAGGAAACTTCGTTGGATGGCAGCACTTGAAAACATACCCAGGCCCCCACCACCCCAAAACTCTGACACCTTCACTCAACTATTTCAAACCCCAATGCTCCGCCAACCACCCTCAAACAAATCCAGTGAAGTTGAACTCTACATAAAAACATGCAAAATAGACATCAGCCGGATCAAATCCAAACCTGTCCGACACTGCAACCTTTCACTAAACCAACAAAAAGCCCTCAAATCACTAAGAGAACGACAGGACATTGTCATCAAACCAGCAGACAAGGGTGGTGCAGTTGTAGTTTGGGACAAACAACTATACATAGCAGAAGCACAAAAACAACTGTCCAACACAAATTTCTACACACCACTTACAACACCACCCCTCCCTCAACACCAGAAACTCATTGCTAACGCAATCAAAGAAGAAATCAGACTCAACAATCTACCCACTACAGCCAAACTCCTCATTATGACAGACACCAAACAGCCCACCTTCTACCTACTCCCCAAAATACACAAAATGAACACACCTGGCAGACCCATTGTTTCAGCCTGCAGCTGCCCCACTGAACACATTTCGCAATACCTAGACTTCCTCCTTCAACCCATTGTACAAAGCCTCCCCACATACCTCAAAGACACAACCCACACACTCAACATGATTAACTCGCACAACACAGACCCCACTTTTCAACCCAGCCTCCTCTTCACACTTGACGTGGTGTCACTCTACACCTCCATCCCCCACATTGATGGACTAAGGGCCCTCACATTTTTCCTTGACAAACGGCCCCCCAACCAACAACACCCTCCCACCACCACACTGGTCAGACTAGCTGAACTAGTCCTCACCCTGAACACATTTCAATTCAACAAGCACACATTCTCACAAATTAGTGGTGTTGCCATGGGTACCAAAATGGGACCAGCCTATGCCTGCCTCTTCATGGGACACTTGTAACACCGCCTACTCAACACATACACAGGCCCCACACCTGAACTGTACAAAAGGTATATCGATGATGGACTGGGAGCCACATCTATGCCAAAACAAGACCTCAACTTCCTCAACTTTGCCCAGACCTTCCATCCATCTATCCGACTTACCTACACCATTTCGCAGTCGGTCAACTTCCTAGACATCACCATCTCCCTTGAAGAAGGCCTACTCAAACCTCCATTTTCTACAAACCCACCGACGCACATGCATACCTAGACTACTCATCCTCCCACAACCCATACACTAAAGACAGCATCCCATACTCACAATTTCTCCGTCTTCGCAGACTCTGCTCCAGCGAGGAAGACTTCACTATACAAGCAGCCAAAATGTCACAATTTTTCACCAACCGCGGATACCCCAGTTCCATCATCAATGCAGCACTCCGCCGCACCATAGCTGTATCCAGAACATCTGCTCTGGAAACCCAGCATCCAACCAAGGCAGACAGACCCACAGCCTACCTCCTCTACCACCCGCACACCCTCCCCATCTGTAGGATCCTCAAATCCAATTGGCACATTGTACATAACCACAAACCCGCCTTCCACACCAAACCCATGATCACATTCAAACGTGACAAAAACCTCAAAGACCTCCTCGTGCGGTCCAGTTTGAACAGAACCACAGCTACACCACCAGGTACTCACCCCTAGAGAACAGGAAAACCTTCATTCTAACTCACTTGCTCCTCCACCAAGTTTTTGGGCGAAAGTGGCCTAAAAGCCGCCTTTCCCTGTTCTGACAAGTAAGACTTCAATAACCAAAAAATAACGATTATCTACAAACAGACATACTGTGTAGGGTTATCCGTTTTTAATACTAATTTACTAAAGTTTTCAGAGAGTAGCGTAGGGGAAAGTAGCCGTGACTGAACACGCCCCATAGAGTAACGTAGGGGAAAAGCAGCCGTGGCTGAAAGCGCCCCAGATACAAAGGGTGGTGCACTAGGCTATCCGATTACTTACCGATTAACGGTGTGTTAATTACAGCGTGGGGAGCAGAGAGTCCGGGCGGAAGAGAGAGGGAGAGAGAGAGAGAGAGAGAATCACTGGCAACCTGACAAAGCCCGTTAAGGTCAAGTTGCCTCAGAACAGACAGACAGACAGACAGACAGAGAAGAGAGAGACAGAGAAGGAGACACGACAGACAAAAAAAAAAACCAAATTTTTGAAAAAAAAAAAAAAAGAAAAGGGTTGTCCCCTTTTGGGTTTAAAAATGTAAAAAATTTCCATTACATCCCCCCCCCTTGAAAAAACTGAATGGAAATTAACCCCCCCCCCCAACCCGGACCCCAATGGTAACCCCCCCAAACAAAAAAAAAAAAAAAAAAAAAAAAAAAAAAAAAAAAAAAAAAAAAAAAAAAAAAAAAAAAAAAAAAAAAAAAAAAAAAAAAAAAAAAAAAAAAAAAAAAAAAAAAAAAAAAAAAAAAAAAAAAAAAAAAAAAAAAAAAAATTTGGGGGCCTTTACCCCCCCCCCCCCCCCCCCAAATTTCCAAAACCCCCCAAACAAACCCGTGAAGGGCCCACAAAAACATCAATTAAAACACACCATCAAAAAACCTGGGAACTGAAAAAAATTTTCCCACTCCCAAAAAAACCCCTTTAAAACCTGGGGCCAAGGTTTTTTGTCTTCCCCCCCGTTAAAAAGGGTGGGGGCATTTGGGTTGGGACAAACCCAATTTTTATCCCCCATAGAAAGGACCAAAACCTGCCATCCCCTTGTCTAAAACCATTTTTAAACCACCCCCCCCTTAACCCCAAAATTATTTGTAAGGTTTTTAAAGGGAAAAGCTCCCCAATTACCCCAACCCAAACCCCCTTATAAACGCCCCCAAAAACCCTGTACCTTCTCCCCAAAATTACAACAAAAATGGAAACCCGGGCAAAAAAACCCATTTGTTTAAGCCCCGGCGGTTGCCCCACTTAAAAATTTTTCCCAAAAGCCCCTTTTAAATTTAAAAAAAAAGCCTTAAAAACCTAAAGGGAACACAAACCCAAAACACTAAACCCATAAATTAAAGACAACACAGAATTATTAACCCCACTTCTTAAAAATTAACTTTAATTCAAAAAAACCCCATCCCCCTTTTAAAAAAGGATGGGGGCCCCACATTTTTTTTGCCAAACCCCCCCAACCAAAAACCCCTTTTCCCGGGGAGGCCCCAAGGGTAACTCTAACCCCCTCATAAAAAAAAAATTTTAAAAAAACAACCCAAAATTTCCCCACAAAAATTTTGTTCCCAAATTTTTACCATAAAGGGGAAACCCCCAAATTCCCGACCAGGGGAAAGTTTTTTAAAAAAAGGTTTAAATCCCAAAATAACCCCCCAACGCCCACACCGAACTAGAAAAGGTTTTTGAAAAACCCGGGATCCAAACTTGCCAAAAAAGCCCCCAACCCCCAAAATTTTCCCCCCAACCTTTCCCATAAACCTATTTTCCCCATTTTCCCCCAAAAACCCCCCAACCAAAAATTTCCATGGTAAACTCCTCGACATAAACCATCTTCCCTTAAAAGGCCCAATTTTCAAAACCCAAAAAAACCCCCCTTTTCATTTTCTTAAAAAACCCCAGCCCAAGGGGGCTTTTAGGGGGAAACAACTAACTCAAACCCTTCCCCCAAAAATTTTTACCCCCAAAAAACTAAAACCACCCCTACCCCAACCCCCGGGGAAAACTCGGGCTCCAAACCAAAAAGGAAAAAAAGACTAAACCCCCCAAACAGCCAAAAGCCCCCAAAATTTTTCCCCAACCCAAACCCCATTTCCTCACCCCCCAAATCAAAAAGCACCCCTTTTGGGGGCCGCCCCAAATTGTTTCCCCAGAACTCTGCCCCCTTAAAACCCCACTTTTCCCGGCAAACAGACCCCTTCCTTCCCAAACCCCATTTACCAAACCCTCCCCCCCTAAAAAGGGGAACCCAAATCCAAATTAATTTTGAAAAAAAACCCAAACAAAACCCCCCCTTCCCCCCAAACCCTGTCACTTAAAAACCCCTAAAAACCCCAAAGATTCCCGGGGTCCATTTTGGGAAAAAACGGCCCCCAAAAACCCCAAACCAAACCCTCCCAAACCCCAAGGCAACAGGAAAACCCTTTCACCCTAACCCCCTTTAAACTAAAAACGCACCTTACCCAATTTTTTGGGGAAAAGGGGCCCAAAAAGGGGGCCCGCCGTTCCCTTTCGGGGACTTTTAAACCCCTTAAAATAACCCCAAAAAATTTTAAACCGATTATCCCTTACCAAAAAAACCCCAATTACCTTTGGGGGTTTATATTTTTCCCGTTTTCCCAAATACTAATTTAACTTAAAGTTTTTCAGAAGACCCCTAAAAATACCACTAAACCCCCCCCATTGAAAACCTGGGAAAAGCATCCCCTCCCTTTAAAGACGCCCCAATAAAAAGGGGTTTGCCTGGAATTTTCCCCACCAAAAATTACTTAAATAACCCTTTAAACCCAATTGTTAAAAACCCGGGGGTCCCCCAGAATTCCCAAGAGAGAAGAAAAGGAAAGAAACCCTTTTAAAAACCCAGACCAACCCAAGGGGAATTTAAGTTCCCTCAAACAACGAAAAACCCCCAACGGGGCCCCAAAAAAGGAAAAAAGGATAAAAACCCGACAAAAAACCCAGAACCAACAGGACAAAAACCAAAACCCAAAAAAAGCCCCACAAACAAAACACCCCAAAAAAAAAACCCCAAAAAAGAAACGGGAAAACCCAAAACAAACCACCCCCCCACCAACACAAATAAAAAATTTCCCCCGGGAAAAGTTTCCCCCTTTAAAAACCTTAACCATTTTTTGGCCCCAAATGTTTTTTTTTTTTTTTCCCTTTTCTAAAGTTTTCAAAAAAAATGGGTTCGGGCCCCCCCAATTTATAATAAAAAAAGCAGCCCCTAAACCCCCCCCAAAAAAACAATTTCAAAAACTTTCCCGTTCCTACTGGAAACCGGGGGCCCCTTTCCCCCCCCCCAAAAAAAACCCCTTTTCCCCCCCTCCCCCTTTCCCCCCCTTCCCCCCGCCCAGCCGCCAACAACAAAAAAGGGCGAAAAGGGGAAGCGGCGACAAGAGCCAGCCCCCCCAACACCCCCCACAACAAAAAAAAAACCCGACACAAAAACACCCACACGGCCCACAACACAACTCCTTTTTTTTTGTTTTTGGGGGTGTTTCCCCCGGGAAAAAAGGAACAAATTTTTTTTGTGAAATTCTTAAATTTGTTGGCCCCAAAAAAATGAAACGCCCCAAAAAGGAAAAAATTATGGAACCCAAAGATACCCCCCAGGTTTAAAAATAAACTGGTTTGATCCCAATTGGGTGGGGGGTTCCCACCAAAAAAAGGGGCGCCACTGTTTAAAAAAAGTCCCCCCGGAAAAAAAACCACACGCGTTTTTTGTTGGGGGGGGTTTAACTTTTTAAAAGCCAGTTTTTTTAAAACAATGGTTTATTTTTTAAGGGGGAAAGGAAAAACAAGGCTATTGTTGCAAAAAAACTTTAAAAATTTTAAAACTTTTTTTGGGGGTTTCCCTTTTCCCTAAAAAGGGGCCTAAATTTTAAAAATCCCCCCGGAAAAGAAAACCCCTTTCAGGTTTTTGGGGAAGGTTTACCCTTGTTTTAAAGATGTTTAAAAAAATTTTCTTCTTTTTTTTCTTTTTTAAAAACCATTTATTTCTTTCCCTACAACCCCTTAAAAATAAAACATTTTTTGTTTTTTCCTCCCAAACAAAAAGGGGTTTCAGTTTGTAATCTACCTTAAAAGGGATGTTTCCCGGATTTAAAAAGTGTTAAAATTGGAAAATGACGGTTGATTAAACGGGTTTTGGATCCCCAAAAAATTTCTTACCATTTAATTCCCTTAACCCTTTTGGCCGGGGCCAATTTTAAAAAGGGCCGGGGAAAAAAAAAGGGGGGCAACCAGAAAAACCCCCTAGGCAAGGGGAAATTAGTGTTGGCCGGCACCTTTGGCTTAACCCCCCCCTTAAACGGGGGTATTCTGGGCCTTGGCCCCAAAACCCCACCAGTTTTTTCTAAAAAAAGGGGGGTTTTTTACCCAAAACCCAAAACCTTATATTTGGGGAACGTCTTTTGTTTTCGTCGTTAAAGGCCCCCCTTGGAACGGGGGCCCCTACTTGCGGGAACCCCCTTTCCCCCAAAAAACCCCCGGAAAAGTTTTCTAAAAATATTTCTTACCCCCAATGTTTTGGGGACGTCATGTTTCGTCTTCCCCCCCCGGTAAAGGCTTCCCCCAAATTGGGGAAACCCCTTTGCCCCACAAACCCCCGGGAAGTTTTTTTAAAAATAGTTTTTTTAAACCTCCCCTTGCTTTGACGTATGCTTCGTCTTTCCCAACTAACTTTCCCCCACCCCCCAAACCCCCCTTTTCCACCCCCCTTTTGGCCCCCTTTGCCCCCCGGGGGAAACGGTGGCCTATTTGCTGGACCCCCCTGCCCCACAAAGCCCCGGACAGTTTTCAAAAAATTATTTTCTTCCCTTTCCCCCCCTTGTTTTGGCCTCTTTATTTCGTCGTTAAACCCGTTGGGTGGGAAACGGTGGCCTACTTGCGGACCCCTCCCCCCCCGGGGGCCTTTTTTGGTTGTTGTGGTTGGCTGTTAAAAACCGTCCTGTTTCCCTTTACCTTTCTGTTACAAAATTTTTAGGCGGGCCTTTTTTTGGGCGAGTGTAATTTAAAAAAAAAAAAAAATTTACAAATTTTTCTTTTTTTAAATTCAATCGGCTTTTGTTAAATAACTTGGTGGCCTCCCTTTGAAATTTTGGGGCAAACAAAAGACCAATGCACCAAAAAAAAACGCAAGCCCCCGGCCTTGCCATAGTGGTGTTACCCCGAAAAAATAAAAAAAAGCTCTGTGTAAAACCACAAAACACCCCCCAACCCCAAGTAAACCCCAAGTTTTTAATTAAGTTTTTAAAAATTTTTCCCACCCCAAGTTTTTTAATTAATTTTTTTTAATTAAGTTATTTCAAGTTAAAAATAAGTTCTTGTTTAATTTTTTAAAAATTAATTCTTGTTTTAAGTTCCCTTAAGATTGTAATTAAGTCTTTCCTTTTAAATTTCACCAAGTTTTTATTCAATTTTAATCTTATAATTAAAAAAAAATTCCAATCTATTTTTTTATTTTAAAAAATAGAAAATTTCCCAAAATTTTGTAAAACCCAAGGGCCTCAAAAAAACGCTTTCCATCACGAGGAAATATCTTGCCCCCGGCTTTTCGGCGCGAGATCGGTCAGAAATTGATCTTAATAAGTTTTTTTACATCCAAGCAAACCGCATTGATTATTTTTCCCTGGCTAAAAAATTTTGTTTTTTTATAGACCCATGTCTTTATTTTTTGGACTTCTTCCCCATTTTAAAATTTACGCCATGACCCTATTTTTATTAAAAAAAAAAAATTTTAAGTTTTTAAAAAATATTTTTTTTCCATCTGAAATGGATCAAAATAAATCTTTTTTGTGACGGTTCGGGCCCCTTTGTTTGCCCCCTGTATTTAGGGGTTTAGATTTTTTTGATTGCTTTTTTTTGTTTTTGATTTGATTTGATTGATTTAATTCAACGTCTGTTCACAAAAAATGGGTTATTGGGACAAGGCCTTTTGTTTTTTTTGCCCCGCCCCTTTTGTGTATAAAATATTTTTATAACCGTAATAACCTCCCCCCCAAACACCCGAAAGGGCCCCCCAAAAAAAAGGCAAAAATTTTTTTAATTTCCCCAATTTCCATGAAGTTTTTTGGGGTGCTGTGGGCCCTTTAAAATCACTTGGAGTTTTTTTAAAAGCTGGCATTAAAATTAAACCCTTGTTCTGGCTTTGGGCCGGTGTTTTTTTCCCATTACTTTTTAAATTTTCGAAACATTTTTTTTTTTTTGCCCTTTTCCATTTCTCCCAAAAATTTTCCCTCCCTGCTTTTAACACCCCCCAGGATGAGGATTTTTTTCGGGGGTCTCCACCTTTTCCCAGTGTTTTTGGGATTTTTTGGCTTGGTTACTTTCCCCCACCTATTAAAGTTTTTTTCGGGTTTTCGGTCTCTGTTTTTTCCTGGGGCTCGGTCTTTTTTGAAGGGAAAAAAAATCTATTAAATTTAAAAGTTATTAATCCCATGTTTAAATGGCGAAACAATTTTCCCAAATCTTTTGTATAAACACATCCTTGAGACTCTAATGACTTTTTTTTAAAATGGATCTTGCTTTTAAAAACTTACGTAAGTTCTTGTTCAGAATCAAGGGGAAAGCAAATTACTGACTAGTTTAGTGTACAAACTAAAAACCCGTTTGCCCCACACTTTTCACCCTTTAAAAGCCCCCAAAAAGCTGCGTTTTTCAAAACCTTTATAATAATTTTAAAAAGTCTTGCGGCGAAATTTTTTTGAATTTTTTAAAATGCTGAATTCAGTTCCGGGGGACTGTTTTTTTTTTTTCCACATGCTGCCAAAAAATTTCCCCCCTCCCCTTTTTTTTTTGGGCCATAATAGCGGGGTCGTCAACTTGGTAATTCAAAAAGTTCGGGAAAGGGGTTTAGGTTCCCCTTGGGAAGCTTTTGTAGCCCATCACTGTTCATTTTTTTTTATTTATTATAATTTTTTTATTTTCTAAAAATGAAAATAAAAAAAACTGTTCCCAACCTTGTATCCCCCATTCTGCTGTTTTTTGGGGGTTTCTAAGGGTAGGATACTAATCCCCCCTTTGGGTTTTAAAAGCTTTTTAAAAGTTTTAAAACCCAAGCAGATCTTGGCAAATAGCCTTTGGGTTTTCAGAAAAAGCTGTTTGCTATTTTTTGGGCAGCTTCTTTTTGCCACGAAAGATTTTTAGTAAAAGAAAGGGAATAATTCCAGCATTTAAAAAATTATGTAAATAAAAAATACATTTTTTAAAAATTGTTTAAACTCGTAATGTTTTTTAGGGGGCGTTTGTGGTTAAAGCCCGCTTTTAGGGGGAAAGTTTTTTTAGAAATTTAGTAAACCCTGCGAGATAAAAGGCGAGAGAAAAAAAAACCATAACAAAGCTGGGGGCCCAAACAAAGCCGCGGGCACAAGATCGCAAAGAAAAGCAGAGAATGGAGCAGTTAGATTTTTAAAAAAATAAAACACTGAAAAAACGGGGGCCCCACCCGGACCCATTTAAGGATTTTTGACAAGCAAAAAAAACCAAAAATTTTCTTGTAACAGGAAAACGCAACGAGAAAATTGCCCCCCCCAAAAATTTTCAGGGGACTTTTATCACCCCAAATCGAAAAAAAAAGATGAAAAAAATTTGGGGTTTTAAATTGTTTTTGGGTTTTTGGCCCTTTTGGTTTTTTTGGTTGCACAAAATATTGGCCGAGAAAAAAAGGGAACAAAAACCCTATTATTCCCCAAAAGGATATTGGAAGGGAAAACAGCCAATTTAAAAAAAAGCTAAGCCAAGCAGTGGATTTAAATTTGAACAAAAAGCAAAAAAAATGGTTATCTAAAAAAAAGCGTTTGGGCCCAAATTTTAAATTTCCCCCGGCGCCAGACGAATAACAGAGACCCCCACTTTGCCCAATACAACCCAAACGAAAAAACCTTTTCCAATGGCCCTTTCAATTTTTTACCCCTCTGTTTACAAATTAACGAAAAAGATTTAAGTACCACTCACAGTCTTTGGACATGGCTTCAAATACAAAAAAGCGGAGCCATTAAAAACCAAAAGAGTCCCTTTGCTTTGCTTTTTCCCCATAAAAACTGAATACCAACAGGGCCCGCTAATTTTCCCCTCCCCTGTTTTCAATTGGGATGATGGAAAAAAATTTTAAAGGGCCCAATTTGAATCAATTTTTTGGGAAAAAACATAGAGTTACCTTAAAAGGGGCTTTAAAGGATTAAACCAGACCCGCGGGCTTTGGGTTGAAAATTTTAAAAAAAACATTTTTCCAAAAAGGATTTTTTTCCCCCTCCCAAAAAAATCCAGAGAGTTTTAATTGAAAAAACCGCAACACAGGGGGGGGTTAGAAAACTGCCCCCATTTTTTGCGTGAAGGGAATAATGAAAAAATTTAAAGGCCCCAAAAACCCAAAGTAAAAAGGCAACCAAAAAGAAAAACAAAAAATTGTTTTAAAAAGAAAAGGGGCCTTCATCCGAAAAACTTTACCTTTTGGGTTTTGAAATTAAGGTCCCTTTTTAATTTCCCCCGGGGGAAGCAAAAGGGGACTCCGGCATCAGGGAAACAGACCCTTTTTTTGGAGTTTTTGTTTTTCCATAGGGAAATAAAAAAAAAATTGGGTAAAAATAATCCCCCCCGGAAATTTTTTAAACGAAAAACCTAAACACAAAAAAAACAACCGGCTCCTCAAAAAATTTTTGGCGAAGGAAAAAAACCCTGCAGATAATCCCCCCGAAAATTTTCCCCGTTTTAATTTAATTTAAGTAAAATATTTGGGGGTTTAAAAATAAAAAGCTCAGAAAGGAAGCACAGAACGAAAAAAGGGGGGTTAAAGGAAGGCCCTTTAAAAAATGATATGGGAATCTTTTCCCTGCGTTGAAAAAGCTATTAAGGAAACATTTTCGAGGTTTAAATTAAAGGGCCTGCTAAAACCTACCAGATCCCCCCAAACAACGAAAAACCCCCCCAAAATTTGGGAAAAAAGGAATATCTTGAAATAATAAAAAAAAATTCCCGAACCGTAAAGGGCAAAATGAGAAAAGATTTAAAAATGAATTGGATGAAGCTATGATTGATCTTATAAAAAAAGGTTGATAAAAAATTTAAAAACCCCCCCCTTTTTTATATGGGTTTTCCCCCCAAAGTCCCCCGTTTTTGCATATAAAAATTTTGGTTTTAACAAATTTCCGTTTTGGTTTTTTTCTATCAAAACCTTCGGGGGTTTAACAAACTGTTGTTTTTGATCTAAATGTAGATTAAATCCCCATTTTTAAAACGTTGTCTTGATGAAAAGCCCTTTATTGCCAAACAATGCTTTTTTTATAGTTTAAAGTGATATGTTTGATCCCAAAACGCTCCCGAGATATTCCCTTTGCTTTTTTAAGGGAATTTTTCCGGGCCCCGAAATACTGTACATTTTTAAATTTAAAACCCAAAAACCTAAACCCCTTTGACCCCTTTCCAGAAAATTTCCCAACCTTTCCCAACCCTTTCCTAAAACCTTTATTTATTTAATTGAAGGGAAAGGGGCGAACCCTTTAGGAAAATTTGGCCCGGGTTAAAACCCACCCCTTTGCATGCCCTTTACCCTACTTCTAATTAATTTTTTCTTTAAAATTAAATATTTTCCCAGTAGGGATATCTTTAAAAACCCAAACCTTTGTATCGGGTGTAAATGTATTGGACTCAGGTTCGGGGCTTAAAGTATAAAAAAAAAATTAAAAACCAAAGTTTTTGAAAATTTTCTAAAACGGGTTAAACCCCCAAAAAAAACGGGCTTGAAAAATTTTTGACTTTTTTTTTTTCATCATTATGCCAAAAAGCTGACCCAGGGAATCTTCTAAATCCTGAAAATTTAAGGTTTTGAAGTCATTTTTAAATTTTTTTGGGTTTCTTTTGGGGGCCAATCTGACACCCTTTTGGGCCGCTTGTGGGGATTACCCCAATAGTCTTTCTAAAAAACGGGTTGTTCACCCAGTTTGAAAAAGGTTTTTTTTCTGAAGCATCTGCGGATTTAGTTCTAAGATCAGGGGTTCTTAAAGATGTATGGTTCATGAACTGTTCTTGATCAAAGCAATTATACGATGAACAGGGTTCAACCCTTTAAACCCCTGTCTTAAATTTAAAAATTTTAGAAGCCGGGAATGGGCAGACCCTTTAATTTTTTTTTTTCCCGGAAAATTAGGCAAAAAGTTTAAAAGGGGGCTCTCTTGGAATTTTTTCTTTAAAACTTTTGCTGCTAATTTGGTTTGTCATTATGCAGGTCATGGAGGGAAAAGAGGATATTCTAAAAAACTTTTTAAAAGTATCCCCGCGGGTTTATTTTGGCGTCAAACTGCTTAACCACTTTTTAAAGCCCTTTTGAATATTTTTTTGGATCACCGCCGTTTACATTTTAAAATTACCGGGAAATGGAAGTGATTGGGGCCATTGCCCATCCATACAGATTTTTTTTGATCTAAATAAAATTTAAAATTTGTTTTGACCTTTTACTGGGAAATTTAATTCCCTCCCAAATATTGTTGTTTTCTTTTTCAGTAATTTATGCGACCCCAATTCTTTCCCCCCACCCCAAACCGTTTTTCAAACAATGAAACTTTTTTTAAAACCGGGCCAAAAAATCCAAACTGGGACCCAAATTTAAACTTTAAAAAAAGAAAACCCCAGGGGTCATTTCCCCGGGGGGCAGGGGAAATTTTAAAGCGCGGGATCCCGGCCCGTAATGTTTCATGCAGGGCTTTCGGGAATTTTTCCAAAAAAATCCGCCAAATGTACTGCCCTTAAAAAATGAATCATGATAGTAAAGGGCCTTTGGGTTTAAGGGGTGTCCCCGACCAAAATTTACATAGGCCCGAAACCCCCAAAGGCTACATCAAAATGTTGTTTTTGCTCTGCAAGTTATTGGGGGTTGTCCTTTGTGACAAGCTCCTACCCTAAACAGGGTTTTCCCAAATCCCCCCCAAGGGCGGGGGGTGGGTTTCCCATGTGGGGGGGTAATAAAAAAACGGTCCAAAACAGTAAGGTTTTTCATCCCCAGCTGATGCGTTTGTGCCATAGTTTCAAATGCTTCGGCCCCCTTTTCGGGAAATTTATCCCTGGGTCTTTTTGCCAGGGTACGACAAAAAACAAAAAATCATGATAGTCTCCCAAACGTTTTAAACTAACGTCTGGGCCCCGCAAACTTGGGGCAGGGTGGTTTAAACAGGAAAACATTAAAAGTCCCCTTTTCCCCTGAGACTAGAAAAGAACCCCCTTTAGGAGGAAGGTCTTCATCAAAACCTTTCCCAAATGTTTAATGGATCATAAGGGTAAAAAGGGCCCTTTCTAACAAGAGTTTTCAAAAAGTTTCTTTTTGTTTTGGGCAGGGGCTTTAAGGGGCATAGGGCCCGTGACTCTAATGAACCCCCTCTGTTTCGGCCCTTTGAGTCATAAAAAGAAAATGTTATTCAGATTAAAGCACATGTTACTTTTTCTGATGGGCTGTGCAATGCATGGGCACCCTGAAGGGGATCGCCCCACCGCTTTCATTATAAGACGAGTTTTGTAACCTGGGAAGGGGTTATGAAAAGCCCTGGGCACTTCCATGTCTTTGGATCAAACTTTGTTTTAAGATTGCATTTTTCCCGTGCCCCCTGCTCCCCTGAAAAATTTCCCCTAATGTTATCATGGTTCTTACTGTTTGGGTTTTTTCTGCGTCGATGAGAGGGCCTAAACCCCAAATTTCCCAAAAATGTGTGGCCGGGGTCATACTTTTTGGGTTTGGTTTTTTTCCAAGGGGGTCATTATGATTTCAGGGTAAATTTCAGAAACCTTTGAACAGGGCATTAACCCCCTTGCGCATCGTTCTTAAAAAAGTATTCTGGGCCCGGCATTTGGCCCCCTAAAAAAAATAATGGCTTTGAAATGAACGCCATCCGACCCGAACAAAATTTAAGGCAAAAAACCCAAAACCGATGATTATCCCCAAAAATGTTTTTGGGAATTTTGTGGGATTTGGCCCTTTCATAAGGAACAATAAAACGACTTGAAGTCTGCGTTTTAAAATACTATGGAAATGTTGCATCCGTTTCCATTCTTTTAAAAAATAACTTTGGGTCCGGGTTTGGGGGGCGTAATTAGTTCTGTTTTAAAAGCAACCCGGGCCAATACAATGTTTTTTTTTGTTCGCCCTTTCCCGGGTTGAACCGATGGCCCCCTTTTTTTGTTAACATTTTCTGCCGAAATTTTGTTTTCCATGATCTTTTTAAATATGGGTTTAATTTGTCTAATCATCGGCCCTTTTCAAAAGGTAAAGGGGGTTTGGGCCCCCCTGGTTTAAAACAAACAGTAGTTTTGGGCCCAAAATGATTTGGTTTTCTGGTTCGCCTATTGTTTGGACTGTTCTTGGCCCCTTTAATTGGCAAACCCAAATTTTTTTCCCCTTCCCCCTGTGTTTTAAAATTAAAAAGTTTATTGGTTTTTTGTTTTGTTCTTTCAAACCCGAATTTAAAATTTTTTTAAACTACACTAACAGGAAAGGACACCCCACTAAAAATTTAAAAACATTGATGTAAGGGTTAAGTTAGACACTCTTCTGCGGTTTTTTTTCGGACGGAATGGGGCCTGGGGAAAGAACACCCCCAAAAAAACATTTTCGTCTAATTCCTTATGTTTAAAATTTTCCCCCCCTTTTTTGCGACTAATGGGTGGGGGTTCGCGAAAGTAAGCCCTTTCCTACCCAAACGGTGAAAACTTAGCCAAAGTTTTAATCTGATTCAAAAAATTCGCCCTCCCGACCAACCCCGAGCCTTTTTCATTTTGGCTTCTTCCCGGGGCAGGTCAAACTGTTTCAAGCCGTTCGTCCGCCCAAAGGGGGGTTAAGTCATTTTCGAGAAAGAATAGTCTGTTTTTTTTAAGGTTTGAGACCCAGAAATTCAAAATTTTCTTCCCTTTATTGTTACATAGTCCAAATTTTAAAAAAAATAACATTACTTTAACCGGGGGGGTCTATTTTTAGTTTACTTGGGAAAATTGAGAAATAGCATGAACCCAAAGCTTGCCTTTTCGTTTGTTGGATCAAAGATTCTGGGTCAATATCATTCAGTGCTCTTGATAAACGCCCCTCTCTCCCAAGGGATTCCTTCAAACAATTCGTTTGGGCCTTATTATTCTTTTCCATGCTGAGTTTCTTTTTCTAATCAAAAAATTTATTTAAATTTAAAAAAATTCCCTTAAATCCCGAATCAATATCAACGGGCTTTTTTTTGCTTGGGCCCCATAAACAGAATATAAAAACCCTTCCCAAGTTGTTTCTGTGAGCTGTTTTAGAACAGAAGTTTAAAGTCTCGTTTTCTTTTTTTAAGGGATTCCTTTTTTTTTTTTCTGCTCGGGGGGGCTGGCTGTTTTAGAAAAAAAATTGTCCTCGCCTTTCTTTAAACAAAATTTTGCTTTTTTTTTGTCATCAAAATTTGGCCCTGTAAACCCATTAAATTTTAAAATCCCGTGAGTTTGAGTCAACAAGCCTTTATTTTTTGTCCCGTTTAAAAAGAACTAAAAATTTAGCCGTTATTAGTTTAACCATAGCTGTTCTTTTTGGGGGTTTAGTTTTTAATTTTTTGTATCAGCACCTACAAGCAAAAGAACACAGGCCCCGGGGCCTTTAAAAACAAACTTTCCTAGAGGGGAAAGCCGGGGTGGCTTGCCCCCTTTTCCCAAAAGAGACCAACACTTTGTTCCCCGCTGAAAAGGCCCCAAAAAAAAAGTGTTCCAGTATTAACCTATTTAAAAAGAAAAAGGGAGCAGAATCTTTGTTTGGGGTTTTTTCTTTTATTTTGAAAGGTCCCTTTCTCTATACTTTCATTTGCGTAAAGTTTTGTTAATCTAAAGGTTTTATGTTAGGGGGTTTTTATTTTCTTCTTTTGGCGGGGCTGTAGGGACATTTGGGGTAAACGTTTTAACAGACATTTCTTTTTTTTAAAATAAAAAAAAATTTTGTATGGATATCTTTTAATTTTTTTTTTTTCAATTTTCCGCTGGCATCATATTTAAAAACAAAATTACATTAAACGGGGTTTAATTTGGGTTCTTCTTTTTTATCAATTTTTAATGGTTTTTTACGTCTCCCCACAGTTTTTTCCCGTTTTCCTTGGCAACGATTATCCTCGTTGCCCTTTGGGCAAACCCAAAAAACCGTATTCCCTTGTTTTAAAAAACTTTAAAGTAACATTGGGGAAGATGTAAATCTTTAGAAAAGGTCAAATGTTTGGGTTTCCCCAAAAACCTCCCCTCCAAACAGTTTTTTTTTTTCATTTAAAAGCGATAAGGTTTTTTTCCCGCTAGCGTTAGATTTTTGGTTAGGACTACCCTCAAACGAACTTTGATTTTCGTTATTTTAGGATTAATAAAATTTTTCCCCCTTCCTCCCTTTTGAACGGTTTTTTTTCAAACTTCAAAACAGCCCAAAAAAAACCTTTGAAGGATCTTGCGGAACACTTTTAAAAATAAAATTCCCCTATAGCGTCTGCCCTGCTTCTGGGATAAAGTTTATGAGAATCACTCCCTTTTTAAAAATATTGCTAATTTTGACTTATATTGGTTTTCTCAAAACCCGCCCTTTTAATGAAAGGGGTTTCTAACAACGTTTCCAAAATCTAACGAGATGTTTAGAAATGCCGGGACTTTTTCTCCGGTGCCCATGATTTGATAAAACCCCTTTTTTATTCTTAAAAAATTATTTTAAATGACCCAAACTGTCTTTTTTAAAAAGCCCCGAAAGTATGGGAAAGCGCTTTTAAAAAACTCCAAAAACTAAGGGAAAAGGAAAAGGGGATTTCCAAACGCAAATTTTTTTAGCTTCAGGCCTTTTGGGGGGTTCTTTAGTTTCCCCAGCGCCTATTCTATGTTTTTGTTTTTCTTCATTTTTGATTCCTTGAAAGCAAGATCACCCCTTTCCCTTTCCCCGTTAGCCATAGTTTAGAAAGGTTTTAAAAATATGTCTGGGATTGTGTAAAGAAAAAAATTTCCTTTTCCCCCCAAGTTTTATTGAAATTTTTTTAACGATTTTTTTTTCCCCCCCCAGATTTTTGTACAACTGTCCTGTTTGGGGGCTGTTGGTTTGAAACGAGGTTTCTATTTTGAAAAGTTAAGACGCGCCAAGGGGCCTGGCAAATCACTTCATCCCCCCCTTTCCCAGGGCTGGTTAAATTTAAAAGTTAAAAATTTTATCTGCCCCTCAATAGTAATGGGTTTTTGGAACAGTTAAATTCCGTTTATTTCCCTTTAGCCAAAGGGCTCTTTCAGTTAGGGGGTTTAAGAAACGAGCCTTTTGCTTGCGACATTTTTTTTTAAAAAAAAAAATAAAAAAGTTTTTTTATTAAAGAAAAAATGGGCCCGGCATTTTAAGAAAGAAGTTATGGAAAGTTTTTTATTTTGGAGACGACATGAATGAAATGATCCCCCTTTTACACGCATCGCTCAGCGCTCTCATTGCGGCGTGAATTTAAAAGAAATAAGGTTAGATCAAATAACCCCAAAATTTTTGGGGCCCAAAAAACCCCCGAAATTTTTAGACCCTAATTTAATTTTTAAAATAAAAATGACCATTTTTTTGTGAGGGGCGACCAAGGGCCAAATTGTTCAGCTTACATCTAAAAACCCGACTCATCCAAAGTTTTTTTTAAAAAAGTAACAATGAACAAAGGTCAGGGGTGAGCGATCAAAAACGCCTTGGCATTACCCAAACCCAAAAATTTGGGAAAAGGGGTGCAGTTGCTAAACTTTTAAAAAACACTGCAGGAATCCCCAAAAGATAACCAAAAAGCAAAAAAATGGAACTTAAAGAATTAAATTTAATCGGCAGATGAAATAATAAATTCAATAGAGGGAAAAAAACCAGTTTTTCAGAAGAAACAGCATTAAAGACCATACAAAGACCCCACCCCTACCCTTTCGAGAAATACGCCCTTGATCATGCTTTTAAGGGAAACCCTTAGAGGCAAATTTAAAAAATTTAGCAAAAAAGGGTGAAATAGTAGCATAAAAAAAAGAGAAAAAGAAAAACTCGTTAGGCTGATGACGCCAACTTAGGGTCCCGAATTAAAGAAAGAATATTTCCCAAAAACTAAAAGATCTTGAACAAGAAAAAATCAAACAAAAAACTAGAAGCGTTTTTCTAATAACCGAGAACAAATTTCAAACTCAAGTGGGGCGAATAAGAGAAAAAAAACCCCAAAAAAATTTTTTTTAAAAACCCCAACGCTTGCCCGAAAGGGAAAAAGAACAAATGTTTTTGAAAAGCAAAGGAAATACATTAGCAAGCCCTTAAAAACGGCCTTGGGGGTTTTGCAATAAGGGACACCCGGGGGTTTTGGGAAATTTCAGGGGGCGTGGTCAAAGCCCAGTGCCTCCCCCACCATTTCCCCTCCCGATAAATCAAAGGGGAAAAAAAAAAAGCTTGAAACATCTTGGGGGATTTTTTTTAAAAAAAAAAAGCCGGGGGAAAGGGTATAGACTCTTTACCAGGTATATTTGGGGGGTGTGTTTGTGGCTTTTGTTTCTGAAAGGGAAAGAGGGTTTGGCCCTTTTTGGCCCCAGCAAATTATGGGGATTAGTTCTCTTAAATTTGGGTTTGGGGTTTTTATTTTGTAAAATTTAAAACCCGAGTAATCCTAAAGGCCCGTTAAAATCCAAGAACAAGCGCGGGCTTTTTTATTTTCAGGTCATCCCCCGGAAAAAAAGTCCCCGAGCTTTGCCGAGTCTTCAAAAGGTCTTCGGGGGTTTTTGGGGCCCAGGATTGGAGGGCTTATTCTTTGGGGGGTTTTCTTGTTTTTTTTTTCTGCTTGCAATTTTTACTGGCCAGAATTTATGTCTTTTTGGGCCCAACCCTTTTGTTATTTCCGGGAACAAGAATTTTTTATTTTGGGAAGGGTTTTATTATTTTTTCCAAATGGGTCTGAGGTAGAAAAGGGAGAGGTATAAACCATGCCAACAGCAAAGTCCCAAAATTTTGATCTTGCGTATTGTAAAAAATTTTGGTACCTTTTTTTTACTTGAAAGGTTTAAAACAAAATGTAGAATTTAAAGGCATCCTTAAAATTTTCTAAGTATTGTTTTTTTTGCATCAAAACCAGTAGGGGGACATTATTTTCTCGATCTTTCCTGTGCTTGTGAACCTAGCAAAAAACCCAAAAGGAAGTACGAATAGAGGGCATTTTTTTTTCTATTTCCCCTTTTGTTAGGCCCCTTTGAAATGTCTGATTAAAAGTTTTCCATTTCGTTTTAAAGCTCTTTCTCTATTGGGCCCCAGGTGAACAGCTGTGCCCGAAAAAGAAAATGTTAAAAAATTTCCCCGTTAAAAGTTAATTTTCTGTGCAACGCCCCAATAATACGGGGTTTCCTAAAAACCATGAAATTTCGGTCCCCCAAATTTTGTCTAAAGTCTGTCTTGATGTTAATATTGAATTCGTTACAGATTCTTTTTAAAAAGCCTTCATGTCTTTTCTGTTGCTGAATGGGTTTTTAAAGGGTTTTTCATTTGGTAATTTGGGGCTTGGGATTCAAAATCAAAATACGTTTTGGGAAAGGGGTAAAAGAAATTTAAATCTTAAAACTGACCTAACCAAAGGAAATTTGGGTGGGTTTAAGTGATTTAAACATACGGGCATTTTCCCCACCCAGTTGATGCGCAAAAAACAGCAAAGTTTAACTGGTTTGATAAAACTGCATTGGATGACTAAAAACCCCACTTTTGGGATGAGTCTTTTTTTAAAAAGGGGGGGGGTTTTGATATTTTGCTCAATTTGGGGACCTTTCCTTTTTATTTAAAGGTGTTTAAATCTGGGGCACGAAATGTCGAGGGGTTTTTTTTCAGTTGTTATTTTTTTAAAATTGTTTGCGGGCCCAAAAAGAATATTTTTCATCAGTTTTTTGGAAAATTTCACCCCATTTTTTAATTTGTTTTAAAAAATGGGTTTTAACCCAAAAACAACTCAAGGGCCCGGCCCCCTTTTTTTTTGAAATGCTTTTGTAATTTTTCAATGCGGAACCAACCCGGGCGCCTCCATGAAATTTTTCTAAAAAAGTCGGGTTGTTTAATATAACAAAGCCAAAGGGGAATAAAAAATTAAAAAAAAAATTTAAAAATAGAGGCCAAAATTTGGGTTTGCCGTTTAAACCCTAATGATGGGGTTTTATTTCGGGTTTTTTTCCGCTAAAAAAGCAATGGTAACTTGACAGCTCTCAAAAAATTTAACCCAAAGCGATCTGAAAACAATTTTTGACCTTTAAACTGAAGAAGAAGAAGTTTGGGTACTATTTTGATAAAAGCTTGCTAAAATGTTTGGCTTTACAATGCCAAACGGGGGGGCCCTTCATTGTTTTTTGGGGTTACGTTTAAACAAAAAATTTTTATGAGGGAGGAAAAAAACCGGGTCGATCTTGCAAATTCATTCATTACTCTATGGTTTATTTGGGGTGAGTGGGGCACTGATGAAAACTTATATGATGGGAAACCCTTAAAACGTTTTAAAAAAGGGTCTTTTCCGGGAGGGGAAAGCTGCATATTGCGATTTTTGAAATTATACAATTTTCCCCAATTTTCCGGGTTTTAAAAAATTAGTTTGTGGGAGGGTCGGATCAAATTTTAAAATAAAAATCAAAGACAAAGGGGGGAAAGTTGTGAAAAATGATAAAAATTTTCAAAATTGTTTTTAAATAAAAAAAATACGTTTTCAAAAAAAAAAAGTCGCGTGGGGGCCCAAAAAATTTAGGGTTACATTAGCGCCTGTAAGGGGTATAACCCTTTTAATTAAAAGAAACCCTTTCGATGTTGCGGGCTTTGAAAAGAACGGGGAGTTTGGCGCTTTTTATTTGGGTTTTTAGTAACTTTTAAAAAAAAGGTGTTTTTAAAAAGCCAAAAAAAAAAAAAAAGGTTGGCGGGCAGGCCCAAAAAAACCTAAACTAGAAACCCGCGCAAACTAGAGGCAAAATTAAAAGTTTTGGGCCCGTATGAAAAATAAAATAGTTCGAAAACTGACCCCAAAATTTGGCCCCTTGAACCATATTTGAAAGGGAAATTAAAAATTTTAATTATAAGCCCCCTTTTCATATTTTTTGGGGGGCCCTCAAAAAAAGTTTCAGGAAAAAACAAATTTAAAATCTGGCCCTTTACTTGTAAGTTTTTAAATTTCCGGACGACAATTAAATCGGAAGAAAATTTAAAAACGCCGTATGGGGAAAAAAAAAGTACATCCCCACAGAAAAGAAACAGTTGTAAAAAAAGTTTTACAAAAATTTCAGTTCTTTTCCCAAACAGAAAATTAGGGGACAACGTTCACAAGAATTTGAAAAATTTTTTCCTTTTTAAAGATGTGGAGAGGGGTGGGGGTTTTGGGCGGGTTTGCGACGTCCTTAAAAAAAGGAATTAATATTAGTGGCCCAAAAATTAAACGTTTTTTAAAAGCCTTTAAAGTTACCATCGTCGGTTTTTCACAATGGTGAGGATATTTAAAATCATTAAAAACAAGCAACAAAAAACAAAAGGGTTACTTAAATAGAAACAATCTTACAGAACTGAAATTTTTTTAATCTTAAAACCCCTTTAGGCCTCATAGGGTTTTTTATACTGAACAAGTTTTGAAAAGGAGAGTAGATAAAAATAAAAAACTGGGTTAGATTAAAATTTTTTTATAAAACTATGGGGCAGTTAAAATTTAAAGATAAAAAACCCCCTTTTTTTCAATGATTTTTGGGCAAAAATGGTTGTGAAAAAAAAATATTTGTCCTAACTTATTACAAAACAGTTTTTCGCTATAATTTTGATAAAATTGTAATTTTTTTTTTCCAACACTTAAAAGGGGAACCCAAAACATATCTGATAGGTTTTTTATTGGCCGGACAAGACGTAATTTAGTTAATCCCAAACACCCAAACTGTGTGGGTGTTTAAAACTTTTATAAAGTGTTTTAAGGAAACCCCCAAAAATCTTTATTATAAAATGGGGTGTTCGGCAAGGGAAAAAAATATAGTTAAAAAGAGAAACACTTTGTCAAAGCTGGGGTTTAGCGGAAGCATGAGGGTTTTGGGTGTGGATTTTTTGCCAAAATATAACCGGTTTTTTAAAAGGGGCTTTAGGAAACAGTTAAAGAACTGTATGTTATTTCACATGAAAGACAGAGACCCCCATTTGAAAAAATGTTTTTTCGCGAAAATGATGTTATTGAAAACGACAAGAAAAAAATAGGATTAAAAAAAAAACTAAAATCTGAAAAGTTTTTTTAAATTTTGTATTAAAAAAAGGATAACCCTAACATATGTTTTGTTTGTAGATAATCGTTTTTTTTGGTTATTGGGGAAATCTTACTTGTAGGGGAACAGGGGAAAGGGGCTTTTTTTGGCCACTTTTCCCCCAAAAACTTGGTGGGGGAGCAAAATGAGTTTTGAAAAGAAAAGGGTTTTCCCGTCTCTCCCCCTGCTTTTTAAACCCCCCAAATGCAAAATCTGCCCCCCCACCAAAAACCCGGGCACCATCTTACAGGGCCCCCAAAGGGTCCTTAAAAGTTTAAACGCACATTCTTTGTCAGAGCCGCAACTTTTTAAAATGCCATCCCCCGCCAAACTGTGTGGCCCAAAATTTTAAAATAGGGGGGAAAAGCCCGAACACTTGAAACCCAAAGCACTCTGAACACCCGGCTGATATTCCCCCCAAACCCCCCGACCCAACCCGTCGGCCCCCCACTTCAACCACAACCCCAAAACAACATGCCAAAGTCAAAGTTTTTGGCACCCTGGCGGGCCAAAAGTGACAGCTTTGAACGCACCCAACCCCAAGATCCCATCCCCTTGCCAAACTGGGTCTACACCCCTAAGGCCCTCAAAACCCACAATAAAACCAAACCAATACCCACCACTTCCCATCAGTTGGCAAAAATCCCCTACCCCCACACACCCCATACCCTACACCACCACCAATCCCCCTTTACCACTTTATTCGAGTTACAGCAAAACCCCCCTTAAATTTTAAACCTAATTTTGTTTTTCCTTCCCCCCCCTTCCCCCCCCCCCCCCAAATTTTTATTTTTTTAATTTTATTTTATTTTATTATATATATATATTTTTTTTAAATATTTTTTTTAATTTTTTTTTTCTCCTCAGTTCCCCCCCCCCCCCCCCCCCCCCCCTTCTTTCCCCTTACCATTATTATCAATCCACCATTACCACAACCATCACAAAGATGTCACACCATCCCAATAAACTAGACACACAACCCCATCATATCACACACACCTCCCCCGACGCAACCCCCCCCCCCCCCTCCGTTTCCTCTCCCATAATCCCCCTGGCCCCATGTCATTTCCGCCTACCGACCACATGGACAACGGATGAGTCATTTTTCATTCTTTTTTCGTTCTTTGTTTGTACTGTTCCACATGTTAAATGCGATTTATTTTTTCGCCTGAAGAAGACCCAAGTGGTTGAAATGCATCGTGTCTTGTCATGTGCTTTGTTTGTCAATGTCATTGGCGGCAAGTTCTAAACAAACTCTATTCCTAAAAAAAAAAATCAGTCACACAACCCTTTAAAATACACCTAAAACCGCACCGGAAATTTTGTTAAAAATCCTTCTGTAAAATCTTAAATCAGATGAAAAATGTTAATCTCTTTTCAGAAATTCAAAGATCACATCAGGTGGGAAATCTCTGAACAAGGTTTTCATGGAGTGTGTTGTAAAACGTTTATGTCCACATCATGCAAGTTCCAACACTTTAAAAGAATATGTTTCACTATGAGTGGTACACGACATGGAATGCACCACGAAGCTTCACCTTTTACAGGATAAGAATGGGTGTAAAGACGTGGCCTGTATGCAAACAGCACAAGACCACCTTCTCTACGGCCGCCTCAGGAACATGGTAAAAACTCTTACAGGTTTGGACGGATCTTAAATAGTTTCTTATCCGTCTGCAAGTTCCCTGGGATTTGGCTTTCATATCAGTGTGAGGGATAGACAATCTGCTCATCTCTTTCCTTGTGGCACTCTTGGCAAGTTGATCAACCAGCTCGTTTCCTCAAATGCCCGCATGGCTGGGAACCCAAGCCAAAACTATGTTGTATACATCTGATATCAGAATGGTGTACAGGTCGAATGTCAGCAGTTGAGGATGCTTGTGGTTATGGCTGGAAATGGCTTCCAAAGTAGAAAGCGAGTCCGACAAAATGAGGATATCTACGTTTTCATTTAGAGACCATTTCAAGAGCCAGAACCAAGGCCGTCAAGTCAGTAGTGTAAACGGAGCTGTCAGAGGGAATGTGTTTAGAACACCTCTGAGAAGGACCTGTTGCACAATACACAGTTGAGGCAACCCCCTTCCTCAGAATTGGAACCGTCGGTGAAAATTCTTCCGAATGATGGAAACTTCGGACACATTTCGGCGAAAAAGGACTTGTACGCCACGGAGCTAGTAGTATCTGTACGGTACGAGGCTAAATCATACCGGATCTTGGGAGTGAAGTCCATGGCGGGTCATCACAAAAAATTGGATAAATCAAACACGACTCAAAGGTCTATGTCTGCATGTTCCAATGAGGAAGCATACGAATTCCCAAAGGTGCATGGAACCGAGATGGTCATCGAATTTCTTTTGGAACTCTGGGTCAAAAACAGTTATATACAGGGTTTTGGGGGTTTAGGACAGAGATTCAAAGGGTAGTTAAGTTTCAGCCAACGATTCGAGAAGGATGGTTCTCCTACCTCAGCATACATGCTGTAAACAGGGATGATGCGGAATGGAGTCCAAGCCCTTGATGGTGGACGGGACCTAGACTTTTCAGGTAGGACAGTCTGACCGAGCGTTAGATTACGCATCCATAGTCCAGTGTGGAGCGGATCAGAGCCCTGTAAAAACAGAAGTTTTCTTATCAGCGCCCCAATCCGTGTGTGTTAGAACTCGGAGTGTTTTAGTGCTTTCAAACAAGCAGTTTTTAAAGTGTTGGATGTAATTTATAAAGTTCAGTTTTGGATTAAAAAAAATAATACCCAGAAATTTGGCTTCTTCCACAGCTGGAATGGTGGATTTATCCTGTCGAATGTCGGGGTCGGCAAAGAACTGACGAAAATTGTGAAAATGGATACAGTGTTTTGGTGCTTGAAAAGCTAAACCCGTTTTCCTTAGCCCACTGTCGGATCTTGTCCACACAAATTCAGAGTCGACGCTGAATGCTGGCATAAGAGGTTCCAACTTCATAGAGTGCGAAGTCATTAACAAACGGAGAGGACTCGGAACCCCGGTTTACTTAACTGACAATGTTAATTTTGATACTGCAGAGAAACGAGAGTGTTGCTCAAATTTCCTGACCAACACTGCAGGTGCCTGTATCTCTCGGGCCTGGTCGACGCCGGGATATATTATGAAAGGAAGCGTAGAGTACAGCCCTGTCATGTAGTCTCAGACCGAAATGGAAATCCGTAGCATCATCTTAATCATCCTCATTCTCATCAATCAGCATTAAAAAAAATGTCTCAAATTCTGTGGCCCTTCATGCCCTGCTCTCATGGTGACCTCAATTTCGATGTCCTCTCGATGTCCTCTCCACGTCTGTGGCCTTGGTTTGGTTTCGTCGGGGTCACCGGTATCGGCGAGTCCATGGGGGCTGTCGTTGGACGGACGTGGTGGCGCCCTCCGGAGGGAGAGCTCACTCACGCCGGCTCCGCGACTAAGCAATTATTGTCGTCAGTAGGGGGCTTAGTAGGTGGTGTCCTGCGTATGTTAGATCAGAACAGGCGCCACTGAACACCACCAAAGTGACTCGGCAGCAGTGCAGCGTCTCCTCCGGTGGGTTGCCTCTTGACGGCTTGACATTGACTGCTCCCTATGGACTGCCGGTGCCGGGGCTGCGGCGGGGCCGACCGGGCTGTGGCTGGGTTGTCGGAATAAGCGGCGTGGGTGCACTGCCTCTGAGGTGGCGCAGAGGTTGGGACAAAAAAAAAAAAGACTCTAAACTGGTATTTCACTGTGAATAGTACATGGTATGGTATGCACCAAAGAGCTTCTTCACTCTTTCAAAGAAACGAACGACTTACGAACGAACGGCCTGCGTCCAGCCGACAGAAAACCGTTTCTTCTTTGCGACCACGAGAGTAAGATGAGAGGAACACTTAGATTTGTACGCATCTGGAAAAGTTTGTTACCCGTCTGTGATTTTCAGTCCTCCTGCCAGGTCTCCGACATAATCAACCTTCGGTTTCAAAGCCGAGTAGGGGATAGGCATGTTGGACAGTTTCTTCGTTGTGGCATTCCTGGCCAAACGATCGCCATTTCATTTCCCACCCCACGAGTGCCAACATGACCTTGAACCCATGTTAGAACAACGGTGTGACCTTCCGCTTTCAAAGAGGTAAAAGGCTCAAAAGAGTTTAAAAGTTCAGGATGATGGAGGTTACGGCCAGCTATCACCTCCAAAGCTGACAGCGAATCAGACAAAATCAGAATGTCCTTGTTTGTAGACTGAGAAATCATCTTCAGCGTTAGAACCAAAGCCGTTAATTTCAGCAGAGTAAACAGTACTATCTGACGGAATATGCTTTGATAATATTTGAGAACGAACACTTAGGCAATAGGCTGCACAGGTCACTCCATTATCGGACTTTGACCATCAGTAAACATTTTCTGAAAGGATGGGAATCTTGTACAGAGATCGGCAAACAATGCCTTGTATGCCTGAAGACTGGTGGATTCTTTGCGAAAAGCAGCAAGATCAAAGTGGATTTCTGGTGTGAAAAAGGTCCATGGAGGCTTATCTGGAAATTCGGAAAAGTCGGACAATTCCTACATCAAGACCCGCATTCTACGCACCGAGCTGCATACTAAGGCAAAATGGAGGAATACGGTTGGGATTTTCTTTGAAAATGATTAAAAACGCAGTCACAAGCGTAGTTTTACGATTCAGAGAACAATCTAAGATAGTAATTTAAGGATGGTGTCAGCCTGCGGTTGGATAATGAAGGTTCACCTGCCTCTGCATACAAGCTGTACAAAAGGGTGGTGCAGATGGTCCAAGACAGAGACGAAGCCCTTGATGATGAACAGGATCCAAGAGTTTCAGACAAGAGGGTTTCACGGAGCCGTATACAACACACTCGTAGTCCAGTTTAGAACGGACCAAGGCTCTGTAGAGGTGCAGCAAAGTTTTCTTATCAGCGCCCCAGTCAGTGTCTGCTACGACATGTATAATGTTCAAAGCTTACTGGCGAGAAGTTTAAGTTTTTAATGTGACGAAGGAACTTGGGCTTTTGATGGAAAATAACTCCCAGAAATTTGGCCTCCTTTACAGGTGGAATGGGAGATTTCCACATCTTGGATTTCAGGATCAGCAAAGAACTGTAAAAAAAATTATGAAAGTGAATCCACTGGATCTTAGTAGCAGAAAGGGTAAAGCCATTTTCTTCTGCCCACAAATGCATTTCATTTACACAAAGCTGGAGCCTGTGCTAAACACGTGGGTACGGGCTTCCAGTTGCACAGCGGGCAAAATCATCTACAAACAACGAGCAGTCGGAACCCGGTTGAACTGAATTAATGTTGATTTTTATGCAAACCATCCGAAAAAAAAACATAACAAAAAACGTCCATGACGTCCAAAGAACCATGAACTAAAAACTATGCAAGAATATTTTGACCCTGCACAACACTTGAAGTGTCGGATAAAGAAAAGTAACCAGCCGCCGTGGCCAAGTGGTTAGCGTCGCGGACTCCCGGCTGGGAGGTCGTGGGTTCGATTCACATCAGTCAGGTGGGATTCCTATGCCTCGACCGGCTCCTATCCAGATTTTAGTTTGCTACATGCTCAACTGGGAAGACTGGGACCATACAGTCGATTTCCATCCACAAAGTGGATGCGTTCAAACATCTTGACCAACACTGCAGGTGTGTATATCTCGGACCTGGTTGACGCCGGGATACATTATGAAAATAAGCGTAGAATACAGCCCTGCCGTGCAGTCTGACCGGAATGGAAATCCGTATCATCATCTCCATCATCCTCATTCTCATCGATCAGTATTTTTAAAAAAAAGTCTCAAATTCTGTGGCCCTTCATGCCCCGTTCTCATGGTGACCTCAGTTTCGATGTCCTCTTCACGTCTGTGGTCTTGGTTTGTTCCGACGGCGTCACAGGTCCCGGCGTGTCCATGGGGGCTGTCGTTGGACAAACGTGGTGGCGCCCTCCGGGAGAGCTCACTCAAGCCGGCTCTGCGACTAAGCAATTATTGTCATCCATTTGGGGGGGGGGGGGGGGGGGGGGCCTTAGAGGTGGTGTCCTGCGTATGTTGGATCAGCACAGACGCCACTGAACACCACCGAAGTCACTCGGCAGCAGTGCAGCGTCTTCACCTGTGGGATGCCACTTGACGGCATGACACCGATTGCTCCGTGTGGATTGCCGGTGCCGGGACTGCAGCAGGCCGAGCAGGGCTGCGTCTGTGTCGGACCGAGCGGTGTGGGTGCAATGCCACTGAAGTGGTACAGAAGATAGGGGGAAAAAAGTAAATAAAAGCTCGCCACCACTCTCCTTGTATGCCGTTGCCTTCCACGAGTCGATTCTTACTGCTCCCCTTTTTCCACGGTCGTTGGTGCGCGAGTGCCTTGCCCTGATGACAAAAACATCGATATTTTCTGTGAACATTGACTATGCTGCGCAAATGGTTCTCACTAAAATTTAGCAAAATGATTTTGATTTTACAAAGTATCTGCGTTCTGTTATCTTGCGATCTATAACAATATTTAGGTTAATACGATATATTATATGAACATAAAAGCTTTCAACACTCTTTCATTAGAAAACATAGTGCAGTATCCTTTTACGCTCCATTTTCTGTTTTACATGAGACTGCTGTCGACGAAGTGGTTCATTGGACATTTGGTGGAAATTAGCAACTCATGGTAAGCCAATGACTTCATTAAAATATTTTTTTTTTAAATCAAAGTTTCTCAACCTCTCACCTGTGTGTGTGTGTGTGTGTGTGTGTGTGTGTGTGTGTGTGTGTAGGAAGGAATTCTGTTTTACGTCTCGTCACACATATAGGTGATTGCAGACGTCTAAATAACATATTGTTTACAATTTTAGACTATTATTATAAAAGAAAAGAGGACGATGTGGTTACATGGAACAAAAATAAAGCATAGATGAATTGTAGGACAGTAACTATGAAAAATTAGATAAAAATAACTAAAATAATCTAACTTACGATTATGATTATAAAATGTTCCTTAATGGACTTCCCAAAAGGTTACTCGTTAATTTAACAAGAGAAACTGGCAACGAATCTAAAAAGTCAAACACATTAACATGCCCAGTGTCAGCACTTGGTATAACACCATTCAAAAAGGGTTTCGTTAGTTAGTGTGTGTGTGTGTGTGTGTGTGTGTGTGTGTGTGTGTCTGTGTCTGTGTCTGTGTGTGTGTGTGTGTGTGCGTGCGCACACCTTTGCTTGTGTGTTTGCAGAGAAGAGAGTGAGAGACGCTTCAGATACGTTTTTATTGACAATGGCCTACATATATCCTTTATGTCAAGGGGGAGTACATTAATACTTGCAAAGCAGAAAAAAGCAATGCAAATGAACAAAACTTTGTAACTGATAACATTACTATTAATGTTAGAACTCGAAACCATGTAGTAGAACAGGAAAATTACGAACTTTTCATCAATCAAAATCACTATGCAATTTTCTTAATAACAATCATTTATACAAACGCCATAAACAGGCACACATAATTATTCTCTGAAATAAATCATTTCTGCTGGACCACATTAAGTCATGAACGTATATTTCACTATTATTCATGATAGTGAAGAGAACGAAAACATTTTCAATATGGTCATCAAGCTGCCTAAGGTACATGAAAAACAACCACCTCAAACATTAGCAGTTGTTACATAACATTTTTCTCCTGACATTAGATGCCTCTGCAACGTACTTAGCCAGAAGAGATTGTTATCCTCTCGTCAGAGGATAACAAACTATAAAGGTTATAATTTTTTGTAGCAACAATGTTGAAAATTGGGACTTCTCCCTGATATTATAAGCTGTACAACAGAATATAAAGTGATCATTATCTCTTAAACCATCTGTACACATTAGACACAAGTCATCTACAGTACCTTCGGGATTAAACCATCTTTTGTTTGCATTCAGTCCAAGGGTCCTACTTCTCAATCTAGCGAGCATATCCCTATGCCATTTGTCAGTACATGTATCTGCAGTCAGAATTTTTTCTGGTTGTAAGATGCTTTTAAAAGGATAGAACCAGGAATATTTCATAATAATAATTATGAATACTTATATAGCGCCTATTCTCGGCTAGAGGCCAAGCTCAAAGCGCTTTACAATCAACACTCGTTTACACAACGGGCTGCCTACCTGGGTAGTGCCGACTGAAGAGCTGCCAGCTGGCGCTTCAGTCGTTTCCCGTGTCATCCAGTCAGTATCGCTCAATATTGATCACTCATTTTCTTTACTTCCTTCATTCTTTCCATTTCTCACGCAGGGCGCATGCTATGTGTAACGTGTCATCTATACCAACGGCCAAACTGGCCTACTCTTCCGAAAGTTGGCGATGGGATTTTACGTGTGTGCAAGATGTTATGCATGCGTTCACACACGGAACCTCGGTTTATAGTCGCATTCGAACGACTGTAAGGGAAATGGAGTCAGAACCAATGTTAACTCCGAGGGAAAAATCCCCCTGTACCGAAACGCCCCGGCGGAGGTTCGAACCCGCAACCCCAGGATCCCCAAAGATTACGAGTCAGGCGCTCTACCAACTTGGAATGCCAGTTTTGTTTATAACATGATGAGACGGTCTTTGGGGAGAGAAATGAAATGAAATGAAATAAAATTTTATTCAGGATAGGCCATAGCCCTTCTGAAGGGGTGTATTCTCAAAACAAAGCATGGTGCGTGTAACAATAACATAACACGAAAATGCATTAAGTACAATCTGTTATACCAGCGCATGAAGTACAGTCTACTGACCCAGGTATTAACTGCATTCTAATGAAGCGGTATTCATACAACATCGGCGCCTTCATACACTTATTAAGTAAACATAACAGCTCGCCTCTTAAAAGCTCTATACAAATATATGCATAAATTCCTCACAATAATTTCATTTTCATTCGCCATTAGTAAACTGACACGAAACTGACATGGGTTTACATAATATTTGAATGGAATATATTCCTGCCGTAAGTCACTGAGAACAGGGCACATGAACAAAAAGTGTATTTCATCATCGTTTGCCTTTTGACAGAGCGGGCATATCAAACTGCTGTCAGAAATAACATTATACCGTTGACGATGCACTGCTATGTCTGACACACCAAATCTAAACTTCGTCATGTAATTTCTAATATGTCTATCAATATCAAGTGAAAGATACATTTCGCAATTATTAGATGATTTAAACGTTCTGTACCATAAAAACACTATCACTTTCCTGAATATGTTCATGCCAGTACTGCCACCTGTTATCTATGAGTCTCGGGACGAAATACTTGCAAAAAAATGTTTTACATTTTCCACCCCTGGTTCAGCCATACAAATCCAAAGCCATTTAAAAATAGTATCTTAACGAACACTTGACGCCCATGTAGTCTTACACGTGAACCCAAGCAAAATAACATTCTATAAGCTTTCAAGGGTAACCCGTTATCAGTCATCCGTAATATCTTTAGCCAGTATCTAACACATTGCACACGTGAATTTATATAAATAGGATAACGTCCGGTATCTCCATAAACTAACTCGTTGGGTGTTTTTTATATGGATTCCTAAAAACCTTTTAAGAGCATACAATGAACCGTTTCAATATGAACAGCAGTCGCATCCAGTCCCACAATTCAGCACATAGAGCAATGGGTTGCACCCGAGTATCAAACATTTTTAACATTACTTTAAGCGAAGTATTATTAAGTTTGTACAATCGTTGCAGAATAAATAGTAATGCATTTCTTGCCTGCTAGCAAGATCTTTACATGCAGCCACAAAACTGAGCGGGTAGAAAATCAATACCTAGATATTTGTAACAGTTAACAACATCCATTTGTTCCCATTGATACGACCACCTCTCTCTTGCTGCTAGGTAACCTTTTCTAAATACAACAATATTGCTCTTTCTCATATTCACCTTAAGTTGGAGTCTAGATGCTGCAATACAATAAACTGTTCAACTGGGTCTGGAGGCCAACTGGGGTTTCTGACAAAGCTGCTAATAACAAAATAAACAGTTCAACAGTATCTGGAGACAGGGTTGCACCATGTCTTCCGTTCTCTATTATTTCTTGCGCTAATTCGTTGATAAATAGGGAAAACAAAACAGGACTACAGGCACCCCCTTGTTTCACCCCTTTTGTGCACATTATATAGTCTTTTAAAATCTCCACCACATCTAACCCTCGCTTTTACACATCATACATGCTCTTAATACATCGATGTATCTTACCCTTTATTCCATTCTTTTTAAGTTTTGGCCAAAGTAATTTTCTGGAGGCTGAATCAAATGCCTTTTCGAAATCAATGAAGGCTACATATAATTTGCGATTCAATGAAAACTGTTTCTGTATAATAGCTAAAAGTGTAAACATTGGTCGATAGTTGAATAACCTTTCTTAAAACCTGCCTGCCACTCGCCAGTGCTATTATGTTCGACCCACTTTTTGCAATCTACAGTTGATTATTGAACTATATAATTTACTACCTATATCACAAAGTGATATGCCCCTGTAGTTGCCTGGATCGTTGACTTCACCTTTCTTGAATAATGGCAATATAATCGACTCTGTCCAGTCATCAGGAAATATCCCTTTGTCAAAAAGTACATTAAAAAATATGACCAAAAAATCAGTTACGGCATTTCCAGCGTTTTTAAACAATTCTCCAACTATCCCATCAGGGCCCGCAGCTTTTCTGTCCTTTAGTTTTTTAATCGCTGAGATTACTTCTGCTCTTGAAATTGGGCGGTCGAGGACACCTGCTTCACTATCAATATCGAGAGAGGCAACTTCTACTTCTTGCACGTCTTCTTCAATATCTTTTTCGAGAAGTTCTTTGAAATGCCTATACCAGTCACTGACTGAAATATTATTATACGTATTACTTTTTCTAACTGAAGTTTTACGCACATGCTTCCAGAACTCTCTCTGATCGTTTACTGAATTAATCAAATTGCATAATAAAGTAGAATTATATTCGTTCTTCCTCTTCAAAAGATTCTTATATTCCCTCGAGTTTTACAATAAACGTCTCTGTCTTCATCATCTAGCGTCTTTCTGGATATTCGCAGAAGCTGTTTTACGTCTTTTTTAGTTTTATAACATTCACGGTCAAACCAATCATCATTCTGTTGATTAGTATTTATTCTCATTTGTTTTCTCATGCACCTGCCTGTTCTTTATACAAGCATTAAATATGTTTTAAAGCGGGATTAACATCATCATCCATGAGACTAACAGCTTCCTCAAGCATTAATAGTGCACGTTGACTACTCATTAGATCATGAAAAGTATTAGCATATTCACCTTGCCATACATACTTATCAATAAATTGTGTCTTTTTCTTTATGTCTTTTCCATTTCTTACTTCATGTTTTAAGTTTATGTTGAACACAAGAGGTAGATGGTCGGACTCTATACGTTCATTTACACTGAGGTTGCACGATAGATTAACAAGGGTAAACAAGTCATAGGAAATTATGAAAGTCATTCACACTGTTCCCTGTCTCTGAAATGTATGTGAAACGACCTTGACGGTCGCCGTCACACACGCCATTTAAAATGCACATATCTAGCGCAGTACACATGTTTAACAACAGCTTACCATACCTGTTCAATGTCTTATCTTCGGAAACCCCTGTTATGAAGGTTCCGTTGTGTATGCTGAAAGGACACTTTTCTGTTGTAAATTCCTGGCAAATATTAGAGATTCTGCTATTTAGATCTCCAGCCAGAAGTAAATACATATCAGGCCCTTTCTAAGCATAACATCAAAAAGGCCATTTTCCAAAACACTTATTGCCATTATCAATATCATAGTAAACATAGGGTGAATTTTCCGGCGGAACATATGTACATACATAAAGAACATTCTTAGAAAAACCAAACACATCTTTAGAAATATTGAACATCATCGTATTATTTAAGTCAGTTGGTAGCTCTTGTACGAAGGGTAACAGTTCCGTTTTGATAAGACATATAACACCTCCAGATCGTCTTCCGTGTCTTGTAAATTGAAGAGCAGGTTTACAGAAAACCTTATGATTGTTGAACACATACGACTTCAAATTTTCAAGAAACGTTTCTACCAAAAAAACAAAATCAAACGATGTTATGTACAAACAAATTTTTTATCAGATAACTTAGAAAGCAAGCCATTCACGTTCCAGTGCCAAAATGATTTCATGTTTTCTGTTCATACCACTTAAATCTACATCATAGCTTTCTGTAGAGTTACCTCGACCATTCACAGTTACTATTTCTCTTCTATTATCAGACACTGCATTAATTGCACCCTTTGCTAATGACAGTGGAATAAAACTTGGTATCCGAACATCGGTGCAAGAAGAAAAACGGTCATTCGACACCAAAGACGAATCAACTTCGTCGTTGCTTAAATCATGCACAGAAACATCGGAAGGGACGTTTTCGTTCAATATTGGAGAAGACAACCTTATTTTCCTTTTGATTATGTACAAAAACTTTGGTGGAGTCAGACATATTCGATGAAGAAATCAAATCATTTTCATTCACACTTTCATTCACTCTTTCATACTGTGTACTAAGTTTAGAAAAAACGCACTCAGTTGATGAACTAGGCACAGCACCTCCATTCATTCTTTCACTCTTTCTTTCATTGTCTATACTGACATTAGAAGAACAATGGTCATTCGATAACAGAGATAGTGCATTCTCCAACACTCCATCATGTACAGGCACATGACGAGATAAGTATGCATTCAAAGAGGAAGGTAAACTATGCTCAATCACTCTTTCATTTTGCACACACAATTTAGAAGAAAAAAATTCAAACATGAAAGGAGAACTATGCTCAATCACTCTTTCATTTTGCACACACAATTTAGAAGAAAAACATTTTAAACATGAAAGGACACACATTTTTCATCGATTTCTTCATTATTTTGTGTGAACAACATTCGATGCGTCATCAGGTACACGTTTATTGATCACCGCAAAACATCTGAATGTGTTCTGCTTAACGACACATTACACGAGCAGTTTCTGTCGTGAACTTCACATTTAACAGAGAACGCTGACACAGCAGTGTCACCCGTCCCGTCGAGCTGCACGTGATGTGCCCTCCTTACCTTCTCCGCTAAACGGTGCTATATTTTTTTCTTTACCCTTTATGTTTTGATTATGAAAGAGATTTGATGAGATACATCGTTTTGAAGTTACTTTAACAGGCCGGCCACATTCCTAGATGGACATTTTCAGTTTGTCGTCCTGGTCCAAGTAATACTTTTCACCTTCAATGATCAGGTGATCAAAGATCATTGACACTCTTATTTTCTTTTCTAGCATCTTTCAGGTGAGGGGCACGTTTTTTGCGTATTTCTCTCACTCGCTGGGAGAAATCTTCTCCGATGAATACCTTTGGGACCTCTCAACCTATGCCTGCCATTCAGAATTGTTTTCTTGTCCCTGAAAAAAGTGCAACAACCAATGATCGGTGAATCCCGGTTTGCCGTTCAGCCTGTGGAGCCTGTCAAACTATGTCCCTTTTGGGAGTTCTAATTTGTCAGTTAATAAATCATGGACAAGGCCCTCACAATCCTGCCTAGTTTCCGATCTCTCCTGGAAATACCATGAAATATAACATTGTTTCTCTTTGAACGACATTCTAAAATCGTCAGACTTTCGTTCAAGTTTTAACACTTTGTCATTCAGACAGTCATTCTGTGCCTTGAGGTTGTCATTTTCACGTCTGAGGTCATCGACCTCCCTCTTCAAAGACAAAATCTCGTCATGTAGTCCAGTATACATCTCTTTCATGTCCAGCATATCAGCTTTCATTTCATCAAACTTACAATTGAGGCCCTGAATGGAAGACAGCACATCGCGTAGGACTGGGTTCTGAAGCCATCCGGGAAGGAGAGGAGTCGGATGCCAATGAACCACCGCTGGCGCTCTTCAGTCTGGTCTGCCTCGGGTCTGCTGCTTTGCTGCCAGAAGTAGGTCCAGGGTTCAGCTCAACGTCACCGCAGCGCTGAAGTAAAAGTCCGTAGTACAACAGAGAGAGGATCAACCCTACGGTGACACCGTCTCGCCACGTACGCATCTTCAATGTCCGAAAGTTCAAGGGGGGCCTTTTTTTTAAATCACAACGATGCATAAAAGCAAGAAATATAGAGAAAAATCCAACCCCAAACACGGAAGGAAAGAGTATTGCCGGCATGGTGTTGGTTGCACAATAACACTTCACAAAAATGTCTCTGGACTTCACAATTCCACTTTGATTTTCGGAGCTCAAACTTGATGTTTACACTCTCGTGCCGGAAGTGAATCCCCTCTTTGGAGAGAGAGAGAGAGAGAGAGGGAGAGGAGAGAGAGAGGAGAGAGAGAGGGGGGTGGAGAAAAGACAGAGTGTGTGGAGAGAGAGAGAGAGAGAGAGAGAGAGAGAGAGAGAGAGAGAGAGGAGAGAGAGGAGAGAGCTGACCTCGTGTTCAACAAGGCCTCTCCTCCCTCGCTACCAATTGCGTGCCGGAAAACCGATTGAACGCCAATGAACATGCCCCCATGTCGACTGACGTAATGGTTCCAGTCCAAATGCTGAACGGAATCCTTCACCGACAGTTCTAGCACATGCGTGAATGTTCAAGCAGCCTGAAATATACAGTACTTTTGTCAAATCTGCAGTGGCGAAGAAACATATACCCCTTTTTTTTAAAAAAAAGAATAAAACCCTACCAAGGCTGTAAGATGTTAAAAAAAAATCTTTGATCCGAAGAGACAGAATTGACAATCGGGGATGCAAAACTCAAATATATGTGTTTTTGTTTGCGTACGATTGGAGATGTTCTTTTGATTTGATATTTTGTTATCTAATGTTTAGGATAATCTGGTGTCCCAGTAATATAGTGGATATGCACGAGTCATGATATATCTCTTCGCCTGCAGCTACTACTTTCAAGGAGAAGATCCTGAAAAATCTTTTAAAACCGTCATGCCGGCCAGTCATCACAGTGCAGCAGTTAGTGTCTGGGACGTACGGCAACGGGCTGGACGGTCGAATCCCAACAGCGATCTTCATTTGTCGGAGATTTCGGCCCCGGCCGGCTCCTGTCCAAGGTTGAAAGTGCTATGGGTCCGAATGGAACATCTGAAAGCACAGTCATGGTTGGTTCATTTCACATGAAGAGAATAGAAGTAACAGTGGTGGGTTGTTTTCATATCAAACTTACCGAGTAGTTCTACATGTGTAGCTCAACCGTGCAAGATCAGTAGATGCCACCAATTACTATCAAACATGCGTGTGTTGGAGTCTAAGGCAAGAATAATCTCAATGACACACTCATGATTCCCATCATCTTTGATCATTACAAAATTACATTTCAGCAAATTCTGTGAGTTGCTCTTCGAAGTCGCCTGAACTGCGATTCCCTCTCTACATACAGACCCCGGTGGGCGAGTGCTCCAGTCATCGGTATGGTCAAGTTAATGGGGACTTTGGCTGTATGACTGCATCGGTATTCTGTAAAGAAGTTTGTTCATGGAGACCTGCAGCGGTATTCTGTAGAGAAGGATGTTCATGCAGACCTGCAATGTAAATGTGTGAGCGTGGGTGCGTGTGTGTTTTGTGTGCGCGCGTATGTGCGCGTGTATGTGTGTGTTGTGCTTGTATGTGTGTTTGTACAAATGTGTGCTCAAGTGCGCGTGCATGTACATGCATACACATGTTAGTAGTGGGAGCAGATTCAAGGAGAGGGGACAGCAAGGGGATGATGGGGGGCGGTAAGGTACGGTAAGGTAATGTTGCTTATAGCCTAGCCGACCGCAAAGGGCCATATCAGGGCTGTAACTGCATTGAAGTCAAACCACAAATCATTCATTCACACAACTCTTTAAAATACATCTTCTAAAAACCCACCCAAACTTTGGTTAAAAATCTTTCCACTGTAAAATCTCAGATGGCGGACGTTGGGGGTAGGGGTTGGGGTGGGGGGTGGGGGGTGGGGGAGAGAAAGCATGTTATCGGGGTTCCCTTAAAATTAGCCACCTAGTTTACAAGAAAAGTTTTTTTGTGAAATACAGAGTGCCGACATTCAACAGAATAAAAAAAAAAGGAAAATGGAAGCTTAGAGCCAAGCAGTTTCTCCATATCATACCCGTTTACATCTGTAAAATGTTTCTTGCACCGCTCTTGAAAACTGACCGATTTCAACGTTGCATTCTCTTCCACCCCTTATCACTTGATCCCATTGAAAACGTAACTGTTCTTAAAAAAAAAAAACAATTTACCACTGGAGGCGGCGTTGTACCCTGTACAGTCTGGTTTGAAGCCCACGACGATTCTTCTTGGTCGCCGTCTCACTGGCGGACCCGTCAGAGGAACTGGGGCGTCCTTTGGAGAACCCCAAGGCACCCACATAGCCACCGGTACATCGCCGCCCCTCTGGCCGGGCACCGTCTCGGGTCGGCATGGCCTGGGCATTCTTGTAGGACATGCTGTGCCGTCTCCTCCACTTGCCACTTACACTAAACTATGAGAGGCGGGCATTAAAACCAACCAAAAACGGAGGAAATTAAACATGACAAAAACGGATTGTAAACCCTGTAGAGGAAAGATTCTAAACTTTAAGAGGTAAACTAGAAAGTGGGACCATTAAAACCTTAAAAAAGGACACTGGACCACATAAAAGGACCCTAAATTTTGTGTCAGGACACTAAGCCCCAAGAACATACCGTATGAAAGGGCACTAAACCTCTGGGAAAGATGACGCTAAGCCCTACAAAAATAAACTACACTGTAAGCAAAGTGTGACCAATTGCCATGAAAGGAGACTGAACCTTTGGGGGATGAGAACAGTAAAGTCGCTACATAAAAGGATACTCCACCCTGTGAAAAGAACATTGAACTAGAGCATTTTCCACCCTATGAAAAGAACATTGAACTAGAGCATTTTGATGCCCATAAAAGAAAACACTAAACACTATTTGAAAGATGACACCAAATTGTACTTTAAGGAGGGCAGCCAGCAGAATATATGAAAGGATCAACGTGTTAACGCTGCCACAGAGGTTCTGTGTATCAAAGGACACTCGGATCAGGAGGTACCAGGTGCGCACTAGGGAGTATTACTGGAAGAGCTCTACGGACTTCAACACTTCTGCAGCTCAGTCCCAGATGATCTGAAAACATGCGTCCATGTTCCAGATCCCTGAAATAGGAGACCTGCTACGTGGTGGAGTCGACCATTCATGCTCTTCCAGAAAATATTTCCTCTGGTACCCCCTGTTTTGTGTCCTTATACCACAGAACATCGACATAAGAAACCAGAGCAACTATATAAAGCAGATGAACGATCTACACTAAACGCTCGAAAGACGCACAAAACCCAGGGAGAGAAAACGCTGAATTTTGTGAACCAAGAAGACAAACCCTGACAAAGAGGACACTAAGCCCATTTAATGAAGGAGACAAAACAACTGAAAAAAAGACAAACTCTGAAGGAAGACGACTGAATCCTCAGGAAATGAAGTCAAACCATTTGAAAAGCACACAGTGAACCTCTCCACAGGACCAGTTACTGAACTCTAAAAAAAACAAGATTCTAGGTATACGAAACGACCAAAGTATGAAAAAACTGGGGGCTGTACTATAAAAGTGCAGGAGAAGGAATCGGAAGAAAAAAAAGAGAAAAAGATTTCAGTACAAGGCCACCGTGCCAACTATTCTAGTGCTAGGCTGCATTCCTCGAGTTCACTCCTCCTGGTCTCCGTTGTCCACGGCCGCTGCTGCAGGAGTTCTTTGCCCCTGTTGATGTAAACAAATGTTTTTAACAAGTGGATTCTTGTGCAAATACCTCTCAAATACAAAACTTAGTTTTATGTTTGCGCACTTTTTTCCTCGTTACCAAAACTAATCATCGTTTACCTATGCGCATGCTTACAATCTCTTTGCTTGTAAAGCGAAACGATTAGAGTGTACGTGTACATGTGTGTCGGTAGAGTGGAGGGGGGCGATGTTTGTGGAGAGATTAAACGTGCGTGCGCCTCATGTAATTAAGAATTTTTACACACCGTCTCCTTTCATCAGGATTACCATCCCCCTTTCACATGGTTTTGAATAAGCTTCCATAATGCCTCATTTCTCCATCTCTCACCCGCAAAGAAAATATCATTTCTGCGCCTTTACTAAAATCAATATCGGAATTTTCTGGGTGGTGGTGTCATGTGAATCCCTTCCCGAGACGTGTATGGCAACTGTCTTGGAAGACGTTGCACAATGGCTCTCTGACAGGCTGGTCACTCTTTATGGCCTGCCGAAAGAAAAGATTTAGGTTAAATTCTGAAAAAGGAGTCACCAAACCACGAGAAAGAATAGACTATATCAACGAAAGAAGACACCATGTCCTTTCGTTCATAAACAGCAAAGTTAAATAATAATAATTATTTCTATAGCGCCCATCCTAACAACGTAGGCTACAGGGGCTTTACAAGTTTTGATAATTCAACATCTACAAAATATAAGCAGAACACGCACACACAATTCTGCGTTCACGAGTCAAACACACACGCGCGCGCGCGCGTACAGCACACTCGCGCACACACACACAAACATAATGTTGCATACATAAACACACTATATGACACGGTGAACAGCTCATTTGTACACGAGCGAAGTGTGCAAGTGGATGCTGAAAGTCAGTGAAAAGCATTTAACCTCGAGAATACTCTAAATCCTGTGAATTAAGACCAAGACCAAAACTCCTTGACAAGTTACATTAACACCAAGAAAAAGCTTCGTCTCTAACACCTTGGAGGAAGATTACGCTAAATTACGCGAACGGGGAATGCTAAACCTGATGGATGAGAGAGAAGTAAACCTTATGACAAGTCGCTGTAAGCTCTATGGATGGAACACATTAAAACAGTACAATAACCCTGCAAAAGATGACCATACATCCCTAAAGAAAGGGACACCAACCATTGAGAGAAGAGGGCCTCGTCACACTCGATGATGATGGCATCCGTCTGTCTTGAGACAATGGTATTGCACCGTGGATCAGTCAGTTGTGGAGTTCAGCGTCTGCTGTAACTGAAGAGCCCGATCATCGAGCGCCAGAGTCTGTTGCAGTTGCTGCTGGTGAAGTCTGTCATGAGTGTCTGTTGGTGCCGACGCGATTCTTTGCCGTCAGCGGCGCCTCTGTTCTTCCCACTGGGCCTCTCTCCTCTGGTCTGCTTGCTTGATGCCGGCCGTGATGGTGGACTGCAAGCTGATCCAGTCTGAAGCTGCCGTCTCCAGGTCTGCTGGTCGAGGCTGCCTGCCCTCGGGTCGCGCTTACACACATTTCTGTAGCGAAGGGAGGGCCGTCATGTGGGTCTGGAGCCTGTAGCCAGCTCGCCGTACTGCATGTCCATTGGGATGCGACCGTGGTACAAGCGGCAGACGTGACCAAGCCAGCACAGGCGTATCTGTGTCAGCTCTCTTCTCTAGACGCGCCATCGCTGTTGCTGCCTTGTCGATCCACACGTTCAGCTCAGCGTCCAGAGGTTGCTGGAGATCGTGGAGCCCAGTTAAACCAAGTCGTCGACCACTTCGAGGGTGTAATCGCCGATGGAGATGCGGGGAGTGCTGCCGACTTCTTGGCCCATTTTTTTCCAAGCTGATAGAGGTCGAACACAATGCAAGCATCAGCGAAGCAGGTGATGAGCCGTTTAGCGATTCCTCAGTGTGGGCTGTGAGGGCAGTGTTGTCTGCGAAGAGCATCTCCCCGATGAGGACTTTCCGCACCTTCGTCTTTATTTGAAGGCGTGCCAAGTTGAAGAGGCTTCCGTTACTCCTAGCGTGAAGGAAGATGCCGTCTTCAGATTGTCGGAAGGCGTAACGCAACAGTTTGACACCGCTCTTGACTGGGAAGCGGTCCGAAGATGAACCATCGTACTAGACAGTGTCATTCATCTAGTCAGGGAAGGACGTGATCATCTTCAGGAGCTTGAGGGGACATCCAATCCGATGTAGTAGGGTGAAGGATGCCTGACCTACTAACCGAGTCGAACGCCTTGGTCAGGTCGATGAAGGCGATGAACAAGGGTCATCTCTGCATGTGGCACATCTGTTGTAGCCGACTCTGGGAGAACATGTTGATCGTCGACCTCGCAGCTCTGTGCCTCTGGATACACTCATTCGGCGAGTAACTGCAACCTGTTCAGGACGACGCAGGCGAAGGCTTTACCAGAACAATGCTAAGGGATATTCCGCGATTGTGCAGACGCTGCGATTCCATTTATTCTTGTATAGCGTGATGGTTCTTGCACCGCGCATGTCCTGTGGTACGGTCGCTTTCTCCCAACACTGCAGCTGAAAGCTCATGGAGGTGACTTGACAATAGAACTCTCCTTGCCGGCTTTGATGACTTCTGGCGTAATGCCGTTGCTACCCTGACCTTTACCACAGGCTGGCGTGTCGGTGCCTTGCCGAGTTCCTCAATGGTGGGCGAGGTGTCGAGCTCCTTCATGGCAGACAGAGGTGTGATGTTCTCGAAGACTGTGGGTGACCGAGTTTTCCCTGGAGTACAGCCCCTGATAGTGCTCCGCTCATCTCTACATCCGTTCGCTGCAGTCGATCCCCCGATCTAGATTTTAGGAGCGATCTTGATAGCGCTAGGGCCAAACGCTTTCTTCATGCCTTTGCACATGGCGCGGATGTTGCCGCAGTCGGCGAAGATATGAATACCCTGGAACAGGTTCAGCCAGTACTCACTGGCGCATTTCCGGCCATCCGCAGGGCGTTGCTGCGAGCTTTTCGGAGTGTGGCTAGCGTGTTCTTTGAGGGCTCTCTCTTGTGAGCTTGGCGTGCGACTCGCTTACCAGCAATGGCAGGCTCCATAATGGCATATCCACGATTTCTGATTCGAACCAGGCTTTATTCTTCCTCACTCTTCCCAAAAGGTGTCCGAGGCGGATTGGTACGTAGCATCGCGGATGTGGTTCCACCATGATGAAGCGCGGTCTGTCGGGCAGTCCTATACGGCCTTGACTATGGCTCTGGCGTAGCGTTTGCGCCGTTAGAGAACTGAAGTCATGGCTGTGTTGATTCGAGGACGTTCCTTCTGCTTGGAGCTTATCCCGCCAAGTCCTGTAAAACGATGACACCAAACCATATGAATAGATACGAAATCCGAGGGAAAGAAGACTAACCCTAGACAAATTGGAAACTAAACTGTATAAAGGACATGAAGCTCTATGAAAGGGCACTCAACCCTACGAAAACTGGACACCGCATCGAACGGAAAGAAAATGCTAGCGCCTGTAAAATGAATACACAAAATCATATGAAAAAGACTAATTCCTCAAAAACAACCATGAAAGAACGTTAAACTAAATGATATTGAATCCTATGAACGGAGAGTACTGCTCACTGTTTGACGGACGACACTTCATGAACGCAAGACAACAGCTATGGAAAGATCCACATGTAGACTCGTGATTATCATGTCGGACTTTATGTGGATTTATGGATACTCGGATCACGAGGTACCAGGTGCGCACTAGGAAACATTTCGGGAGGACCAAAAGATTCCTCGACAGCACTGCAGCCAGACCCAGTTTATCTGAAAACACGCGTCCATGTTCCAGATCACTAAATCATGCAATATGCTGCAAAGCTTCGAGTCGATCTTTCACGCCCTTCCAGAAAATACTCCCTCTGGTACCCTGTGTGATGCATCCTTGTTCCACAAAAGACCGACATGACAACCCAGAGCACACATGCTGGTCATGCGAAAAAAAAACCTCTGTAGAAAGCACAAGTCTAAACCTCGAGAAATAAGACAACACTCAGGAGTGAATAAAAGGGACACTAAACCTTGGGAAAGAACACACAAAAACCTGTCAAATGAAGAAAATACAACACTCTGAATGAAGGGGACACCATTTTTTTATTTTTTATTTATTTTTTTATTCCCACCACATGCCCGGTCTATCAGAGAGACCTACATCGAGATTAGGCTCTATGTTGTAAAGAGAAATCTTTCGCTTTCTTTGAATTTGGGAGGGACTTAAACATGGCAATCACTGGATTTCAAACATAATAGGGTTTGGGTAACCAGACGGTGGAATTATGAAAAAAATATGATACTGAAGTTATTAGAATCGGGTTTAGTTTATCAACTAAGCCTACATCATCTTTCTCTTCACCTTTATAGATCCCACAAAAAAAAAAGCTCACCCCCACACTCACCCCTCCCACTCTATCACCAAAATCTCGTCTTCACCTCAATGCCAACCTCCCTGTTCATCTATTAGCTTCCCAACCCTCTATCACCTACCTATCCCAGACTCTCCCACCCTCTCTCAAATTCCCTCCTCTCAATACGTTTATGCACACATCCACACACGCACACAAACACACACGCACGCGCATACGCGCGCGCTCACACACACATACACATATGGACATATACAAACATAAAATCATAGAAACATTCTCTCTCTCGGACTATCCCTCCCTCTTACCTCTTACCGTCTTCCTCCCCCGCTATCTGCCAACACCTCCCCTCCCTCCCTCCCTATCACTCCAACCCAACTCCCCATAAATCTGTCTCTGTCTATCACTCGAGCTATTCTACCCATCTATCGATCTATCAATCTATCCTTCTCAATCCATTCAAGGAAGAGCCTTCCATCTATGCCGGCCTCCCCTACTTTCTTTTTTGACCTCACACATTTTTTTTCTTTTTTTTCCTTTTTTTCTTTTTCTTCTTTTTCTTATTCCTTCCTAATTTGTTTTTTTTCCTCCTTTTTTTTTCTTCTCTTTCTTTTGTAATAACATATTTTAGGAGGGAACCTTTTCTGCACTGAGCGTTTGAGCATCACTCCCCTCGCACCTTCACAGTTAAGTTCGAACATCCCCAAGAGCAATCCTTGACACACGCACACAAAAAAAAAAAAAAAAAAAAAAAAAAAAAAAGCAAGGACAGCAACGGGGTGACTGAACAAGGGGTCAAAGGAGAGAAACTCTTGCAAGGTGGAGAACACATTGTCTCGCAAATCGACCTGGTCCCCAGTGGGGTTGACCTTGAGGCGAAAGAGAAAAAACGAAAAGGGATCCACAAGGAAAACAGGAAGGTCCAGAAGCGAGACAACATATTCGTGTGTGTGTGTGTATGTGTGTGTGCGCGCGCGCGAGCGCGCGCGCGCGTGCGTGCGTGCGTGCGTGTATATCCTTGACCGTGCACACGTAGTTATGTATGTAAGCGTGTGCATGTATGTTTCTGAGAGTGCGTGTGAGCCAACATATATTTGTGTGCACGTGGGGCGTGTATGTGATTTTATGCTAAATTTTCAATATCTTAACTGATTTTCAAATATCATGGACATTGGTAATTTTGATTCAGTCTTTTTGGCAATACTTACACATTTTTGCTATCAAAATTATATAATTAATTTTCTTTAGGTTCCCTGCATCGATATCGTTGCTCTTCTGTTTTCCCAACAGAACATCAACCATAGATAAAGACATTAATGTCGCACTGTACTAGTATAAATTGGCAAATATATTTCCAAAAGTATCTAACAGTTGGACATTCATAAAAGAAATGCTCGATAAAATCGATTTCGTCAGTGCAATAAGAACATTTTTTATCATCACGTATTTTCATCTTGCATAGCATAATATTCGTGGGATAAATGTTATACAAAATGTTCCACTGTAGCACTCTCAGTCGCGTTTCTTTTGTACACAAGCGAATATTCTTGTTTATTTCTATACCAAATTTGTTTTTCCAAAAGCTAAAGGTACAGAGTTCCGATTTTTGCAACATACCTATTGTTTTCCGAAATTCTTTACAGGTTATCAATTTCTTACCACAAAAGAGAGGGGGATCTGAAAAAACACTATTACACCGATCTTCTTCACTTATACTTGAAACATAGTGTCGGACAGCAGCGGTTACTACATTATATTCGAGTGTTCTGGAGGGCGAGTCTCCAATCCTATTATATATTTCAGGCAAAGATAACATTCCATTGGCACCAAACATATCCTGAACTATCAGTATACTACCTCGTATCCAATCGGGAAAGAAAAGAACATTTCCCCGATATATAATACCACCGTTGTTCCACAAAAAAGAACATGCTAAAGATCCATCATGCTTATAAAGATCTAGCCATGTTTTTAAAACACTGTTTTCCAGAAAAAAGAACTAAATGTAAACCTTTAAGTACACCACTATTAACATTTGCATAGAAGCACACGTAATTACTGCCAAACGGAGCAAAAATCTTTTTCGGAATAAAGGACCACTTCTCATTTTCTCCGGCTCTCCACAGACGTATTACCCATTGCAAGAAACGCTGACTGCATTTGTCCGACATCTATCATTTTCAAACCTCCCTGTTCAAAATCTTTACACATAAAATTTCTCTCAACTTTTTCATACGCTCTTTTATTAGTTTTGCTTACGCATAGAAACCAAAAAAGTATTCTACCGATTTCTATAAGCACATTGTCTGGAATTACCAACGCCTGCATGACGTAGACTAATTGAGATATCAAAAATGTCTTTATAAAATGTACTTTCCCCATTACACTTAAATTTCGTTTTTCCCAAGAATGAATTCTTTTTATGTTATCGATTCTTTGCAGCCAGTTTTCCATTACCAAAGAAGCACATCTATCACTGACAAAATAAACTCCAAGAATTTTTAATCTGTTTTCCAAGAAAGTCCATACCATGCATTTTCACAATATTTTTTACTTCCTAACCACATTGCCACTGTCTTGTGACGATTTATCTCCAATCCTGAAAACAACGAAAAATCAAATATGTTGAGTGGATGCAGCATGTCATGCTCATCTTTCAGAAATAAAGTTATATCATCCGCATAAAGATGAAGGGGGCACTAAATATGTAAACTAAGTGACTGAATCCTGTGAGTGAAAAAGACACGGAGTCCTTGAAGGGGAGGAGGGGGAGGGCAGCGACGATTAAACCATACAAAAGACGTCGAGCCCCTCCCCAAAGAACCAGGTGCTATGAACACCGCTTTGGACGATATGCAGGTGAAGCTGCAGTTACGTGTCCTGGTCACCCTCTCCGCAGCCAATGAAGCAGTTCTTGCTCCTGTTGACAGATGCGTTGGCATTTTGCTTTAACACTTGACTTTCTGTGCAAATAAATCTTTTCTGCTCAATTAAGCTCAACTGCTCTGATTTTGCTAAGGTTTTCTTCTCTTGTTCTCTAGCCACAAGACAATACTTTGGTTAACAAGATATCATGTGAACATTTAAAGTATGTCACCAACTTCAGTATCACAACGTACAAGTTTTCCCATTTCAAACACTATAACAAAAAGGGTCGCTATGAACAAATCGGACCAGAACAGAACTGCATAACATTATCACTTGTATCATCCACAAAAAAACGTAAAATTATAGGCCTTTCGTGCCTTGCTCTCAGAATGGTCTGAAATCCAGTTCCCTCTCCACGTGCCGAGTTTTAGCACAAGACGTCAGTGTCGGCAAGTGCCCGGGGACTGTAGCACTATGACTGCCACGACACTCTCCAGGGGAGATGACGTCAGTGTCGGCAAGTGCCCGGGGACTGTAACACTATGACTGCCACGACACTCTCCTGGGGAGATGACGTCAGTGTCGGCAAGTGCCCGGGGACTGTAGCACTATGACTGCCACGACACTCCAAGGGAGATGACGTCAGTGTCGGCAAGTGCCCGGGGACTGTAGCACTGTGACTGCCATGACACTCTCCAGGGGAGATGACGTCAATGTCGGCAAGTGCCCGGGGACTGTAGCACTATGACTGCCACGACACTCCAGGGGAGAATGCTCGTGCAGAATTGCTTCATCACAAAGTGTGTGGTGTGTGTGTGTGTGTGTGTGTGTGTGTGTGTGTGTGTGTGTGTGTGTTTATTACTGGAGGGAGCAGCAACGGGAAGGTGGTGGAGAGGAAAGCACTGTATCGCTGACTACAACTTTTGTCACGCTTTTTATCAAAATAAAAGATTCATTTGGTGAAATACAGGGTGACAATAGCCTGCATAGAAAAAAAAAGGGAAAGCAAGAGCTCAGGGTCAATCAACATTCCCATTCTATTCATCCATGCCGTCTGTACAGTATTTATTGCCGTGCTCGCCAAACTGGCGAGATTTCAACGTTGAAAACCATTCCGCTTCTTTTCGTTTGATCGTAACGAGAATATAACCGTTCTAGAGATAGCTAATAGTCTTCACCATTTGAAGTGGTGCGTTACCTTGTCATCTCTGCTATGTAGCCCTGGACTGGCCGTCTTCTGGTCTGCCGTCGCATCCACACATTCCGAAAAGAATGTGGTGTCCTTTGCAGATCCACAGGGCACCTGGCGCACCACCGACCTATCCGGCTGAAGTTCTATACCTCAACTCGGCATGGTACAGCCAGCATCAGCACCGTCTTCGCACAGCTGTCCGGTTCTTCTCTCTGCAGCAGATGGGACACACACACACACACACACACACACACACACACACACACACACACACACACACACACACACGCACGCACACACATGCGCGCGCACACACACACACGCATCCCTAACACTAAAAACCTATGAAAATAAGGCACTAAACTAAAGTTAGAAAATTGTGTTTATAACAAGAAATTGTGGAGAAAATCTCAAATATGTAAATACTTGTCCTCGTCACATTTCCAGGATAGTAACAAAACTCAAGTTAAATGCATAGAACACAAAATATTCTTGCCATGTTTTTTGTGCTTGTGGTAAGCCTATTTCAGTGTATCATTTGAAGAGAGAATGTTCTGTCTTGACTCCAATTTATAAAAAAAATTCTATTGATATCAACGTCCAAGATATCAGTCAAATATTGTCCAGCCCTTCTATCATAAACATTGCTATTATTATCGCACAATCTAAAATTGCCAAGTTGGTTTGATGCGTGTTTATTTTTACCACTAATTCAAAAAGTAATTATTTTTTTTATCTTTGAGGTTAACCTTTGTTAGTTAGAGATGACGTTTTAAATTATTTTTCGTCTAATATCATCAATGGTGAACAGACGTTAAATAAACCACTGAACTGAACTGGCACTAAACAATGGGAAACAATTACATTCCAAATCTCATGAACTGAATATATGTCCTCCACAGAACAGCCGTTTGAGAGAAGGAAAATATTTAAAAGATTGCTCAAGACCCAACTCAAGTAGGACACTAGCCCTAACAGAAAGACGCTGCGTGTGATGACAGAGGGCAGTGCACCCCGTTGGGAAAAACACGCTAAATCATTTTAAGAGGACAACCAACTGTAACAACGGAGACCAAAAAGACCACGCTACGCATGATTTGAAGCTGATGGATAAATGAATTAACAAAGATGAGACAATTATTGAAGAAGCGGGTCTCGTGGCTACGACTCGGCGGATGTCCGACCTACGCATTTACCCAACGCGCTGGTCAGACCTTGAATAAGTACACGAAAGGAGGATCCAGAACCCTATGAAAAGAAGACACTAAGCAACATAAAGGGCAATAAACGCTGCGAAAAGAACTATACAACAAAAGAACGATACTATACCTAGTAAAAGAACACTGATTAACTGTATGAAAGGAGACATTAAAATCAGCAAAAAGAAACCAAACCATATGAACGTAGGCCTAAACAAAGCAAACTCCTAGAAAAGAAGACCAATCCGAACAAATGGTAGAAGATAAGGTCTACTAAGGGACACTAACTGTAAAAAGACACAAAAACCTCTGAAAGGAAATGCTAAACCAGCGGAAAGCCGACACTAAGTCAGTGCAAGAGAGAAGCAACCTGAAAGGGCGGCACCAACCTAAAATGACAGCAAAGAGAAACTATGGTAATGAGGACACAAGTTGAAAGGAAACACCGGTTGAAAGAGGGGAGAAAAGAAAAGGAGCAACAACCACTGCAGAAGAACCGAAACTCTGTGACAGGGGGAGGTGGGGGTGGGGAGATACTAAACCCGTAGAAAAACACGAAACTGGAGGAGTGTGGCGGTTGGTCAGCACGAACCTATATGAAGGGACAGAAACCCTCTGGGAGGCGATACGAACCTTCTAGAAAGAGAACAAACACACTGAAGAGGAGGTGGGTGTGGAGAAGAGAGCAAACCTTCTCAAAAGATGACTGAAACCCAGAAGGGGGGGGGGGGGGGGGGTGGGAGGATTGAGACCAAAACAACTGTTAAAGAGAATTCAAAAACACAGATGCGGGGCGGGGAAAAAGACAAGAACTTAAAGAAAGGTCTCAAAGCCGCTGCTGGGGGGGGGGGGGGGGGGGGGAGGAGAGAATAGAGCTACCTTATAAAAGAATGGAATCTAAATACCCAACTTGCACAAAAAAGACTACAAAGCCGGAGGAGTGGAGGGGGGTGGGGAGAAATACAGAGCCTTGGGGGAGGGTGGGGGAGAAATACAGAGCCTTGCAGTGGGGGGTGGAGGGAGAAAATACAGAGCCTTGCCAGTGGGAGGGTGGAGGGAGAAATACAGAGCCTTGCAGTGGGAGGGTGGAGGGAGAAATACAGAGCCTTGCAGTGGGAGGGTGGAGGGAGAAATACAGAGCCTTGCAGTGGGAGGGTGGAGGGAGAAATACAGAGCCTTGCAGTGGGAGGGTGGAGGGAGAAATACAGAGCCTTGCAGTGGGAGGGTGGAGGGAGAAATACAGAGCCTTGCAGTGGGAGGGTGGAGGGAGAAATACAGAGCCTTGCAGTGGGAGGGTGGAGGGAGAAATACAGAGCCTTGCAGTGGGAGGGTGGAGGGAGAAATACAGAGCCTTGCAGTGGGAGGGTGGAGGGAGAAATACAGAGCCTTGCAGTGGGAGGGTGGAGGGAGAAATACAGAGCCTTGCAGTGGGAGGGTGGAGGGAGAAATACAGAGCCTTGCAGTGGGAGGGTGGAGGGAGAAATACAGAGCCTTGCAGTGGGGAGGGTGGAGGGAGAAATACAGAGCCTTGCAGTGGGAGGGTGGAGGGAGAAATACAGAGCCTTGCAGTGGGAGGGTGGAGGGAGAAATACAGAGCCTTGCAGTGGGAGGGTGGAGGGAGAAATACAGAGCCTTGCAGTGGGAGGGTGGAGGGAGAAATACAGAGCCTTGCAGTGGGAGGGTGGAGGGAGAAATACAGAGCCTTGCAGTGGGAGGGTGGAGGGAGAAATACAGAGCCTTGCAGTGGGAGGGTGGAGGGAGAAATACAGAGCCTTGCAGTGGGAGGGTGGAGGGAGAAATACAGAGCCTTGCAGTGGGAGGGTGGAGGGAGAAATACAGAGCCTTGCAGTGGGAGGGTGGAGGGAGAAATACAGAGCCTTGCAGTGGGAGGGTGGAGGGAGAAATACAGAGCCTTGCAGTGGGAGGGTGGAGGGAGAAATACAGAGCCTTGCAGTGGGAGGGTGGAGGGAGAAATACAGAGCCTTGCAGTGGGAGGGTGGAGGGAGAAATACAGAGCCTTGCAGTGGGAGGGTGGAGGGAGAAATACAGAGCCTTGCAGTGGGAGGGTGGAGGGAGAAATACAGAGCCTTGCAGTGGGAGGGTGGAGGGAGAAATACAGAGCCTTGCAGTGGGAGGGTGGAGGGAGAAATACAGAGCCTTGCAGTGGGAGGGTGGAGGGAGAAATACAGAGCCTTGCAGTGGGAGGGTGGAGGGAGAAATACAGAGCCTTGCAGTGGGAGGGTGGAGGGAGAAATACAGAGCCTTGCAGTGGGAGGGTGGAGGGAGAAATACAGAGCCTTGCAGTGGGAGGGTGGAGGGAGAAATACAGAGCCTTGCAGTGGGAGGGTGGAGGGAGAAATACAGAGCCTTGCAGTGGGAGGGTGGAGGGAGAAATACAGAGCCTTGCAGTGGGAGGGTGGAGGGAGAAATACAGAGCCTTGCAGTGGGAGGGTGGAGGGAGAAATACAGAGCCTTGCAGTGGGAGGGTGGAGGGAGAAATACAGAGCCTTGCAGTGGGAGGGTGGAGGGAGAAATACAGAGCCTTGCAGTGGGAGGGTGGAGGGAGAAATACAGAGCCTTGCAGTGGGAGGGTGGAGGGAGAAATACAGAGCCTTGCAGTGGGAGGGTGGAGGGAGAAATACAGAGCCTTGCAGTGGGAGGGTGGAGGGAGAAATACAGAGCCTTGCAGTGGGAGGGTGGAGGGAGAAATACAGAGCCTTGCAGTAGGGGAGGCTCGTGGAGTGGGGAGAAATACAGAGCCTTGCAGTGGGAGGGTGGAGGGAGAAATACAGAGCCTTGCAGTGGGAGGGTGGAGGGGAGAAATACAGAGCCTTGCAGTGGGAGGGTGGAGGGAGAAATACAGAGCCTTGCAGTGGGAGGGTGGAGGGAGAAATACAGAGCCTTGCAGTGGGAGGGTGGAGGGAGAAATACAGAGCCTTGCAGTGGGAGGGTGGAGGGAGAAATACAGAGCCTTGCAGTGGGAGGGTGGAGGGAGAAATACAGAGCCTTGCAGTGGGAGGGTGGAGGGAGAAATACAGAGCCTTGCAGTGGGAGGGTGGAGGGAGAAATACAGAGCCTTGCAGTGGGAGGGTGGAGGGAGAAATACAGAGCCTTGCAGTGGGAGGGTGGAGGGAGAAATACAGAGCCTTGCAGTGGGAGGGTGGAGGGAGAAATACAGAGCCTTGCAGTGGGAGGGTGGAGGGAGAAAATACAGAGCCTTGCAGTGGGAGGGTGGAGGGAGAAATACAGAGCCTTGCAGTGGGAGGGTGGAGGGAGAAATACAGAGCCTTGCAGTGGGAGGGTGGAGGGAGAAATACAGAGCCTTGCAGTGGGAGGGTGGAGGGAGAAATACAGAGCCTTGCAGTGGGAGGGTGGAGGGAGAAATACAGAGCCTTGCAGTGGGAGGGTGGAGGGAGAAATACAGAGCCTTGCAGTGGGAGGGTGGAGGGAGAAATACAGAGCCTTGCAGTGGGAGGGTGGAGGGAGAAATACAGAGCCTTGCAGTGGGAGGGTGGAGGGAGAAATACAGAGCTTGCAGTGGGAGGGTGGAGGGAGAAATACAGAGCCTTGCAGTGGGAGGGTGGAGGGAGAAATACAGAGCCTTGCAGTGGGAGGGTGGAGGGAGAAAATACAGAGCCTTGCAGTGGGAGGGTGGAGGGAGAAATACAGAGCCTTGCAGTGGGAGGGTGGAGGGAGAAATACAGAGCCTTGCAGTGGGAGGGTGGAGGGAGAAATACAGAGCCTTGCAGTGGGAGGGTGGAGGGAGAAATACAGAGCCTTGCAGTGGGAGGGTGGAGGGAGAAATACAGAGCCTTGCAGTGGGAGGGTGGAGGGAGAAATACAGAGCCTTGCAGTGGGAGGGTGGAGGGAGAAATACAGAGCCTTGCAGTGGGAGGGTGGAGGGAGAAATACAGAGCCTTGCAGTGGGAGGGTGGAGGGAGAAATACAGAGCCTTGCAGTGGGAGGGTGGAGGGAGAAATACAGAGCCTTGCAGTGGGAGGGTGGAGGGAGAAATACAGAGCCTTGCAGTGGGAGGGTGGAGGGAGAAATACAGAGCCTTGCAGTGGGAGGGTGGAGGGAGAAATACAGAGCCTTGCAGTGGGAGGGTGGAGGGAGAAATACAGAGCCTTGCAGTGGGAGGGTGGAGGGAGAAATACAGAGCCTTGCAGTGGGAGGGTGGAGGGAGAAATACAGAGCCTTGCAGTGGGAGGGTGGAGGGAGAAATACAGAGCCTTGCAGTGGGAGGGTGGAGGGGAGAAATACAGAGCCTTGCAGTGGGAGGGGGTGGAGGGAGAAATACAGAGCCTTGCAGTGGGAGGGTGGAGGGAGAAATACAGAGCCTTGCAGTGGGAGGGTGGAGGGAAAATACAGAGCCTTGCAGTGGGAGGGTGGAGGGAGAAATACAGAGCCTTGCAGTGGGAGGGTGGAGGGAGAAATACAGAGCCTTGCAGTGGGAGGGTGGAGGGAGAAATACAGAGCCTTGCAGTGGGAGGGTGGAGGGAGAAATACAGAGCCTTGCAGTGGGAGGGTGGAGGGAGAAATACAGAGCCTTGCAGTGGGAGGGTGGAGGGAGAAATACAGAGCCTTGCAGTGGGAGGGTGGAGGGAGAAATACAGAGCCTTGCAGTGGGAGGGTGGAGGGAGAAATACAGAGCCTTGCAGTGGGAGGGTGGAGGGAGAAATACAGAGCCTTGCAGTGGGAGGGTGGAGGGAGAAATACAGAGCCTTGCAGTGGGAGGGTGGAGGGAGAAATACAGAGCCTTGCAGTGGGAGGGTGGAGGGAGAAATACAGAGCCTTGCAGTGGGAGGGTGGAGGGAGAAACAGTTGAGTGAGGAGAATACAGAGCCTTGCAGGTGGGAGGGTGGAGGGGAGAAATACAGAGCCTTGCAGTGGGAGGGTGGAGGGAGAAATACAGAGCCTTGCAGTGGAGGGTGGAGGAGAAATACAGAGCCTTGCAGTGGAGGGTGGAGGGAGAAATACAGAGCCTTGCAGTGGGAGGGTGGAGGGAGAAATACAGAGCCTTGCAGTGGGAGGGTGGAGGGAGAAATACAGAGCCTTGCAGATAAAAGACTTGAAACACTGGAGGGGTGCTGGGTGTGGGAGAGATAACCAAACCTATTAGAAAAAAGACAAGTAAATCCGGTGGGGGGGGGGGGGGGACGCGGGAGAATGTCGGGGGACGCAACGGACCTCGTCAAAAAAAAAGGGAAAGGAAACCCAGACGGCGGAGGGGGGAAGGGGGGGGGAAGGGGGGAGACATCGAACCTGTACAGAAAGAGGACTCGAAACCTAGAGTGGACGAAACGGGAAGGACGTCGAACCTTAACAGAAAAGAAACTCGAACCTGATGGAAAGACAATATGAAACCTTTTGGAGCGGGGTGGAGAAACTCCCAACCTTTCCGATAGAAGACACAAGCCCCCCCCCCCCCCCCCCCCCCCCCCCCCCCCCCAGGGAATCCTTTAGGAGGAAACAAATACCAAACTGTAAGGAAGAGGTTATGAAACCCCGGGAGGAGGGGGGGGGGGGGGGGAGGAGGGAGAGGGGGTGGTGTCGGGCTGAGGGGGTCACCGAACTTTAGTTGAAAGAGATCTCA
>CM031615.1:70683023-70695523 GCA_018398815.1 Conus ventricosus
TGTGTGTGTGCGTGCGCGTGTGTGTGCGTGTGTGTGTGCGTGTGTGTGTGCGTGTGTGGTGTGTTGTGTATGTGTGTGTGTGTGGTGTGTGTGTGCGTGTGCGTGTGCGTGTGCGCGTGTGCGCGTGTGTGCGTGCGTGCGCGCGTGTGTGCGTGCGCGTGTGTGTGCGCGCGCGCGTGCGCGCGCGTGTGCGCGCGCGCGTGTGCGCGCGCGCGTGTGCGTGTGTGCGTGTGTGTGTGTGTGTGTGTGTGCGTGTGTGTGTCTGTGTGTGCGTGCGTTGCTGGGAGGTGGGCGACAGCTGACCTTCCAGAAAAAGGGGAGGAAACCGTGTGTTGGGAGTGGTGCAGAGGAAGGAACGCCGAACCTTCTAGAAAGAGCACCTGAAACCTGAGGGTGGGTAGGATGGTGGTGATTGGAGAGACACGAAATCGTACAGAAACAGGACACGAAATTTCGTAAATTAGGAAACGGACAACGAATGATCCAGAACGGTTTTGTCCCAAGGGTGGGAAAAGGGGCACGGAACCTTATAGAAAGTGGACATGCGTGTGTGTGGGGGGGGGGGAGGAGAGGAGGGGGGGGGGGGGGGGGGAGGCGACATAGATATAGAATAAGGACGAAAAAATCCAGGTAGGGTAAAAGACATTTAGAATTCTACAAAAAGACAACTCTTTGACGGGTAAAAGAGGCACTAGACTTTTAAGCAAGAGAACACGACAGGAGGGGGAAGCGGGGGAGATGAGAAAACCCAAGCCTTATACAGAGAGGACACAAATGTCTTTAGAAAGTGAGACACCGAACCTTAGTGAAAGAAAACATGAAATCCAAAGGGGGTGGGGAACACTAAATTCTGTGGAGTGGAAAGAGACACCGAAACTTATAGTGAAGTGGACAGGAAAGCTGGCGGGGGTGGAACGGAGGTGGGGGGGGGGGAGGGAGGGGAGGGGGGGATAGATAGTGACCGTTACAGAAGGCCTGTTGGCAGAGAAGAGAAAAACCTTAGAGAAAAGTAAAAAGGAGAACACAAAACCGTAGGGAGGTACTTGGGGTAGAAAAAGGACACGAAAGGACAGTACACACGAAACCCTCTCCGTGTGTGGGGTTGGGGTACAGTAGAAAAAGAAAATAAAAGGACAGTAAATGCACAACCCTCCATGTGCGTGCGTGTTTGAAGGAGGGGGGGGGGGGGGAGAGACACCTAACCTTGTAGAAAGAGGACACGAAACGGTGTGGGAGAGGAGGAGAGCAAGAGCCACTGAACTTTAGAAAGAGGACACGAAACGGTGTGGGAGAGGAGGAGAGCGAGAGACACTGAACTTTTGAAAGAGGACAAGAAGCCTGAGGGTGGGGGGAGGACACATCGCCCACAGAAAAGATGAAACCCTGTGGGGAGGAAAGGGGTGGGGGAGGTCACCGCATCTCGTTGAAAGAGGACACAAAGCATTTTTTGGGGGTGTGGGGGTGTGGAGTGGAAGACACTCCGAACCTTACAGAAAGAGAAAACGAAATCCCTGAGGGGGTGATGACACTGAACCTTATTAAAAGATATATAATCCAGTTGGATGTAAAGGTACACCACACTCTAGTGAAAGAGGACACAAAACCCCTGGAAGCGGGTGGGGTGGAAGAAACGCTGAAGTGTATAGCATGGAGACACTAAAACCTCTGGAGGAGAAGAAGACACTAAGCCTAATGGAAGGACACGAAAGCGTGTAAGTGGGGAAAAGACACTGACCGTTGCAATAAGAGCACAGGAATGCGTGGGGAAGGGGGAGAAAACATTACGCCTTATAAAACGAGGGCACAAAAGCCCGAGAGACGGAGACGCTAAGCCCGAAAGAAAACATGTAATAAAGAATAGGGGATAGTGTGGAGACACACCAGTGACAAAAGGTGGGGTTGGGATGCACCAAGCCTTAAAGAAAGACACCGAAGTCGTGGGAAAGGGGGCCAGTAAACCTTATATGACACGAAACGGGGACAGAGGCAGATGGGGGTTGGGGCGAAGAAGACATTAACCCTTCTAAAAAGACACCAAATCCTCCTGCGAAGGGGTGCCGGAAAACAAACTTTCAGGGACACAAAAGTCGGGGCGGGGGGGGGGGGGGGGGGGGGGGTGTGCAAGGTGGAGACAGTCAAAATCTAAAAGGACACAAAACCCATTTGTGGACAAAGAAAACACGGAACCGTGTGTGCATGGGTTCGGGGGAGGGGGTGGGTGGGTAATGTGAAACTGATCCTGAACCTTGAAGACCATAAAAAGAAAACAAAACCTTTGAAGGGGGAGGGGAGACAGACACCTAACTTTACAGAAACTTGACACGAAAACCTGTGATGGGGAATAGAGCCACCGAACATTGTAGAAAGAGGACACAAAACTGCTTGTAGAGAAAAGAGACACCAATTCTAGAAAGACAGGAAACCCTGGAAGGGGGGGGGGGGGGGGGGGGGGGAACAGAGCCTTATATAAAGAAAACATGAAAGCTTGAAAGGGAAACAGCACGCCGACAATGACAATGACAACAGCACACCAAGCTTAATTGAAAGGACACAAAACCAAGAGATGGGAGAACAGACGCCAAACGGTATAGAAAAAGTAATCTGATAGAGAACACTTTTTTTGTGGGCGCGAAAAGAGGCGATTCATATAGAAAGAGGACAAGAACCCCAGGGGGGCGGGGGAAGGCGGGGGGTATGAAGAGAACCAAACTTTATATGAAGAGGACAAGAGACACTGGGGGTTGGGAAAAGAAACGGCGAACATTAAATAAAGACGATATGAAATCCGGGCGAGGCGGTGGACACACTGATCCTTACGGAAAAAGAAACCCGGAGTGGGGGCACGAGAGAGGATCGACACCAAACCTTATTTAAAAAAAACACCTAGAAACCCTGGAAAGGCGGTGAGGAAGACACTGCTTTTACAGAGATAAGAAACGAAACAATGCTGCAGGGAATGAGACCCCGAACCTTGATGAAAGAACACGTAATCCTGAATGGGCGAAAAAGAAAAAAAAAAAAAAAAGAAAGAAAAAAAAACGAACCCTAATGGAGGACACGAAACCATATATGGCAGGGGAAAGAGGCACCGAACCTCATGTAAAGCGAGTCGCAACCGCCCGGGGAAAAGGAACATCGATTCTTACAGAAAGATGACATGGAACCGAAGGAGGGTGGGGGAGGAATACACACTGAACACGAGGACACAAAACCCTGAAGGGGTGAAGACTAATGCTGTAAAACGAGGATAAGAAATCTTGTGCAGGGGTAAAGACAAACTGAACCCTGCAGATATAAGACACGAAACCTGGAGGAAGGGGGGGGGGGGGGGGGGGGGCCGGGGGGGATAGAATAGAAACCGAACCTTACAGAACGTGCACACGAAACTGGGGTAAAGAGACGCCGAAGATTACAGAGCGAGGGCACGACACCAGCGGAGAAGGGAAGGTGCTGGGGACGGGCTCACCAGATCCCATGAAAAGGGACACAAAACCCTGAGGTGGGGGAAAAGAGTGGACAAAAACATATATAAACAAAACTCACTCTTGTCTTAGATTGACAAAACAGGGGGAGATCAGCTTTCGTAACTGCAGTCGTAGATAATTTTGCCCAACAGTATGTGCTTGAGTGGGTAAATGGGATATATACTTCTCAAATGAGCCTTCAGCAAGCTTATAGTCTCCAAGGGGAGGATATTCTCCAAAGGGAAGGAAACTCGCCAACAATCATAACTCCTGGTCAGATATCGGTATTGCGAAACCCGATTGTTTCTCCTCGGTGACCTTGGAGAGTCCTAACTAGACTCCTCTGCCTTTTAGGTTTTAAGCAGAATGCCCTCCCAGAAAAGGGCTGGTGTGCAATATCACAGTATGTTTGTTGAATTTTTTTTTAAACTACCAAAGGTCTCACCTAAGCAAAAGAAAATTATAAAATAACAAAAAATAGGCTGCATTTTCTTGTGAAAAGTAGAAAATATAAAAAGATAACATCTTCAGACACAAGTGCTGAGGGCCAGTTCTTGGAATGAATCCACAAGAACGCACCGACACCAGGTACTAAACTTTATTCAAAAACAATATAGGCCCACATCAGCCCACTTGACTTTGAAAGAACAGGCAGAGAGAGAGAGAGAGGATGAGAATAAGACAACTTAGCTGCATTCCCCGAGTTCGTCCTGTCTGTTTTCCGCGGCCGTTGATGCAGGAAATCTTTGATCCTGTTGATGTAAACCGTATGTTAACATCTGATCTTTACGATTAAGCAATGTTTAGTAGTTTAAGGCAAAGTGAAGTAAAAATGAACGTACTTAACAAGACGTGAAGTAACGTACATTTGATAAGACAAATAGCAAACGGACCCTTGAATGCTTTGTTATCTCCATATGTTACAAACATCAGACATCAGCAAAGCACAAAACAAGTAACCCGGGCAATACTGTTTTATGCATTATTCTGTATCATCTGCCGAGGTATCCATTTGTCAAAAATTCACACCGTTTCGGACTTAGACCTAAAGTCTGTTTCAGAACAGAAGAAGTCTTCACCTGTCCAAGTGGAGCAGCATCTGAGTGCGCCTCTGCGTTCAGGCCTTCGAAACTGGATGCGCGTCGTCGTCCATCCTTGGTAAACACCACAGAAAGGAAGTGTAGACTGCCACGGCAAGTACTGCAACAGGGCCAGACAATGTATCGGTGCACGAGATTGCTGGAATGAACAGTGTGGCAATACCACCGAGAGAGGATAATACATCGAGTGGAAATGGAAACAAACACAAAGACAGAGAAAAGGGAGTCGAGACAGGACAATGTGGAAAAAGGTGTGTAATTACGGTAGTGCATCATATGAGCCCTACAAATGGCGGGAAATCATTGTCTGAAATCGGAAATATAACTCAGAATTATGAATTGGCCTCGAAAACGTAAAGTGTCCAAACAGAATGCAGAAAAAAACTGAACAGCAAGTTGTCCGTGTACATGGACTGTTGCGGTAACAGCAAGTTGTCCGTGTACATGGACTGTTACGGTAACAGCAAGTTGTCCGTGTACATGGGCTGTTACGGTAACAGCAAGTTATCCGTGTACATGGACTTACGGTAACAGCAAGTTGTCCGTGTACATGGACTGTTACGGTAACAGCAAGCTGTCCGTGTACATGGACTGTTACGGTAACAGCAAGTTGTCCGTGTACATGGACTGTTACGGCAACAGCAAGTTGTCCGTGTACATGGACTGGTTTTAGTCCGAGGGAGACCAACACGTCACACGAGACTGGAAACTGCCAGCGGTTTCTGATTTAGAGGTTGTACAGGAGAGATCGATCGATGCATTCTCATAAATTTCCTTGCTTCTCATGTAGAGTGTGACCGCACTGGGACCGCACGTATAAATCGTAAGAGGTTGAATATTGCTTGGGGCCACATTGAACTTAAAACGTCTTTTTCACAGTACTTTTTCACGCTATTTTGCTCGAATGTTTAGATACATCCTTGTTCAATCTAGATATGTATGCAATGGGAAACTGGAGCGATAGAGAAAATGGACAGAGAGATGGGGGGCGGAATGGAGGGAGGGAGGGAGACGGAGTGACAAACTTAACGAACACATTTTGAAAAGAAAAAAAAGTCCGTAAATCATACAGATTGCCCTAATCACAAATCAAAATTGATTTAGAAAATTCAGATTTTTTTTTAAACCAATCTGTCTCCAACAAACGCAGTTAATTTTTTTTTTGTAGTGCACTCTACAATCTGAATTTTAACTGACACAAGTCTTTTGCCATCAAAATCAAGTATGATTGTCTCTGGTGTCTACGACATTCGACAAAACCCCTTCATCTGTTTAGTTTCACCACTTGTCTGAAAACCGTAAAATACGCCAGAGAAATTAAAACGGGAATACAAATGCACACAGCAGCCATGGAGTGGGACCGATTGTATTTTGGAAAAAAAAAATTATCATTTACAATAAGAAAACTAATTTCATACCTAATTTGGGCAACGAGAGTCGAACACTTCTGTCATTACCTTAACAGCAATCTAAGAGTGTATCTTTGCTGCATAAAAGCGAATCAAAATTTCTTTCAAACGACGTACTTTGTCCAGAGTAATTAATCCCATATTTCGGCTTCCTATTTAGCCCCACAAACTCAAGATCTCCGAGAGTCCTACAATCTTCAAGATTCCAGGAACTATATCAGTCGGCCACAGCCGGCCCTGCGTTGCTGTATATTGACGTTGTGACCACTGCATATGCACCCTGTAAAATTCTTTGCAATGCGCACTGTTAGGTTTTCTGAACCTTTCGATTTCATTACGTCAAGTTGTGATGCAATACCGATTTTCTTCAAACATAATCGTTTCAAGACTGAACGCATTATATGACTAAACAATGATAGACATTTCCCGTCTTTCTTGAATCATGTTATCAATGTGCACACCAACTAATGGTACTACTATACTGTTCAAAAAAAGAAACGCAAAATGAAATTTTGCCACCTGGGGTGGACCATACAGTTGAGAACACGCCAAAAACCGGCCCTGATGTATGTCTTGAACGTCGACGTGCTAGGATAACATTGATTCCGGTTGTCACTATGTGCACGTGCGTGTTGTGGGCCAGGTGCGACAGTGCAAACATTGGGTTGTGGTTCTGTTGTTTCGCCTGCAAAGCATGCCCAACTCAGTGGTGAACACACACACACCATGGTCATAGTGCAGTATAAAAGCCGGGTCATTTTGGCAACCGGCAGGCACACCGTACCAAAAAACAGCATGCCACGTTTGAGCCAGCAGAGAGAGAAAACGCCCTGGGTCGTTTGCAAGTTGGTCAGAGTGCAACTGATGTGGCCCATGCTTTGAATGTCTCCCCTAGTACCATATGCCGACTTTGGACTCGCTTCCAGAGGACAGGGTCATCAGCTGATGCCCCGAGGTCAGGCCGACCTCATGGCATCAGCTGATGCCCGAGGTCAGGCCGACCTCATATCACAACGCCAGCCCAGGACCGCTTTATACGGCTAAGACATCTCCGCAATCGCTTCCTGCCGGCCTCGTCCACTGTCCAGGCATGCGCTGGTGTCCGTCGCATCTCCGACCAGACTGTCCGGAACAGGCTGCATGCTGCTGGGCTGAGGGCTTACAGGCCCTACGTGGCAACGTAATGACGGGGCGCCATCGACAGACCAGACTGCAATGGGCTACGCAACACAGACACTGGACACTGAGGAACCATTGGCGACACGTCTGGTTCTCGGACGAGTCACAGTTTCTGCTGCAGCGCCATGACAGGAGGCGAAGGGTTTACCGCCGGGTTAATGAACGCAACCAGCAGAACTGCGTCGACGAGGCACCTCCGCATGGTGGCGGCAATGTCATGGTATGGGGGGCCATCAGCAACACAGGCAGGAGCCAGCTGGTGCGCGTGGAAGGTCACCTGACAGCCCAGCAGTACGTCCAGGTCATTGTTCAGCCACACGTCCTGCCTCTAATGGCCACTCCCAGGGCCGTGTTCCAGCAGGACAACGCCAGGCCCCACACAGCACGCCTGACCACAGCCTTCTTTACCGCCAACAACATCAACACCCTGGCCTGGCCCTCTCTTTCCCCGGATTTGAATCCTATTGAGCACGTTTGGGACGTTTTGGACAGACGCCTGAGAGTGAGGGCCAACGCCCCAGCGACTCCAAATGAACTGTTCCGGGCATTGCAGGCCGAGTGGGCGGCCATCCACAGCAGACAATCAGGAACATTATTGCTTCATTGCCCCACAGATGCCAGGCTACCATTGCAGCCAGAGGGGGTCACACCCGTTACTGACTTTGGAAGAGGCCTGCCGATTTCCCTGAGGGTCTGGGGCTGGTTCTTTACCACAGCATTGCAGGGGAGACTTCTGTCCTACTGATGCCCTGTTTTTGTCATTTTCACATTAAACGTGTTGTCACACTGAGCTTCAATAAATTGTGTTTCAAATCGGCAGCTTGGCATTTTGCGTTTCTTTTTTTGAACAGTATACTTATGATAATGATAGATATAAATCGATCAATAGATAATGAAAATAATGATAATAGTAATAATCTAATAATCATAATAATAATAATTATAGGTAGGTAGACATAAAATCATGGAAAGTTTTCCTTCCGTGTCTGCGATTTCACAAAGAAGTTTTCTTTTCGTTAAAAGCTGATCTACTTAAATCAAAGAGCACTGCACCCGTCATTTGCATTTTAGGAGATTCTAAATATTCTGCCTGCATTTAAACTGACAACCTCCTACGGAAAGCAGCTCTTATGCGAGAAGAGGGTATGAGCTTCTTTCCTTCAACAGATTAACTGCTGTGTACAGCTTCTGTGACAGGGATACATATGGATATGGCCTTTGATAGAAATTTTAAATCAGTATACACGGTCAACTCACCAGGTCACCACAGAATCAGGTTACATTCAATATTATCGATGGGTCATTACGATTCTGGATTAAACTGCCAGTACCACACTATCAAGATCAACCATTTTATGTTGGTAGCTGATGCTCAGTTTCAGTATTGAGGTTTCAGACATCTGTATCTAAATTTCAAGGCGGAGAAAGGAAATATCAGTACGACACTCCCACCGATTACATTTAAAACAGTTAAGAGAGTAAGAGTGTGGGTGGGTGGGGGTGGACGGAAAAAGTGGAGCGCCAAGGGGCATGGGGGAACTAGAGAGGGAGAGGAGGGTTGGGGAAGGGGCGTATACGTTTTGCGCGCGTTTTCGTTGTTGCTATAATGCGCGCGTTGTCAAGTTGCCGCTATAATGCGCGCACTTTATTAACCGTGATGCGCGTATCTCTATAACCGCAATGCGCGCACTTCTCGCACACACACACACACACACACACACACACACACACACGTGTATGCCTTTTATCTGGAATCTGCGCACTTCTCGCACACACACATACACCGGCCACACACACACACAACGTATGCCTTTTATCTGGAATCTGGATACAACTTTATTAAATGTTTAAAAAAGCACAGGAGTTTTGGTTATTATTATAATCAAGAAAGGAAAAATAATATATTTTTGAAATCAGACAGCACACGCACGCATACAGGTATGGTTGGCACGGCCGTTGGCATACATATTGTATTACACAATCCTAAAATCACACAATCATACATTACAACGAGCATAAGAATTCCAATAATATTGATATATCTCTCTCTGTGTGTCTGTCTCCCGTCTCTCCCTCTCTCGTCTTTCTCTCTCTGTCTCTGTCTCACCTAGCAACACATAAAGTTTTTTCAGCCAACCTCCGTTCGCCTTCGCCAGCGCATAATAGCAACTAACAACTCTTAAAAAAAAAAAACATACCATCTGAACGTCAGTTTGCCCATCCATTCACAGACATTGGGGTGCGCATGATAAAATCGGTGTGGTCAGACCCAACGTATATGTCTACATCATCTAATCCTATGGCAGCGGGAAGGTTTTTCCATGCCATTTGTTGGCACGTTCCGTGTCAGTGGAGTCGATGAGCTCGTTGTCTTGTGGCAGTTCCTCAGGATCAGGATCAGGATCAGGATCAGGGGCGTTGTATCAAATACAACTTAGCCCATTTAGGCTTTTTACGCCCCTTCTGTATGTATATATCCTTTCTTTTTTTCGTAACCGTTGGTACAGTCATTGGCTAGCTCAGACCTATTATCCATCAAATTCATATCTAATTTTTGTTAATAATTCATGTTTATCTATGAGGTTCTTAAAAACATTAATACTAGGTGCACGTTTGATGTTAAGTGTTAGTTTATTCCAAAAGTTGGTTACTCTATTAGTAAAAGTAAATTTTCTTAAATTCGTTCTAGAATATTGTTTAAATATCTTATCTTCACTGTTCCTTGTAACATTCTTCTGCGGGGTACAAAAAAACATGCTTTATCAACATCATCAATTTCATTAAATATCTTGTATGCTTGAATCAAGTCTCCTCTTATTCTTCTTGCCTTAAGTGTTGGAAGTTGCAGATATTTTCATTTTTCCTGATATGAGTAATCTTTTATATTATGAATCATCTTGGTTGCTCTTCTTTGTACCTGTTCTAGAGCTTCTGATCGTCTCTTTAGCATTGGATACCATACAGTGTTGCCATATTCAAGAACAGGTCTAACTAGTGTCTTATATAGCTTGGCGGGACGTTCAAAGAGGCCATCGGCACCTCGCCGCTTGCACCGTTTACGAAATTCGTCGACAGCCAGTTGCTTTTCATTTTTAACTTCATGGTCGGAGTGTTCCTTTGTGAATACGATGTTTTTGTTGTCGACGGTAGTTTTACATCTTGCATTGCAGTCTCTCTCCTTGTACATCTCCATGTCTTCGCTTTAGTGGATGTTCTGTCGAGTCTGTACATGTAGCCGTTAATCATAAGTGAAGGCTTGTTTCTGTTGGTGGTCGTAACGGTTACTTGGTCATCCATATTGCAGTTGAAGATGTAATGTGGCGAGGCAAGGACAATCTTCTGACATGCCGTACTTTTGCTGAATTAGTTGCTGAACATTTGCTCAGTCGTGACAGAAGAAAAAAGACTGACAACAAAACAACGGCATGCATGCTAGCATCGTACAAAATTGCCTGACGACTGAGCAGATGTTCAGCGATTAACTCAGTCTTTCAGCTTTCCGGTTGTTTAAGTGCGCGCATAACGGCTGTGCAATTGACGGTGAAACACGCGCATTCCGGTTGTGGAAAACGCGCGCAAAACGGCGCGCGCATTAAAGCGGTGCGCGCAAAACGGCAACTCCGTGGGGAAGGGAGAGGGGTTAGAAAGGTAATCCTTCCCAGTCCAACACACACACCAAACACCTCATCCCAGACCCTTCCACACACACACTAATTCTGCCCACACCCCCTCCCCTTCTTAGCTTAATCGTGCAAGATTGGAGAGATATGAGAACGGTACTTCTTCCCTTGAGCGACCAGTAGCCATCAAAATGTTGGTCGCTCAAGGGAAGAAGTTGTAGTACCGTTCTCATCTCTCTCCAATCTTGCACGATTAAGCTAAGAAGGTGCAGAGGGGGAGGGGGTGTGGGGCAGAATTAGTGTTTGTGGAAGGGTTGGCTATGGAGACCGGGGAGTCGAGAATGTGGGGGATTTACCATAAATTTAAATCAAGAGAAAAGGTAGGAGAGGCGAGGTGAGGATGAGGGTGGAGGAAGGATGTGGGAACGAGCCAGGGTGAACTGAATAGAATGGGCTGGGGCCAATAATGAGGATACCTCACCCCTCCCCTTATCTCTCTTCTGGTTACTAGGATAATTAAGGATTAAACAGGATAAATTTTATTCATGCTTGTGAATATACATCTTTAAAAAAATCGCAACTCCTCAAACTTTATTATCAAAATTTGAAAATTCTTACCGCTATATGAAAAGGTGTGTACAGGAAAGGAAAAAAAGAAGGGGGGGGGGGGGGGGGGTGCGAACGGAAATTCTACCAGCCTGAGCTGACAGAGGTCAGACTCAAACGAGCAAGTCTCAAGCATCTGATCCGGTTTTCTCGATCGATTCCTAGAGGTCACATTCGCACATTTCTTACAGGTCACCCTCTTTCTGTTCTTTCTTACAGGTCACCCTCTTTCCTGTTTCTTACGGGTCACCCTCTTTCCTGTTTCTTACGGGTCACCCTCTTTCTGTTTCTTACGGGCCACCCTCTTTCCTGCTTCTTTCTTACGGGTCACCCTCTTTCCCGTTTTTCTTACAGGTCACCCTCTTTCCCGTTTCTTTCTTACAGGTCACCTCTTTCCTGTTTCTTACAGGTCACCCTCTTTCCTGTTTCTTACGGGTCACCTCTTTCCTGTTTCTTACGGGCCACCCTCTTTCCTGCTTTCTTACGGGCCACCCTCTTTCCTGCTTTCTTACGGGTCACCCTCTTTCCCGTTTCTTTCTTACAGGTCACCCTCTTTCCCGTTTTTCTTACAGGTCACCCTCTTTCCGTTTCTTACAGGTCACCCTCTATCCGTTTCTTACGGGCCACCCTCTTTCCGTTTCTTTCTTACAGGTCATCCTCTTTCCGTTTCTTACAGGTCATCCTCTTTCCCGTTTCTTACAGGTCACCCTCTATCCCGTTTCTTACGGGCCACCCTCTTTCCCGTTTCTTAAGGGTCACCCTCTTTCCTGTTTCTTACAGGTCACTCTCTTTCCCGTTTCTTTCTTACAGGTCACCCTCTTTCCTGTTTCTTACAGGTCACCCTCTTTCCGGTTTCTTAAGGGTCACCCTCTTTCTGTTTCTTACAGGTCACCCTCTTTCCTGTTTCTTACGGGTCACCCTCTTTCCTGCTTCTTTCTTACAGGTCACCCTCTTTCCTGTTTCTTACAGGTCACCCTCTTTCCTGTTTCTTACGGGTCACCCTCTTTCCTGCTTCTTTCTTACAGGTCACCCTCTTTCCTGTTTCTTACAGGTCACCTCTTTCCTGTTTCTTACGGGTCACCCTCTTTCCTGCTTCTTTCTTACAGGTCACCCTCTTTCCTG
>CM031615.1:70700523-70713023 GCA_018398815.1 Conus ventricosus
ACAACATCACACAAAGGAAATGGAGGATGGAGAAGGAAAATGCATGGTGAGGGGTAAAATTCATCCTGTTGTATCATCACGCCTTCTAAGATTATGTGAATTTGCCCAAACCAAAGCACTCAATGACTACAAAAACAAAAACAAGAAAATAGTGAGTTTGGTTAACAGTCCTGCACTTGTGAAGTTTGCTATTTGGGTATTTCTTATCAGAGTTTTTTAAGTACTTTCCACAAAGCGGTGTCATTAAAAAAAGCCATTGCCCTTGACAATTTGTACACCGATTCCCATCAGAAGACTGTGACATGATTAAAACTGAGTGCAAGTCTATGGCCATGTAAGTCCCAGAGACAAACCTGAATCCTCGTTATCATCTTGTGACCCTGAGGGACAGACTGTTCCTCCCTAAAAACTGATTAAATAATAATAATTATAATGATAATAAAGGGGACTACTTAGTATACTCAATCACAAATGAGCTAGTTTGTTTACAAATAAACAACCGAAACATCAGAAAGTTATAAATAACAAAATGCATAATTCATTTATAAATAAACATCTAAAACGAGTAACAAGTAGGGTAACTCTTACTCCGAATGTGAAATAAATACATGCCCACAGCTCTAACGAATGCTGCTTATGATACTGAATCGCCCAGCAGAAATGACAACACAGAGCACACAGAACAAGCAAGGAGACATCTCCCATGTGCTCTGTGTTGTTATTTCCATCAGGCTATTCAGTCTTGTAAACAGCGTTTGTTTGGAGTCACGAGCATGTATTTATTTCATGATGGGAGCAAGAGTTGCCCTACTTGTTAATTATTTACCGTTTATGGTTCCTTGCCTCATTTAAAATTTCCTTTTCAAAACATGCAAAAGTTATAAATAACAAAATGCATGCTAACTCAAGACTAGTGCACTCACTAATGCGTAAACTCATTCTGACAAACATTTTCCCAAACGACCACACAGGAGTATGCACACACACACACACACACACACACCACACACACACACACACACACACACACACATACACACACAGAATTATGCATGCATGCATACATGCGCACACACATACCACACAGTCACAGTGAGGAAACAATGTTCTTAGTATGGAGAATTAACAACAGTATCAAAGGAAAGCACGAGTTTCAGGTGCAGCCTTAAAAGAGGGCAGAGACTGCTCATGTCAAACAGAGACTGCTCCTGTCAAACTGAGACTGCTCATGTCCAACAGAGACTGCTCATGTCAAACAGAGACTGCTCCTGTCAAACAGAGACTGCTTATGTCCAACAGAGACTGCTCATGTCCAACAGAGACTGCTCATGTCAAACAGAGACTTCTCCTGTCAGAGACTGCTCCTGTCAAACAGAGACTGCTCATGTCAAACAGAGACTGCTCCTGTCAAAAAGAGACTGCTCCTGTCAAACAGAGACTGCTCCTGTCAAATAGAGACTGCTCATGTCCAACAGAGACTGCTCATGTCAAACAGAGACTGCTCCTGTCAAACAGAGACTGCTCCTGTCAAACAGAGACTGCTCAGGTCAGAGACTGCTCAGGTCAAAAAGAGACTGCTCCTGTCAAACAGAGACTGCTCCTGTCAGAGACTGCTCCTGTCAAACAGAGACTGCTCATGTCAGAGAATGCATATTATAAATCAGTGTTTGCTTTGTTTGTTTGGTTGTTTTTTTCACTTTTATCGCACCCACTCTAGCCTCTTCTCCTCCACCCTCTCTCTCTCTGCAGACTTACCCGCACTCACTTCGCTCCTGCGTCTCTCTCTCTCTCTCTCTTTTTTTTTTTCTTTTTTTTTCCCTTTTTAAATTTTAATCCCGTATTGTATTGTAGTTCTAGTCACTTTTGCATGCTTCCTTCGTTACCTTTTATTTTATATTGTTGACCCTACTCAGGGCGAGGACTGGATGTAAAAAAGCACATCAGTGCTTATCTATTATCCTCGTAAATAAAGAATTTTGTCTTGTCTTGTCTCTTGTCTTGACTGCTCATGTCAAAAAAGCATAGATGGACTGTTCCAGATGACTGGAACAAGGTAACAAAAGGCACACTGCCCCTGAAGTTCTGTCGCATCTGTTAGGAATGTAAACGATACTGAAATAGAAAAAAAGTACAAGAAACGTCCTTTTTGTGGGAATACACGAAACAGTCAGTTTTAACTGAAGGTGGGGAAGAGGAGGGGGAGGGGGGTCTGTTTTGGTAGTGCATATTATAAATCAGTGTTTGCCTCGTTTGTTTTTTTGTGTTTTTTTCACTTTTAACTTAAAGAGGAGTCAAAGGTAATTTAGCAGTGCACATTATTAAAGCAGTGTTGTGGATTCTTTTCCTTTCTTTTTTTTTTCACTTGTTACATATAATGGAGTACAAAGTGTGCAAAAGTGTCTGTGTGCACAAACTTGAGTTGAATCACAGACAGGTCTCACCAGCCGCCAGCCCCAACTCATCTTCTTTTCACCCAACTCAAATTGAGGAATGCATGAAAAAACAGAACAGTTTGATGTGGAAGGTCAAGGAGGAAAGCAAATGCTGTCCAATCACGAAGGGCACCCCACAGGACTGTCTCCTTCCTTCCAGGTTCTCCACAAGGGACGTGAGGTTCTGAATGATAGCTTGCTGAAGAAACATGCATGCATGCATGCACACAGGCGTATACACACACACAAACACATACACACAGACACATGCACACAAAATCCACATGTGCATTGGATAAGCCCCTAAGAAAATACCATGTCAAAAGTATGTGTAGGTGTTTGCTTTGTGTCCGATTCTGGATTTGTTCCAGACAAAGTACAGCAAGAGCACACAATCACCAACAGATAAACACACCTGTGCACGCACTCACACACAGACATAAACACACAAACACAATGTCATTATGTATATATAGAAGAAAAAAAATTGTTACTGATGCTCTCCTGTTCACAACTGTTCTAAATTTAGCAGCCCACAGAAGAAGAAAACTAAGTACAGACAAAATATAACACTTTTCCATAGGCCAGCTATGTTGTAAATTGTGTTAAGTTATGTAAATGAGTATTTCTCTTTCGGTTGAACATGAGTCCATGTCATGTTTCAAAAAATATGTACAAAAGGCAAAGTTCTATCAACAAAACATGTCCAACGAAAAACTCATCAGGTAAGTGAATATTCTCCACACACAGTAACATGTAACACTGCAAGTACACACACATTCTTCTACCCATGCACAGGCATGCACCTATTGTATGCGTGTGTGTGTGTGTGTGTGTGTGTGCGCGCGTGCACATATGCGTATGTTTCTTTGTGTGTATGTGTGATAATGCATGTGTGGATGAGTGTGTGCCTCTGCGTGCATGTGTGTATGTGAGTGTGTGTGTGTGTGTGTGTGTGTGTGTGTGTGGTGCGTGCGTGCGTGCGTGCGTGCGTGCGTGCGTGCGTGCGTGCGTGCGTGCGTGCGTGCGTGCGTGCGTGTGTGTGTGTGTGCGTGCGCGTGTGTGCGTGTTAACTCCCAACCTTCCTGATTTTTCTGGCATTTCCTTAACCCAAACATTATTCCTGAAGTCCCAAATTTAGCGAAAAAATCCAGAATTTCAGAATGATGTTTTAAAATGTGGAGTTTAGGGGATCATTTTTGAATAGAGATGATTCAGTGCTGTAGAATAAAGCCAAAATGATTTGTGGCTGTTGGCAATCATATGTATGGAGAATGCGTTTTCTTTTTAAACTTTTCATTTCTCAACTGAAACATGAGGGGCTTACAAATGCTTTTTCAGTCAAAAGCCAAACTGCCCCCCCCCCCTTCACCCCCCTTCAGCCCACCCTATCTATCCCCTTCATCTCCTGGTTCCTAAATTTTGACTCCACAAGGTTGGCAGCCATGGTCTGTGTGTGTGTGTGTGGTGTGTGTGTGTGTGTGTGTGTGTGTGTGTGTGTGTGTGTTTGAGAGTGCGTGTGTGTGCGTTCATGCGCGTGCATGCCTGCATGTGTGTGTGTGCAAGCACGAGTGTGTGTGTGTGTGTTTTTGCCAATGCATGTGCATGCACATGCACGCAATGGTGCATGTGTTTACTTGTGTATGCATTTGTGTGAATGTGTGTGAGTGAGAAATAGTATTCCATATAAACACAGCTTCATACATGCAAGTGTATGATCTCTATAGTCTGTTAAACACAATGTTACTTTTTCAGTTTACGTTGCTCTCCTTATTTCATAAATATAAATGAACATCATCATAGAACATCTTATTCATCCTAGGAAGAGGTGCTACAAAACTAATCATACACCTCAAATAGTGAAACAAAACAGATCACAATTTCTGTTATCACACTTTGGGGAAATCACAGAAAATTCAGAATCATGCTGACAACATTATTTCTACATATGTATCTATTGCACAAATGGCACAAGGATGTCTATTTCAGACACAAATATGAGATCCATGAAAATTGAGAAAAGACGAGGAGGAAAAAGCACCCCAAAATCCACAACAAATGTATAAAGGATCTTTGCATTTAAATTATTAGACATTCCAACAAACCTGAAGAACAAGAGAGGAAAACCAATGACTTGAGGTTTATATCACAGCTTAACTTTTCCCAAACCTGTTTTTGCATGATGCACTTCTGCTTCCTTTCACTTGTATGATTGATGATGCAACATGTTTCCATTCAATTTTTTTTTTTAACCAATATTTGTTTTCCCCAGGATTTGAATGAAAAGATACAATCCACTAAAATGTACACAGCTGGCTTGTCTGATTATGTTTCAGAAACATTTCTGTTACATCAATGGTTAAAAAAAAAAGAAAAACAAAAGAAAACAGTAGTGGCTTATAGCACAGCAATCACAGTGTAGAAGAGACAACAAAAACAGCGCTACTATGAAACAATAATGACCAGAAATTAATCTGGTCTTGTGAGCGGTTTCAAGTTCATAAGTCAGATTCTCGGGTGCTGTATAATATAATATCATAATGATTCCTCATTCCCATTACCTTTTTTTTCTTCTGTGTTGTATTGTACATACTCTTGACAAAGATCTTCTAAGAAGCATCAAGAGGCTTCTTTAAAAAAAAAGTACTAAATTAAGGTTGTATTACCTTTGTTTGTCCTTGTTCACTGGTTTGTTTGTTTTCTTAAACCCTCCTTTCCATGTACTCATTCTTCCTTTTTTTATGCTCCAATCTGAACTTTGCATTTTTCAAGAGCAGATAATTGTCCTCATGCTTCCTACTTAACTGCTGAACAAGGATGCTCCTAAACAAAGCATCCCCCTTTACTTGTCTTGCTGGTAGAGATCCTACGGGTTGAAACATGTTGCTCCTATTTTGTCATGTTTGTTCTATTCATTTGGCTGTCTATTAACACAGCTTTTCTTCTATTTTTTCAACTCCTGCATAAAGTCACTGAACTATGGACTAGCTTCTCGTGAATGCTCAATAAGCAAGTTGTAGCAGTTGGAAGCGGGTTTTTATCACATGGGATAATGATTTACATATGCCCCTGTTCATTAGCTAATGTTTTATTCAGCCTTAATTGCACCCCATGCATAATCATTACACTTGGCAAATGACCATACTGTGTCCATTATATCTGCAGTGATTCACTGAACACAGTTCATTAAAAGTTATGCAAGGGAATGTACATATCTTATTGTTTACACTAACTTGACAATTAGACAAAACCCTGTCAGTCAGTGGATACATGAGGCTGTGAAAAACTGCTAGTTTTAATACACAGTGGATTTACAGCAGAAATTGTAATGGAAAAAAAGAAGAAAGAACTATGATCAATGATGCCGCATCTATTACAATTACGCTGTAACACTTGTAGCAAATCATCGGCATGAGCAGATTCATTGGCATTGCACATAACATGACCTCAGCTCCATATTACAGATAATTCTTTTTCTCTAAAAATATTTCCATTGTATGAAGTGAAAATGTTATTTTCGTCAATAGTGTTGGGAATGAAAATCACAAAAAAAAGTCAACACTAATAAGATGTTGAAATTTCAAATGTCACAAGCGACAAGTATTGGAAGTTTAAATCTCAAGTAAAAATGATAGATAACTACAACGGTTTACCAGAAAGATGAAAGGAATGCTCAAGTTTGCATTGTGTACTATTTCACCTAGAACATTGATAATAAAGCAAAATTTGACTGAAGTTTTGCTTTATTGTTCAATAAAACACTAATAAAAACAGAGAATGCCATTGATTCAGTTTGTATCAGGCAATCTTAAGACCATACAACACACATTATCATAAATTTCAGAACCTAAGAACCTCACATTTAAAGAGGAGTGAAGATGTAATATTCAATTATTGGTGTGTTTTTTTCTCAGAGCATATTTGTGTACATTAATTTTTTGTCTTTTGAGGCTCTTTTGTGTGTGTGCATGCGTATGTGTGTGTGCTTGTGTGTGTGTGTGTGTGTGTGTGTGTGTGTGTGTGTGTGTGTGTGTGTGTGTGTGTGTGTGTGTGTGTGTGTGTTGTACGCCAGTGACATTAATTTCGCACCATTCAGACAGTCCCATCCAGGATCTCTGCATCACTGTCTTGTTGCCGAGAGGCAACCCGTCAAAGGAGAAACTGCCTTGTTGCTGGATCAACAGTGATCACTAGTGTTTGTTCTGATTTAATGTACCACTTTTCCACCGCCTGCTAAGCTTCCTACTGATAACAATGATCACTTAATCACAGACCCAGACTCTGAATTAATATCCTTCTTTGGAGAGAGAGAGAGTACCATTACAGCTACTCCACAACAGAACACCTGACACTGTCAGCACTATAATATGGACTGACCAGAGAGTACCATTACAGCTATGCCACAACAGAACCCCTGACACTGTCGACACTATAATATGGATTGACCAGAGAGTACCATTACAGCTATGCCACAACAGAACCCCTGACACTGTCAGCTCTATAATATGGACTGACCAGATACACTATGTCAATATGAAATTAAAAATGAGGTCGCATAGACCAGAGCATGAGAAGCAAAATTTTGCATCTACGCAGGCTGTTTAAACCTCTCAGTAGCCATCACCACCAATTAAGTGTCTTAACAAAACACCACTACTTTTTTCCACTAGGAATAGATCGTATTTCTAAGGATTGCTCCTTTTCATTAAAAGGAGTGTTTTGCAAAACAGATCAAAGAACAATATATTTCTTTCTTCCCTGTAAATACATTTTAATAATCCTGTCTAGAGAAATGTGCAGATTAATAAGAAGTCTTTACAGTGTCAGAAAAAGTATAGTGAAATCTTCTACACACACCACACACACACACACACACACACACACACACACACACACACACACACACACTGCTATATATCTGATTTTTGCTGCAATCATCTCTACCCTCTGAGAAAACAAACACTTCATTAAAAATCCCATGCCAGTTTAAATGACTAATCTCGTTCTTTTGCTTTTCCCAGCTACTACATCAACGTTAACACTTGGTGAGATTTTTGCATATTCAGTCCCACCATAGAGATAAGTATATTCCCTGTTCAAATATGATTTCTGAATGTAACACCAGTGTGCATGTGTCTTCATGTGTGCCATACATACAAAGACCAACTTTCTCTCATACCATTATTTTTGTTTTGTCACTATGTTTGTCCATTGTTCGCTTCTTCCTTGCCCTCTCAAGCCTTATATAATCTTCGGAAAGTCAACAATGTTTTCTTGAAGGATGAAAAAGAACTCTTGTGGTAAGAATGTAAAGGGATCTAAAGTGCATACAAGTGAAAAAGAACTCTTGTGGTAAGAATGTAAAGGGGTCTAAAGTGCATACAAGTGAAAAAGAACTCTTGTGGTAAGAATGTAAAGGGGTCTAAAGTGCATACAAGTGAAAAAGAACTCTTGTGGTAAGAATGTAAAGGGATCTAAAGTGCATACAAGTGAAAAAGAACTCTTGTGGTAAGAATGTAAAGGGATCTAAAGTGCATACAAGTGAAAAAGAACTCTTGTGGTAAGAATGTAAAGGGATCTAAAGTGCATACAAGTGAAAAAGAACTCTTGTGGTAAGAATGTAAAGGGGTCTAAAGTGCATACAAGTGAAAAAGAACTCTTGTGGTAAGAATGTAAAGGGGTCTAAAGTGCATACAAGTGAAAAAGAACTCTTGTGGTAAGAATGTAAAGGGGTCTAAAGTGCATACAGGTTTTTGTTCTTTGTTTGTTTGTTTTCTTGCACGCATCCATTCACACTGGGGCCTCAGTTTCACATCCTAAGTGAAGTGGGTGTTTTTTGTTTTTTTTGTTTTTGTTTTATTGGTGGGTTAGAGACTGCACAGGTCTCCACTCTGAAGAGAAAATCTCGTCAACAGCCAGCCGTCTAAAGCCGGAGTGAACCAAAGACCACTGGATCAAACAAATGAATAAATACATAAAGCTCTGTCCAGTAGGGCAACCGGGCCCTCTCAGAGACAATGATCACACTGACGTCCATACATAGTCACAAAAAGGTTCAGTATTTCTCCACAACATAGAACACCATGACTAGAAATGCAAATATGAAACAGGCATATACCACATTCACAAGTAACACAGCCATCAACGACAACGCTTATTTCGTCACCTCCTCATACCCAGGAGGAGGCTGGTAGTACTTGTCAACATGTTCATAGTAATAGGGAAGACTGTCCTCCCCTGCGCCCCCTCCTCCCCTTCCCCCTGGTAATGTGGATTGTCTCTACCTCTGCCTGCAGACCGCATGCCTGCTAGGGCAGAGGCGCTCACGTGGTCCGCTGCGAACCCGTCCCATGTGTCCCAGTTCTCTTCATTGTCGTCGTCGTTGTTGTTGACGAGCTCTGCTGGCTGTGCCGGTTGAGGCAGTTCTGGCACAGCCTGAAGCTGGTCAAGGTCAGGCATGACGTAGGAGGGACCACCGTCCATGGTGTAGAAGGGGCCGCTAACATTGGTCAGGGGGTGGATGATGGTGCCTGGCGCGGACACCAGTTGCTGGGCAGGTACGAACAGTTCCTCAAGACTTTCTGCTGCGTAGATCTCTTTTTTTTTTAAAAGGAAGAAAAGAAAAGAAACGTGAAAATGTTCATAAATGAGTTGTAAAAGAGCAGAAAAAAAGAAAATAAGAAGTCAATCAATGAGCAGTCATACTATAAGTGATATTCAAGATGCAAGTCATCTGTACACAGATCTATGTCCACACACACACACACACACACACCACACACACACACACACACACACACACACACACACACACACACACAAACACACACACACACATACACTAATCATAATAATAATGATAATATAAATAGACAATGAAATCCACATTTGTAATGTTCCATTTGTAAGGCAATTTCTTGGACTTACAATCAAATACTACTGAACACAGCTGGTGTGCTCAAACTTAATTTAATGAAGTAAAAAGATACAACTGCTAAACATGCTGCTGTCTGGTTGCTGATCTGCAACCAACAAAGTGTGTATGCATCGTATAGCAATAGAACAACACAGACTTGCTTGGCCATCCAATAAAATAAGGTGTTGGAAACAACATTTATAATCATCAGGACATTAAGACACTCACATACATACATATATTCTGTAAACTATGCATACATCACACAGAAATGCCAGAAAGAAAAGAAATATACACAAAAGTTATTGGGTTTTTTTGAAGTTTAACAAATGTGCATGACGATAGGGACAAAAAATGTCAAAACTGCATATCAGCCACACAGGCAAAATGGTGAAGTACAGGTAGTGTGACATTAAGAAGCTTCATGTCACAGCAGAGATAATCAGCCCGGCCCTGGGATGAGTGGGCTGCACAACCTCAAGGCTCCAACAAGAAGACCATGACCACAGCTGCATGTCATCGACTTCAAAGATCAGACCCGGGCACCCAGAATTGGCCATTGGAGCATTTCTCCTGAAAGATCAGGGTATTTCCCTGAAAGATCAGGGTACTTCTCCTGAAAGATCAGGGTATTTTCCTGACAACAGGTGAGTTTGGAACATGCGCTCCCTCTGGATGGTTTGTGTGTCAGCGCATTATGCACTTTCTGCTGAATTACACTTAGTTCCAAGATGAGGTGAGTGCAGGCAGAAAATGAAACAAACTTAAAAGAAAAATGACTGTACTGCCAAATGACAGAGACAAACAGATTACAAGACAAAACATGAAGCGTATCAACGTCTTCGATCTTCTTCAGGCAAGACAAACCATTTTGAACACAGTGAAAATGAACAAACAATCGCTTATCTCCTCAAACTGGGTGCAAGGGTCCATTGTGCGCCCAATGTGAGGCGATAAGTGACTGTTTGTTCTTCATGTTCATTGTCTTCAAGGTTGTTTGTCTTGCCTGAACAAGACCAAAGAGTCGAAATGCGTCCTGTTTCAACTTTGTAATCTGTCTCTTTCATTCGGTGGTACAGTAATTTTTCTTCTAAGTGTGCTGATGAATATATGTCAGTGCCTGACAGTTTAAAAACTCTCCGTAGCAATACTCTTGTTAATCTCAACCTGTGAAACTGAAAAAGAAGCAGGCTATCACAACTGTGAATGCACTACCTACTGAGCTGGGGCTATCTGATGTTACGCTGGAATGCTTTTCTTTCCCTCCACAGTTCCCAATGCAGAACTCTGAGGTGCACCACAAGTTCATTTTGAGAAGACATGACCATTCAAAATCCTACCATTAAGACAGCCACATTCTGTCTTCAGTTCCCAGTGCAGAACTCTGAGGTGCACCACAAGTTCATTTTGAGAAGACATGACCATTCAAAATCCTACCATTAAGACAGCCACATTCTGTCTTCAGTTCCCAGTGCAGAACTCTGAGGTGCACCACAAGTCATTTTGAGAAGACATGACCATTCAAAATCCTACATTAAGACAGCCACATTCTGTCTTCAGACATTACTGTGAGCGTTCTTTTTGTTTTCTAAATGATGCGTCAAAACACATGAAAATGTGATACTATGAGCACAAGTTGCACCTCTGACAGCACTCTTAAATTCTTTTGTTTACAGCACTCTTCAGTTCAGTTCTTTCTTTCAGTATGCCAGCATTAGATCAAATGCACTTGTGCTCACGATCATCATGGATGTTTTCTGTTCCACCACCAGATCTCACCTTTGAGAAGCTTCTTGTGGTCGCTGCACTCGTGCTCAGCACGACAACACTTGCGGTGAATCCACAGGAACAAGGCCAACAGGCCACCAAAGGCGACAACACCAGCTATGGACCCTCCAATCACATACGGATCACTGAAACAGAGTGTAGGAGTGGGGACACGCAGTGAGGGTCTGCACAGGCAGTTATTGGGAGAGGCAACAAATCAAGCCACTTTCAAGTATACTTCATAATTAGGATTGGACATTTCAACATAGCAGCACCAAAATATTCATAGCACACCAAGGTGATTCTGTGGCTTTCTGTGTAAGCTGCAGAAACATCAACTTTATTCAAATACATTTGAATCATTATTTTTGTTTTTCAAATCTCTCCACACCCTCTTAAAGGTATACTAATATAGTATCATACATTTTTAAAAACAGACAGTGACCCATGACCCCTAGAAGGTCCTTTTTAAGTGCCTTCAGGGGAGTAGGAAACATGATGGACTTTCTCAATCTTCAAGGATTCAAGGCTTCAGTTTCCAAACCTCAAAAACATCAAGCAAATCTGACGATCCTGACAGTTTTAGGTGGCAATGTAAAAACCAACTGTCATAAAAACAACAAGTGTGCAAATAAATTGTGATCCCTAAACATACAACGCTTTTTTTTTTTTTATTCAATCAAAATTTAACAGCAAAAACTGAGAATATTGGCTGCAACTGGTGACAAGATAAACAATTGTAACAGGACTGTAACTACATACAGGGGTAGGGGTGTAGAAGTGTTATAAAAGGGGTATGACAGTGTAACATTCTTAAGTGCCCTTGTTCAATGGTGATTCATAATTGTTGGATTATGCCTATTTCTTTCCTGACTGGGATGGCTATGCAGCAAACAAAAAAAGGACGGAAAGAATGTTCAAAAGACAACGGAAACAAAATGATTTGACTGACTCGTCACTGGTGCTTGTGATGCAGCAGTACTGACTGTCTCTGTCTCCACAGCAGCCCGCTTCACAGGAAAAGTGTACCACTGTGCCACTGGGGTCACCTTCATGCTCTACTTTACAGCACTCTTCACTGTGGTGAGTGGTTCCTCTGTCTGAAAACAAAAACAACAGTATCCTTTAATGCATTGTTTCATTTCACTCAATGCAGTTCTCTTCATTACAAGGTTCCAGATTTATGAGTTGTCATGGGGGCCTGGTTGACCTAGAAGATTTCACTGCCCGGAAATACAACTGCTGTAACTTGATTTTTTCTTATTTTTGAGATTTTTGGTATACTATAAGGGCAGGCCTAAGGGCATAACGCAGCCAAGTCCCAATCATGTTATCCTGAAAATAATCATGCTGTAATCAAAATACTTGTACTGTAACTCTGCTCG
>CM031615.1:70715523-70821543 GCA_018398815.1 Conus ventricosus
GCAGTCGATTCAAGGGTACGATAACATTCCACTACTGACGGTTTTATTTTCAACTCATAAAATGACCCTACTTTTTTAGCACCTTTTTTCGCAGCCCTATCAGCCAGTTCATTCCCAAGTATACCAGTATGCGAAGGAATCCAGCAAAATTCTATAGTAATGCCTTTAGACACCAGACAGTATAAAGATATTTAATTTCAAACACAAGGTCGGGTCGTGTCGATATATTAGAGGAGTCAAGGGCAAGTAGGACTGATTTTGAATCTACAAAGAAAACTATCTGAGCGAAGTTAGTGGGAAGATCTGTTAGAAATTCCATTGCCATCATTATAGCTACTAATTCGGCTGTGAATATAGATAAATTGCAACCCAGAAAGAACGATCTTTGAATTTTAAGGGAAGGAATAACAAATGCTGCACCAACATTTCCATCATCTAAAACGGAACCATCAGTAAACACTTGAAAATGATTTTGATATCTTTCGTATACTTGTGATTTTGCTAAATTTGTGATGATATTAACATTTACCTTTTTTTTAATATCTGAATAACCAGTATCAAGAATAGGTTTTGGTATCTCCCATTGTGGAATGGATGAAGAAGATGGTTTTTTAGCCACTTCTTTAATATCTATCTTTGAACATTTAATCAATTCAGAAGTATATGTAGCTATTGTTTCTTGCGATTTAATCGTAATTGCCCTTTTTGGAAAGTCAGTGTCCGATCTAATTTTTAAATCTTCTTGAATGTAATTATCGCCAGCACTCGATTTTATGACAAATTTTGATGCAGCTAGTTCACGATAATCATCAAGGGCAAAATTCCAGCTTCTCTATATGTCTTTGCGTTTGAGGCATGCATAGGGATACCGAGAGCAAATTTAATGGCTTTGCAATCCAAACTTTGTATTTTTTTAGAAGAAATTTTGGAGCGCTAAAATACACTTCTTGACCATATGTAAGTTTTGATCTGACAAGAGCAATAGAAAGATGAAGTAGAGTTTTTGAATCCATTCCCCAGGGCAGTCTGCTTATGATCTTTAGTAAATTCAAACTTTTCCTAGCCTTTGTTAATATATATTCAAAATGAATATTCCAAGATAATTTTGGAGTAAAGAAAAGTCCTAAAAATTTGATACTTTGTTTATATTCTAAAGGTTCCCCTTGAAGTTTAAAGACTGGTAAATTTTCTGGATTGCTTCCTGCATTAAACAACATCATATTTGTTTTTTCAGTGGACAAGGACAGACCATTTTCTCTCATATAGTTCCCTATGCTATCTAAATCTCTTTGATATTGTCTTCTAACATAATTCTGTGCTCTTTGTGGAGTTGACTTTTTCAGAGTTACTTCCATCCACATACAGATGTCATCTGCGTATTGCACTAGAACGACATTTTTGGAGACTGCTTTTGGGAGGTCGTGAATAAGGATGTTAAAAAGAATAGGTGCTAATACTGAACCTTGCGGAATTCCCATGTCTAGTTTTCTGAGTGTTGAGTGTCTTCTTCCTACTCTGGCTAACATATTTCTATTATTTAAAAATGATTTAATATAATTGTACATGTTTCCAGATATTCCAATCAGTTTCAGTTTGTATAACAAGCGCCTGTGCCAGACTTGGTCATAGGCTTTTTTAACATCAAAGAAGGTAGCGAGTATACTTTTCCTACGAGCAAACTGACGCTTTATTTGAGTAGATAATTTAACCAAGTGCTCAACTGTAGATCTTCCTTTCATAAATCCAGCTTGATTAATTGGTATTACATTGTTCTTTTCACAATGGTGCATGAGCCTATTTAAAACAATTTTTTCTACAAGTTTACCACAATGGGAAGTGAGAGCTATAGGGCGGTAGCTGTTTTTGTCATTCATAGGTTTTCCAGGTTTTAAGATTGGAACGACTATTGAGTCTTTCCATATTTGAGGAACAACGCCATTTTCCCAGCAGTTCTGAACTATATGATGTAGGAAAACAATGCAGTTATCAGGGAGATGTTTTAACATTTCATTGCTCACAATATCAAGACCAGCAGAGCATCTTTTGTTGCTGATACCATATATTGCATTTTTCAACTCTCTGATTGTTATCGGTGCATTAATAGAGAGATCATTATCAGGAAGAGGGTCTGAATAGAGAGGCTGCAATTGTTCTTTTTCTCTATATATTTTACAGTTTGAGGACAGACCGTCTGATTTACTATTCATAGAAAACATATCCACGAAGGTTTCCGCCTTTTCTCCATCAGAAGGAAACTTATTATCATTAGATTCTATTGGATAGCTTGGAAGTCTAATTCCATTTTTCATGCATTTCACTTTGTTCCAAACCTTATTTAAGTCTTTATTATCTGTAACTTCCTTTGTGCAAAAAGAATTCCAATATAGCCGTTTTGCTTTGGCTACTACATTATTACTGTGTGTCTTTGCTTTCTTCATTTCCATATGACTTTCTTCTATTAACTGTTTGCGTAAATTTTCATCTAGATTTTTTTCTGTTTTCGCCTTAATGTACTCCTTATATTTGTCTTTTTTTAAATTAACAGCTTGTTCACATTCATTAGTCCACCAGATATTCCCTACATGTTTAGACTGTTTTGTGGTTTGTAGTCTTGGGATTGATGAATTAGCTGCCAAAATAACTGCATCCTTGAATTCTGAATATTGCATATCAGTATGCTCTTGCATACATTTATCGAAGTTTTGACAAGCTAGAATAGTTTGAAATTTATCCCAGTCTGCACACTTATAGTTGTATTTCACTGGAGTATCATGTACATTATTATTACCCTGAATATGTTCTTTAACAATGGTCATAATTATAGGCAAATGATCGCTACCTAACGTATCTTTACATGTTTCCCATGTACAAGATGTGTGTATGTGTGTGTGTGTGTGTGTGTGTGTGTGTGTGTGTGTGTGTGTGTGTGTGTGTGTGTGTGTGTTGTGCACACGCGTGTGTGTGTGTGTGCGTGCATGTGTGTGTGTGTGTGAATGTGTGTGTGTGTGTGTGTGTGTGTGTGTGTGTGTGTGTGTGTGTGTGTGTGTGTGTGTGTGCGCGCGCACGCACGCGTGCATGTATGTGTGCATGCATGTATGTGTGTGTGAGAGAGAGAGAAAGACAGACAGATGGATAGACAGACAGACAGAGACAGATAGTGACTGACAGACAGTGACAGAGAGACAGAGAGAGTGAGTATGTGTGCAAGTGTGTGTGTGTGTGTGTGTCTGTTGGTCTGTGTCTCAGTGTGTACGTGTCTGTTTGTGCATGGGTGCATGAGCAAAGATCAATACATCACTTTGTACTGTACTAACCAGTGCATGAATTGAACAGAAATGATATCCTTTCGTTCATCCCCTCTCCAAAAGCAGCACACACACACACACACACACACACACACACACACACACACACACACACACACACACACACACCATCACATCATATCACATAATGCATCACACACAAATATATTGCATACAAGTTAGCTTCTCTCTATGAAATATTGCAGCCGGTTCAGTAAATTCGTCTCCTTACCTGAAATTAAGGCAAGCAGAAAGCTTTATACACTAATTTACAGGTAATATTCACATTTTCCCTGTTAATTCTTCTGTGCCAGAGACATAAACATACTTTTTTCTGTCTTAGACACTTATGTCACAGAAACAATTATGTGCGGCATTGGAGACTCCTGTTCCCAAAGAACTGAAACATTGTTGGAAGTTAATTTTGAAAGCAAAGTAAAAGAAGAAGAAAATAAATTAAGAACAAATTCAAATGAAACAAGAAGTAAATAAATGATTCTACATTGATACCCTCTTCCAAAAACAGAAAGATGTGTGTCATCAAATTATGATTTTTTAAAAATTTTGATTCATGTAAGAGTGTTTCTGTAACAATTATGTTCTATGAATGAATAATACAATAAAGTATGTTGGCTGAAGAGCTTTCTGCCTGGTTTGTTTGGTTTTTAAAAGAAAGTCCATCACTGACAGATAGACTACAGCATGGATTGGCTAACTTCACTTACTATACAAATTATGTTATTACAATTTGCTCAGAAGCAATTTAATTTCTTCCCAAAGTTTATCAATCTGTTTTTTTAACTATCAAGCATTCCTGTAGTTATACTAGTGATAGGCAAAGAGTTCTAAACATTAATATTCTTGTGAACATGAGAGTTTGCATAAAATTGCTTTCAACAAACCAGTTATTTGATTCCATTTGATGACCACTGGCTGTCAACCTCTGGTGATGTCGATGGAGGAAGGACTAGCGCACAGCCCAAACACACTCACAGCTTGCTTACGATCTCATTCATATATCATACATTCGTCACATCAACCCACTAGTAAAGTCTATAACTTTACTGTACATGATCATAGAACGAAACATCAATGCATATGGAATCAAATGAAATAAAACATTCTCTCTTTCCTGAACTTCACAAAATCATTTATCTAAAACATCATTAACTAACCCGGGTATAAATAGATTTCTACTTTACCTGGCCAGGTGATCTTAACTATTCACGAATCACTGTCTCTTTTTCTTTTCCCTTTTTTTTTCTTTTCACTGTCACTTTCACAATACGGCACAACTGCTGGCACTGGTGTTGGTCTGCTGGCAACCGGCGTTGGTCTGTGGACTGCCGATGAAAGCGGCGCTGGCCAAGTATGAGGTCGAACCCCAGTGAAGATAGAACAGTGACTATCAACATCGATCTGTTCTCCTTTCTTTCTTCCTGCATTAACGCATTGCACTCTCTCTCTCTCTCTCTCTTCTAGTCTGCTCTTATCAAATGGACATGGTTGCTTTCTTTTCTTTTTTCTTTTCTTTCTTTTCTTCTTCATTAGTTAGCAACTCTCTCTCTCTCCACATCTCTCCTCAGTCCTTCCTCTGCAGACTATCTCATGCTAATCTCTCAACTTGGTTCTCTTCTCTCCTCCCCTCATCTCTCTGCTTTTCTCTCCTCAGAGATTACACTCAGACCTCTCTCTCTCTGTCTCTCTGTTCGTTCTCCCCTCGTTCTCTCCTTCATCCTTCTTATTGTGTTCCGATCTGTCCAAAAAGGGCGAGTACCATTGGTCAGTATTTTTACCCGAAGTTATCTCCCTCTAATTCCATTGGATATTCAAATCATGACAGTCACGCCTACACACCTTACTCTCTGTGGTGGTCAATTGGTCATTTAATTGATTAGCTAGATTTCACCCCCACCACACACTACCTTCCCCCCTTTCCTACTTAACTGGCGCCGTGTGGCTTAACTCGTGGACACTGGTCACTCTAAAGTGGCTAGATGAGTCTGGGTAAGCTCCAAGACGTTGGCTGGCAGACCAATCGAGACATTCGGCCAGACGTCTTAGTCCGTCTAGCAGACAGTGCTGTCTCCACGAGAGCTAAAAATAGCCTTTAATTGGCTGAGGCGACAGGTGAATGCGTCGGTCAGCTATTTAGTCCGGCTGGTTGGACAGACCGTCTCTGTGGAGGATGAGGATTAGCCTCCCCCTTTACTTAATTGCCTGGATCCGAACCATGGGGCCGTCCGCCTGACGCCCAGAATATTTGCGTTAGAGCTTAAGTCCAACTGGGCTGGTGGCGATTGACCACGAATTTGGTTGAGTTTATATTTGACCGTGACAATTTCCCCCTTGCAAAAGACCATGCTCCGCATTGTCTCAAAACAACGGTACAAAAAAGACAACAACCGAATTTGCTGACCCACAGCTACACGTGCAAAGTTTGAAAAATACTTTACAACAACTGGTTTACAAATTATAAAATATATCATTAGTGAATACCACTCCATGAGTTATCATTGACGTGCACTCTTGCGTTATTTCGACTCATTTTATAACGACCTCTGTGCGCACTTATGCAATCCCCCTACCTGCGGATTTGCCACATCTTCTCTTCACAATTCCTATGAAAAGCACAATATAGTATGATCACGATCCATGACACTTCACTGAGGAATCTCCATCCTCACTTATTGCAAATAATGTACACTACCCAAGCGACTGTATGCTCCAAGCATAACACATTCACATGAACAAGTCTCACAAAGAAAATATGAACAAGTCTCACACAAAGAATATGAACCATAGCCAATGGGAATGAACCCATATCCAATCACATAACTGTCCATCAACACATATTATCACACAAAGCACCCTGGATATGACTGACTTCCTCTGAGTTGCAGCTTGCTAGACTACACGGCTTAAATAGTCAGCTCCGACATTCTGTCGACCGGGAATGTACTGCACTCGGTACCTGTAGGGCTGCAGTGCCATGCCCAACGCAGAACCCTGCTGTTTTTCAGCTGTGCCTCCTGCAGGAATTTGAGTGGTTGGTGATCAGTCTCTATCACGAACTCTTTCCCATACAGTATTTGTGGAACTTCTGCACGGCCCACACGACAGCTAAACACTCCTTCTCCACCGTTGCGTACCCTTCTTCACACTTTGTCAACTTCCTGCTAGCATATCTCACAGGGAACTCGACTCCTTCATGCTCCTGTAACAATACTGCACCTATCCCACCGCCTGATGCATCTGTCCGCAACAAAAATGGTTTGGACATATCTGGTAGCTTCAAGATGGGACGGAACCTAGTCTTTCCAACACCGTCTGCAGTGCTTGCTCTGCAGCGTCTGACCACTCGACCACTGCCGGTTTCCCTGCCTTGACCAAATCACTGAGAGGACTCGTGATTGCAGCAAAATTTGGGACAAACTCCCTATAGAACCCAATAAAACCTAGCAGACTCCTGACTTCTGTTTTGGTCTTTGTCTCTCTGAATTCATCATCTTCTCCACCTTTCCTCTTTCCGGCTGCTTTGTGTCGCCTCCGACAACAAAACCTAGGAACTCCTACTGTCTAGCCCTTCATACAGTGACACATCCCTGTATGACCTCTTCTGGAAACTTAGGCAACAAAATCTCCCCTTCTTCTGCTGTGTCTCTTTCACCTCATCAATGATTGCTGCTGCGCCCATGTGCTGAGTCTCACGCTGAATATATTTTGCGGAGGAAATTTGCATGGAAAAGTTTTGGTTTTCCATTCACGTCAATTCGGTAATCTCGACCGACCTTTTCAGTGATGGTGAATGGTCCTTTCCAATGCATCAGCAGCTTGTTGTGACCCATGGGAAGCAGTACCAGGACTTGATCTCCCGCCTTGAGGGATTGCTTCCTCACCTTCCTGCCATATTGCTTCTTCTGAACGACCCTAGCCTTCTGCAAACTTTCTTTGCAACCTTACACGTCCCATACCTGTGCCCACCTTGGAACAGGGCGAGATTGGGCCGATCAGATCAATAGCCACTCTCCTGAACGGTGTGTCAATTAAAGGGGGATGTTTAAGAGGCGCCTTCCTCTTCACCCCTCTTGTGGCTGACCTTTGACACACGTCACATGACATGCAGAAACCTTGATGTCTGCCATTGCTCTGGCCAATGAAAGTCATCAAAGATTCGGTCAGCGGTTTTGCTGGTGCCGAGATGACCCGCCATGAGCGACTCGTACCCACTGACATGACAGTGTCCCGATAACCTGCTGGTACTCTAACTGAGTGGTCACTCTTACCTGTCTTCCCCTTGGTGAACACTCGGTACAACAGCCCGCCTTTCACAAGAAACTCTGTCTCACCTCCTCAAACCTCCTTTTTCCTCCACTCTTCCCAACTCCCAAAGATTTCACGAGCGAAGGGTTTGTTCCTCCTGCCTAAACTCATCAGGCACCATCATCCCTGTTTCCCTTGTGGAACGACTAATTTTTATAAACCCCCTTTTTTCCCCCTTTTGCTCCGTTTTGAACTGGCCCTGTAGCATAAACAACTCAGGACCCCCGGATCCCTTCCCCCCTGGAATATTTCCAATGATCAATCATAAAAGGGGTTTCCCCATCACCAGCGCAGACAATCGCCTGGAAAAAGGGGGTACGTATTCTACTTTGCAACTGGGAAAATCCCCCACAGTGCCATCGTTTAAATACAGGTCCGGGTTTCCCGTCAAAACCCTTTATCGACCCGTTGTTTTGACTACAAACCCCATGAACAACCAGTGCCTCGTAACACTTTCACCCCTGCTGGCCAATCCACCCCTTTTTCCCCTGGTACGAACCCCTAGCCTATGCCCCCCATCCCCGCACTGACTGCTGTCCAGTGCGATAGGCCGCACTCCCCCCCCCTCTTTAGACTGAACCCCTTGGGTTCACTGAGGTGTTTCCTTGACGCCCCTTTTCACCTTTGCAAGGCTGGCCTTCTGGAACCCCATGCGACAAACCCTCGCCCCGTCCCTTTCCCGTGACAAAAGAAAAACCTAATGTCCCTTTGCCCTTCCCTTTTGCCCCCCCCATGGGGTTTTCAGGGGCTTTCAGAAAACTCCCGGTCTCCGACTCTTTCACCCCGGCTAGCACCCGTTTTTTCCTGCACCTTCGTGCCCAAAATGCCTCTCTATACACCTCGCGAACTTCAACAATCTTCTGCGTCTGGGGGTCTCTCTTTTAAATGTATGGGTTAACTCGGGCCCCCACCCGACAAAATCTGTTCTTCATAATACTCTTTTAATTTAGCGAATCCCTTTTTCGTACGCTCAACTCTAAACACTTCTCAAAAAAAGTGATCTAAACTGCCCCAAAAAATGAGGTCGTCTCACCTGCTTGTAATTTTGCTGAACGAAATTTCTTCCTAACCCCTCCCCTGTGAGGTCAAATCCCTTTTTAAGATTCCTTCACAGCGGAAATCAGACTGTTTCCCCCTGGGAAGCGGTGAAAATCTGCAAGCCTTACCCGTAAAAGCCTGACAAAAGATGCCCCCTCTTCTGGACCAACCCTGATGGCGCAAAAAGTTTTGAAACGATGATGTATGCTCAACGAATCGGTTTCCTTTTAGAGAAATTTTGGGGAACTTGGGCGGGGGGGGGTACTGCGCACAGAGTCACTGGAAAGTGAGCTACCTTCCCGGGGGTCCCTTTGTATTCTCACTTTCTCCCAAATCTAATTGAACCTTTAATCTTTGTTTCCCGCTTATTCTTTTTTTCCTGCGCTTTCCCCTTTTTCTTTCTGTTTCCTGCCTTTTATGCGACACGGCGTCTTTCTGCGGTTCATCCCTTTTCCCTCTTTTTTTGGTTTTCAACGAAGCCGCAACCTTCCCTGAGTAACCTAAATCACGAGCAAAATCACAAGTTGTTCAATAGGGGTGTTCTTTTCTTCCGCCATTATATCTTTTTTTTTTTTTTTTTTTTTTTGAACAAGATTTTATAACTACGACAGCCAAACTGGTGGTTACCGACACGAGTGACGTAATAGCACAATCCTATGAATGATGATATTAGCTTGGGACAACGTAATTAGTTTTTATAAGACGCCCCAGCGCCTGACCCAACTATGAGCGCGAATTATAGGCAATCTGTGCGAAATAAGTACTCTGGGGCTGAAATGCCAAGCCTAGTATTAACTATCTTGGAAGCAATGCCAAGCCTAGTATTTAACTATCTTGGGAAATACAGTAAGACAACCCCTTGTCTTAGGATTACAATACTTGAATCCCACCCAGCTTCCTCTCTGAGAAGTTGAACAATTATAATAAATGGGCCAGAATATCCTGGCAGGCTCGCCAATAAATTGTCAACCTCTGGTGATGTCGATGGAGGAAGGACTAGCGCACAGCCCAAACACACTCACAGCTTGCTTACGATCTCATTCATATATCATACATTCGTCACATCAACCCACTAGTAAAGTCTATAACTTTACTGTACATGATCATAGAACGAAACATCAATGCATATGGAATCAAATGAAATAAAACATTCTCTCTTTCCTGAACTTCACAAAATCATTTATCTAAAACATCATTAACTAACCCGGTATAAATAGATTTCTACTTTACCTGGCCAGGTGATCTTAACTATTCACGAATCACTGTCTCTTTTTCTTTTCCCTTTTTTTTTTTTCACTGTCACTTTCACAATACGGCACAACTGCTGGCACTGGTGTTGGTCTGCTGGCACGGCGTTGGTCTGTGGACTGCCGATGAAAGCGGCGCTGGCCAAGTATGAGGTCGAACCCCAGTGAAGATAGAACAGTGACTATCAACATCGATCTGTTCTCCTTTCTTTTCTTCCGCATTAACGCATTGCACTCTCTCTCTCTCTCTCTTCTAGTCTGCTCTTATCAAATGGACATGGTTGCTTTCTTTTCTTTTTTTTTTCTTTCTTTTCTTCTTCATTAGTTAGCAACTCTCTCTCTCTCCACATCTCTCCTCAGTCCTTCCTCTGCAGACTATCTCATGCTAATCTCTCAACTTGGTTCTCTTCTCTCCTCCCCTCATCTCTCTGCTTTTCTCTCCTCAGAGATTACACTCAGACCTCTCTCTCTCTGTCTCTCTGTTCGTTCTCCCCTCGTTCTCTCCTTCATCCTTCTTATTGTGTTCCGATCTGTCCAAAAAGGGCGAGTACCATGGTCAGTATTTTTACCCGAAGTTATCTCCCTCTAATTCCATTGGATATTCAAATCATGACAGTCACGCCTACACACCTTACTCTCTGTGGTGGTCAACTGGTCATTTAATTGATTAGCTAGATTTCACCCCCACCACACACTACCTTCCCCCCTTTCCTACTTAACTGGCGCCGTGTGGCTTAACTCGTGGACACTGGTCATCTAAAGTGGCTAGATGAGTCTGGGTAAGCTCCAAGACGTTGGCTGGCAGACCAATCGAGACTTCGGCCAGACGTCTTAGTCCGTCTAGCAGACAGTGCTGTCTCCACGAGAGCTAAAAATAGCCTTTAATTGGGCTGAGGCGACAGGTGAATGCGTCGGTCAGTATTTAGTCCGGCTGGTTGGACAGACCGTCTCTGTGGAGGATGAGGATTAGCCTCCCCCTTTACTTAATTGCCTGGATCCGAACCATGGGGCCGTCCGCCTGCGCCCAGAATATTTGGCGTTAAGCTTAAGTCCAACTGGGCTGGTGGCGATTGACCACGAATTTGTTGAGTTTATTTTTGACCGTGACACTGGCGCAGAAGTTACAACATGGAAATGAATTGCTTATGGTTTGAGTATTCATAACAGCCATGTCAAATTTGAAAGCTTTGTATCACATCTACTCTTGCTCTTTGATATTCTAGACTTTCATAGGTTAAGACACTCAATTCAATTATTTACTTGCTGACTCTTTTTTTTCATTTGTCTGTTTTTTCTTTTTCTATAGGTGTTGCATACTTCATGAAAATTGGGGACCAAATCACAATGCTATATATTCTAAAATTGGCCTTGTGCTGAAGTTTAACAATAGTGGCACATTACATTTTTAGTTTGAAACTGAATGAAATAGGATATTGGCAATATGTTAATGACGCACTGACTCCAGCAGCCCAGGCGAACCACCTACAACAAAATGCTTCTGGACTTACATCAAGAGTCAGAGATCTGCGAAAATCGGAGTCTCCCCCCTGAAGGTTAATGGTCAGTTGGTGTCGGACCCCAAGGCGCAAGCGAAATCCTGAACAACCACTTCCATTCAGTCTTCAGTGAGGGTCGAGGACTACACCAGCAAGAGTTCAGTGAGAAGTGCGGCATGGACAAGGGAGACTACACGGGCTCGGCAAACTCTGCATCATGGTGGAAGGCGTCAGGAAGCTGCTGGTGAAACTTAATCCCAACAAAGCATGCGGTCCAGATGGCATCACCCCACGAGTGCTGAAAGAGTTGGCTGATGAAGTGCTTCCGGTCCTGACCTTGATTTTTCAGACTACTTCCATCGACAAAGGCACCATCCCATCAGAATTGGCGAACGGCAAACGTGACACCTGTTTTCAAGAAGGGGGAACATTACGATCCTGCAAACTACAGACCAGTATCGCTGACCAGCATCCCATGCAAGATCTTGGAGCACATTGTAGTCACCGCCCTCATGAACCACCTCGAGGAGAATATGATACTGACCCCCCGACAGCACGGATTTCGTCGAAAAAGATCCTGCGAGACCCAGCTGCTGGAATTTTCCGAAGAACTGTCTGACAACATGGAGAAGGGAGGGCAGACTGACATCGTAGTGCTGGACTTTGCCAAGGCCTTTGACAAAGTAAACACAGCCTCCTGACCCATAAACTCCATCACTATGGCGTCAGGGGGAAAGTCAATAACTGGATCAAGGGTTTCCTTCGAGACAGGCAGCAAGCAGTAGTGGTCCCAAGGGGCGAGGTCGGACTGCGTCACCGTAAGGTCAGGGGTTCCGCAGGGTCAGTACTTGGACCCAGTTTGTTCTTTTTTTTTTTTTTTTTGCTGTCCCAGCCTCTGCGCCAACTCAGAGGCAGTGCACCCACGCCGCTCATTCCGACACCCCGTCCACAGCCACAGCCCGGTCGATCCCGCCGCAGCCCCGGCACCGGCAATCCACAGGGAGCAGTCCATGTCAAGTCGTCAAGAGGCAACCCACCGGAGGAGACACTGCACTGCTGCCGAGTCACTTCGGTGGTGTTCAGTGGCGCCTGTTCTGGTCTAACATACACAGGACACCACCTACTAAGCCCCCTACTGACGACAATAATTGCTTAGTCGCGGAGCCGGCGTGAGTGAGCTCTCCCTCCGGAGGGCGCCACCACGTCCGTCCAACGACAGCCCCCATGGACTCGCCGATACCGGTGACCCCGACGGAACCAAACCAAGGCCACAGACGTGGAGAGGACATCGAAATTGAGGTCACCATGAGAGCAGGGCATGAAGGGCCACAGAATTTGAGACATTTTTTTTTTAATGCTGATAATGAGAATGAGGATGATTAAGATGATGCTACGGATTTCCATTTCGGTCTGAGACTACATGACAGGGCTGTACTCTATGCTTCCTTCATAATATATCCCGGCGTCAACCAGGCCCGAGAGATACAGGCACCTGCAGTGTTGGTCAGGAAATTTGAGCAACACTCTCAGAAACGCATCCATGAAGTGGATGAAACTCGATTGTGTGGTCCCAGTCTTCCCAACTGAGTCCGCAGCAAACTCAACTCTGGGTAGGAGCCGGTCGGGGCAGAAAAACCCACATGACTCTGATGGGATTCGAAACCCACGACCTCCCAGCCGGGAGTCCGCGACGCTAACCACTTCGCCACGGCGGCTGGTCCAGTTTGTTCTTAGTATACATCAATGACCTACGCGACCAACTCACTTCGATGACGCGCCTCTTCGCTGACGACACTGCTGTATACCGCTGAGAAACATCAGGCTGGACCAAGAACAGCTACAACAAGACCTCCTCAAACTTGAACAGTGGGAGAAGAGCTGGGACATGGCCTTTCACCCAGGGAAATGTACCACCCTCCCAGTGACCAGAAGAAAAAAACCCTTGCCAAACAGCTATCACCTACACGGCCAGAATTTAGCCACAGTCAACTCGGCGAATATCTTGGCGTTACCATCAGTCACGATCTCAGCTGGGATGAGCATATATATCAATAACATCTGTTCGAAGGCCAACAAGACCCTCGGCTTCCTTCGCCGCAACCTTCGAATCAGTGCCATCCAGCTGAAAGAAAACGGCCAAGTACAAGTCCTTCGTGAGGCCCATACTGGAGTACGCCTGCACAGTGTGGGATCCACACACAAAACAAAAATATCAGCAGGATTGAGGCAGTACAGAGCAGAGCAGCCCGGTTTGTTCTCAGAAGATACCACAACACTTCAAGTGTAAAATCTATGATAGACAAACTGGGCTGGGATCCACTCCAGCAACGCAGGAAGACCTCCCGCCTCACCATGTTGTACAAAATCTTGCATGAGGAGGTCTGTGTGGATGCTGCCAAACTCAAACCTGCACCACCAAGACAAAGAAGAGGACACTCACAGCAACTGACCCAGATCTATTGCCGCACCCAATACCGACAACAGGCGTTCTTTCCCAATACCATCAGGGACTGGAATGACCTGACTGAGGCAGTAGTATCAGCCAAAACCCTCCACACATTCGTGTCAAGGGTCCGATTAAATTAGAGTAGGAACCAGAGTAGGGATATGGGGATAGGTGGTTTTTTTTTTTTTTTTTTTTTTTTTTAAGTGGGCTTGGCTGCACCTTATGTGTAGCCAAGGCTGGCTTACCCCTGAGGGGGGACAGGGTGACCGTGGTAGCCTGCCAGCAGATCCACGCATAGCTATTTTAGCTTTATTCAAATTATTGTCTGTTGTGTAGTGAGAGTGTGAATGGTTTTTTTTTTTTTTTTTTTTTTTTTTTGCATCAACCCCAAAGCGGCAGAGTAATCAACCTGATGATTGTGGCCGCTCAACGGATGATGATGATGATGATAACCTGGAAATGTTCGTTTTTTTAACGGTTGCAGTGATATGCTGGTCAAAAAGGAGATTATCATTCGCCATTACCCCAAAATCTTTTTCAACTTTAGCAGCTTACAGATCACATTAATCCATGGTATATCTACAACTGAGGTTATTTTCACCAATATGGACTATTACATATATCTTTTACCCCTGAACTTTTAATTTACTAGTTTTTAAGTCGGACAGGCTAACTTGCTGATACACAATTTCAAACACACACAAAAAAAAGAGTGAAAAACTTTTGATTCTGGACTTCTGTTGATATTCAAGGAGTTGTGGATGAAGGCCATTCTCCCAGCTCATCCCCATTCCTTTTTTGTCCCCCACCTCCCTTCCACCCTTCCAAAAGGTCTAAGAGACCTATTCAAAATCCTCAAGGACTGGGTACAACCAATCACCATCTTTTCATGAGACTTTAGACTGGGTTTCAGTCTTTAGAATAATTCCAGATTTCTTTTCAACACTAATTTCATTTTGTTGGATAATGAATCAAAAGTGGCAGAAAAACACTTCAAATGTTTTATCAATCATTTTTACTATTCATGGAAAGGAACTGGATAAAATGTTTGCAGAATAAACATTATTCACAATATCTATATGTGATTTTTTTTTTTCCAAAACGAGTGATGAATATTAATGGATGATTTATTACTGGCTGATTGACCATTTTCTTACAACTAACCCCTGACTTATACAATCTCACATCTGCCGCGTTCTGCCTTCTCATTCTTCGCGCTAGCAGAGACTATTAAGTAATAACTTTCAAACTGGAGCAGAATCTGTCTTAGCAGGGATAAACATTCGTTTCGTCTCTTTGAATACCTCATGTAAGATGGTCATTTCAGTCAGATCAAAAACTGGGTGTGGCCTTCATCAAAGCAGATCAGACAATTTTCACAGGGAACAAAATACAAACATGATCTCTTTGTCAGGGCTTACCTGCATTTATCACAAGCGAGACAAATATCAAAATGATATTCTTCTCGTCGTCTGTCATTTTGTTCTTGTAGATATTCTGTAGTCTACAAGAAGATCAGAGTCGACGGTGGTAGCAGGCGATCAAATCATGACTTGCCAAGAGTGATCTCCCTTTTCTACGTATGCACAGAGGTTCCTTACAAAAACGAGTATGACGTTGAACGGACCAGTCACACAGACCCGTCCCCGACCTTTTTGGAATGAAATAGGTTTAAAAAAAAAAAAAAAAAGATTTATGGCCAGTTAGCTTGAGTAAAAAAAAATATGAATGTAGAGAAAGAGATCAATGAAAGGACAGTTTCGTGGGCCCTTGACTGTTTTCCTTACGAGTAGGCCAGACATCTGCTAATAGCCACGAGACCCTCTTCTTCAATTCTCTCATCTTAGATCTAGTTGTTAATTCATTTATTCGTCGGCTTACAATCATATCGTAGTGTGGTCTCAAAACTTAGCGGATCTGGTGTAGGCTAGTGCATGTATGGACTAAGCTTAGTCTACACGCAGTGACGCCTCTTTGATGAAACTGAAACTGAAACTGTTTTCCTTAACAGTTACTCACAGTTCATTTAATGTTTATCATAGCTGTTATAGCCCGTAGACCATTCTTCTTCTTCTTCTTCTTCTTCTTCCTAAAATACTGGTTCACTCAAAAACGAGTAGGTCACCAGCGCGCATGTTAAAAAGTAAAATAAAATAACATAAAACAGTGCGACTCATTCTGTTGGCCCCTGGAGCAAATTTGGCAACAAGGGGTCGCACTCGATATTCAAGAAGTTAAAAGCAATGGCCAAATTCAGGCCCAGGTAATAGTAAAATATCTGGGGAAGTCAAAATAGAAAATCGTCAATATGCAGATCTCAAAACTGTCGAATCAATTTGTTTTTTAAATGAGATTGCATTTGTGGCAATCTTGATGGCACCCGGCAGTGAGTTCCACAGCCGTACAGAACTGGGATAAAAAGAATGTAAGTGGCTGTCAATATTTGATGCAGGTATGGTATAACATTGACCGCCACTCATGGTGCTACTTTTATTCAATACTAGTTGTTCCATTGGAATATCAATTACTTTAGCTCTGCCTTTGAAGAAGATGTTAAGTTTGATAGTTCTATATACTAAGCTGTCATCTGCAAAAAGCCTTATAGTAGTTCCAGGAGAGAGATTTCTACTTATGTCATTTATATAAATTAAGAAAAACAAGGGCCCCAGAACAGTTCCCTGTGGTACACCTGACAAGACTGGTTTACAATGAGATGTCGACCCTTCCATCGCGCGCACATCGCTTTTGATGCAGAAAGGGGGACACCAATCAGTTCTTAATTGATTCATGATTACTTTGATCGATGACGTCACATTTGTGCCGTTAATCTGTTTGTACCCGTTAGCAACGGTGATTCCCGTTAGCGATAATACACGTGTGGGAATCGAGAGGTGGGGAAAGAGAGGAAAGGGGTGACGATTGTGGAAAGGGGGGAAAGACGTGGCAACGGGTAGCTGTGGGGATGGTGGCAATGCCGGAATACAAACTTTCAGTCACAGACAAGCTCAGACTCACGTGTGGGGTGGAGGGGGGGGGGGGGGGGGGTAAGGGTCGGGAGGGGGTGTCTCCTTTTCCAACCCTTCTTTGTATTTCATACATTGATATCTGAGTCATTAACCAACGCTTGGATTATTATAATCAGAGAACAAAACGGTGTGTGTGTTTTTCTTTTGCTTGTCCAAGAAAGACAATTCGCTCTGCCCACGTGACCTGACGTCACAAGATGGATTCACTCACATTGCGGAACTGTGGGCCATTCGGATATTACATACATATTTACCATGCGATCAGGACACTCTTTGGACCATAATTTCTGATGTGCAGTATCTCAGTGTAAGTTTCCACATGTCAACCTGACCTTACTCCATCGTTCTTTGTCTGTTTGGTATCGCCTTCCCGTTCACTATTTGATTCCGACCCGCCATTTGTTGTCTCTGGCGTTAGCAACAGAAGTCGCCTTCACTCTTCTCTTCTTCTTCCTAAAATACTGGTTCACTCAAAAACGAGTAGGTCACCAGCGCGCATGTTAAAAAGTAAAATAAAATAACATAAAACAGTGCAAGTTAGTCGTGAGTGATGGCTCTCTCTGAGACTCGGGGTACAGACTGAAAATTGGTGCGGTCAGATGAAACTGGTCTTCTGTTGTACGATTGGTCGTGAATTTCGTTGAAATGAGTGACTATGTGTATTTTTATTTTTTTTATTTGTAAATGTGTTATGCATTCATATGAGTTTGTTGTTGTTACATTTCATTTTATATGAACAAGTTCCCACTTACACTGTAGGCCTATGTATTATAACTCTTTGACTTGAAACGAAGTGATGACTCACACATGTACTACTTAGGCAAGGAATAAATGAAGAAGTCAAATGAATTTGTGGAAAAGATTTTTGAATTTGAGTAGCTCCCATGTCTGTGTGATAAAAACATTGGTACATTCTCATTTTTCCATGAGATCTGGTCCCCCTTCCGTAGGAGAGACTTTAGGAGACTGAGTGCAAAGGGAGGCAAAAATTGTAGATTTTTTGAGAATTCTTTTCAACTAATACTTAATAGAATGCTATAATGTGCATCATTAAAAAAAAAACCAACAACAAAAAACAAAGAGAATAATGAAGGTTTTACTCAGGCCATGATATAATAAACCTAAAAAAAATTGTAACCACACAATATTTCTGAGTGACAGGAATTCTTATCATTAATTTTGATTAATAATTATGTTTGTTGTTGTGTAAAACAGTCCAAAGGTTTATCCAGTTGATTTTATATGGGGAAAAAAGGAAAGAAGCAAAGAGAAAGAAAAAAAGTAAGTAGGAAGTGTAACATTATGAATCAAAATGATTCAAAGAATTTAAGATAAGTATGCAATTAAGGTAAGTATGCAGAAAAAAGTGCCCAAGGTACATGTAGTCAAACTTAGGTTCCATGTGATGACACAGGCAAAAGTTTGTAAAAGTTCAGGCACTCAGACAAGGATACAGTCCTTTTGCACCAGAGACAACAGATTCATGTATCAGCAAGTACAGTCCATTCGAAGCTACCAGTAAACTTTTAATCAGTCATTTCATCTGCCATGGCACAGTCATGGCAGGGAAGAAGAAAAATGAGATAGAATGACTGAAACTGTCAGAACAGTTAGATATTTAATATGTAGACAGGCACATTGACACAGTCGTTGAGTGTAAAATGGTAACCAGTAAAGAAGAAGTGGATTAATATTTAAATTGGCAGTTGTATTTGATTGGGAGTCAGTGGAGTTCTTTTAAAGTAGGCGTGTACGTTTATCTTTCTGTCCTTTTTATTAAAATCAAACGCTGTAGAACTTTGTGCACCTTTGGTATTGTGCAACCATGAAATTTAATGATCAGAAAGTTTAAAACAAAACTATATTTGGCCATTTAAAAACTTTACATGAGATGTTGATATTGTGGATATATGTATACATGTATCTGAATGGCAGGAATTCTGGCTGCTGATAAAATATGTTTCACAGAAAAATCTTTCATAAGGTCTGTTCTGACCGTAGAACGTGGTTTCATATTGCGCTGTCCTTGTTTACTTCATTCTGATTCTTCGTCAACAAAAGGCATGCCTCACTCCAGTTCATCAAAAAATGAATAACAAAGTGAATACAAACAACTAATTTTATGGAATCACAGAGTTATCTGTTTGTTGTCACTTTGGGGGTTTTTGGTTTCATTTCATCTTCAAATTGTTAGACTAGCTCATGGAAGCGTGTCTGAACATACTTTATAATAGACCATTCAGACAACAAAGCAGTGATCTTGCTGTTCATATTGCACTGTTGGACGAACAACGTGTTGCTCTTTTCAGGCTTTCTGTGAGTACCATGCTGTCATATTTCCTGTTGGCACCTTGCTGCAATGGTGAGAACACCATCTTGTTGTCGGGTAACCCCTGCCAACACAACCGCAGGCCACTCCTTCGTGTCTTGTTATAAACATCCCTCTACCCCATTTTTGTTTTGTTTTTTGTATTAACACTCAGAAGATGGAAAGCAACCTCTCATACCCTTCATGTTTATGTGTACTTTCAGGCTTGGAAAATATTGAGAATCAGTTTTCAGGCCTGGAAAATTCTGAGAATCAGTTTATACTATAGACCTGGTCTCTCAGTCCACTGGCAGTCCTGTGCGTGGTTAAGGACTGTGACCGTTGGACTGTGGTTATAACAGAAAGTCTAATAGTTGTTCTTTGTTTTCTTGTCTTTCGTTTTGTCTACCTCCTCGCCATTCTTTTACCTACCCTGCATTTTTCTCTCTCTCTTCTTCCTACCCTTCTCATTTCCTTTGCACTGTGATGTAGGTGTGGAGATTTTCGGCATAGTACACAGTTACATTTCACAAGAGACTTTTTTTTACATTTCACAAGAGACTTTTTTTTGTACCATGATATTGATAGTGCTTGCACATGAAAAAACAGCTACAATTCTAATGCCATTGGAAGTTACTGAAGTTCCTTGGTAACTTCATGCATCTCAAGACATGGAAACCAGAACATCTAGGAAATGTACAGCAGCAGTGACTCTACACGAGTGATAGTGATTTTTTTTTTTTCAGCGAGATGGGGCTTGGTCCTAAAGAGAGAGAAGCAGTGCGCCCCAGCGTGAGAAACTATGAGTAATACATACATGTCAGTTTGATCTCAATGTTTTACCGGAGTAGTCTCCCATCTGCTTGAGACCGAATGTCCCAAGTCTCGGATGTGTGATTTAGAAAGTCACAAGGACACTCCAGTGCTGCATGCAGTGTTGGTTCTTTCTGTTTGCTGACAAAGAAAGATGATTATAAAAAGGGTATTGTTAAGATCTTTCTGTTTGCTTACTAACATGATTTTGAAAAAAAGGTCATTATTAAGATCTTTCTGTTTACTTACGAACATGATTTTTTTTTTTTTTTAAAGGGCATTGTTAATTTATGAAAGATTTTTTTGAAGTTACTGAAGTTCTAATAAAAAATTTTTTCCCAGAAGCTTACAGTTTTGAAAAAAAAAGTACTAGTCTGGATGCTGGTCTAAAATGTTCAAAGATTGAACCTTGGTTTATTTAAGAATGGTATGATTATAGCCTGGTTAAACTTGTTAAGGAGCTATCTTTGGAAAGGAAAAAAGTATTTAAAAAAAGAAGTCAGTGATAGCTTTGGCTGAGAGGCTGACAATGACATGCGCTGCTCCATGAAGGAGGTTGAGAACAGATTGCTAGAGCATGTATACATTTTGTAGTTAGAAGAATGAGAATGATGAATTTAATGAAGGATTTATAATACTCTATTATAACATATCAGGTTCAAAAAGGGTCAAGGTCCAGTATATCTGGGATCTTGATGTGAAATCGTAGGACTAGAACAGCTCGGAGTCAAGATATGTCACTGATGCATTGGACCCAATCAAGAGAAGATATCACTGGAACACTGAAGCAAGAATGTCAGAGAAGATTTGAAGGAATATTGTAGGGTGAAGACGGAACTCGATGGATACAGAAAACACAGTGTTCACAGACAGGGCACTGAAATAATTATAGCACTGCCTGCCATCTTGGAGATCTATGCTGTCTTGTAAATGAGTTAAGTTGTTACTCGCCTCAAAAATTACTTACCTGTTAAATTCAGTAAATGAATAGTTAAAAACTATCAAGGCCGCTGGCAGCTCTGGTCTGTTGGGAGTTGAACAGAAGAGGTGGTAAAGAAATTTGTGGAAGGTTCAAATGGTGGAATTAACATTGAAATCACAAGTTGACAGTGAACACAGATTTACATGTATGTACTCACAATCATTCACACATGCTCGCATGCATGCGTACACATAAACGTTCACACATACACACACACACACACACACACACACACACACACACACACACACACTCTCTCTCTCTCTCTCCTCTCTCTCTCTCTCTCTTTCAAACACACACACACACACACACACACACACACACACACACACACACACACACGCTCGCTCCACCACTCGCTCACACTGACACACGAAGGCATGTAAAAAAGAAAGACATTTCTTCTGTGTAAGTTGTGCAACATCATTCATGATAATTATTGATTGGTTTTCCCCCTACACATTCTGAAATGTTTGGTTTGAGTGGCTTTTCAGAAGGTATGGCGGCTAAATTGAGTTTATTATTTATTAATCTTCTCAAGGTTTAAAGTGTATGGTGGCTGACAGCATGTTTACAGCAGTAGAAACACCAGTTTTCATAATGGTATAACTATGAATCTCACACTGCAGGGGTGGATCAGAGTGGACTGGGGTTTTTAGGAGTTCTGAGATGCGCATGCACACACACACACACACACACACACACACACACACACCACACACACACACACACACACACACACACACACATACACACACACAGACAGACACACACACACATGTGCATGTGCGCAGACACGTCCACATACACGCACAAGCATCACACACACCATGCACTCACTCGCTCAGACATATACACTCACTTCCTCCTGCAACTGTTCTAAAAAATTATAAAAGAAGAGATTCAAGGGAAAAAATGAAACATGTCATCGGCAAGTACTATCAGTATAGTGGATAGTGTGTGGCTTATGCATTGCACCCCCACCCCCCACCCCTGCCTCCACCCACCTTCCCCCACTTCCACCCTACTGTCCCTATCCTCCTTTTTGGCAAGTGTTCTCTGGTAAATGAGAATCTCCCCCCCCCCCCCCCCTCTCCCCTCACCCCCACTCCACTTCCTCTGTCCCTCTCCCCCTAGACAAATTCAGCATAATTCATTCAATTCATTCACCGCACTAGGTTCTAGTTCTGCCCCATACCCCTTCCTCCTACCATCTCCCCCTTCTCTTTATAAATCATCCCTCACTTATCCTGCCTCACCACTGCCCTGCTTATCTTCTTCCGCCATGCGCTACAACTTTTGGGTCATGTAGAATTTGAAAAATGATTAGATTCCTTTCCTCTTGGTTAAAGCATCTGCCCTGGAATATGTATTTGACAAGTCCTTCCTTTTTTCTGTGTTCAGTGTTTTACTTCAGTTTGGTTTATTTATTTACATATATGTGAACAGACACTTACTTGATGATCAGTTTAGTATTCCATTAGTTTACTTTGTTTATGTATGCATTCCTGTGTTTTCAGTGGCGTGTTTTCATCTGTCAAACATGGATTTTCACTTCCAAGTGAAACCGGTGAACGGAAGAACAGCTGTTCCAGATAAACAGCCTGTACCCTGATGCGCAGAGAAATCACAGCCATCAAAACATCCACAGAAAACAGCAGCTGAAAAAGAGAAGAAGAAAAAAGATTTGTTGTCACTGGAAGCGAGAGGCATCAAAAGCATCACCATGGGGAACAAGTTTGGCTGTGGCGAAGCTGCCTTGGACCCAGACTCAGCATGGAAACTGCAGAACAAAGAGATGGCTGAGAACCCCATGTACAAGTTTGCTGATCTGGCCAGAGGGGGCAAACTCATCAAAATCTACGAGGACCACGGTCCAGAGCGCGTCAAGGAGGTTGCCCGCGCAGAGATGGCCAGTTACTTGTACAATGGGGGCAAAGGAGGGCACATCAGTAAGCTGGATTATCTCCAGTGGTGTGAATTTATGAAAGCCAAAGCCAATGTGAGTATTCTGCATTTTTTGCATGTATCTTAAGAAAAACTGAGTAAGCTAAAATGTACTCTTAATATACACGTCTTCCAAAAAAGGAGGCAATGTTTGTATTTGTGTCAGGTTCTTTGTCTGTTGGCAAGATTATATGCAAAAATCACTGAACTGATGTTTTTTTCAGAGCTTCATGCAAAGATGTGTCACCAAGGACTAACTTGTTAAATTCAGTTGTACTGTGATGCAGATCAGATCAAAGGGCAAATTCAGGATCTGTTTGACTTTAGCGGCAGTCTCCCCAGGGGCCTTCTGGTTTGTTATTTGTTGGTTATGTTTTTACATTATTCTCACACCACTCAGTCGGCCACACCATACAGAGCCACTATCAGGTCTGTCCTGTTGTAGGCCCTAGCACTGGTAATCCACTGAAAGCAATCAATATTAGATTGGAAAAAGCTTTTCAGAGGGGACGCTTTACTGCTGCTGATTGTACAGTTTGTGTTCAGTGGTGCCTGTTCTGATCCAGGATGGGCAGGACACCACTCAGTGACTAAATGAGCCCCATACTGACAGCAATAATTGTTTGGTTGTGAAGCTTTCATGGTGGAGCGATCCTTTAGTTGCTGTCACGTCCCCTCAGTGACAGCCCCATGAACTTGTCGATCCCAACGACATGATCCTTGAAGGCAGATCTAGGTTCCTTTGTATTTGGCTTGGTAATAGTAGACCATGGTAATCATATATAAATAAGGGGGCCGGAATAGCTCAGTAAGAGCGCCGGACTCGGTGATCCTGGGGTTGCGGGTTCGAATTTCGGTACAGGGGGATTTTTCCCTCGGAATTAACATTGGTTCTGACTCCATTCCCATACAGTCCTTTGAATTGAACCGAGGTTCCATGTGTCAATGCATGCACACCTTGCACACACATAAAATCCCATCACCAACTTTTGGAAGAGAAGGCCAGTTTGGCCGTTGGTATGGATTGGATGACACATTATAAATAGCATGCACCTCCCCCGAAGATGGAGTATGGCTGCCTTAATGGTAGGATGAAAAACGGTCATACACAAAAAACTCCACTTGCTGTCTACACAGGCAGTGTATGCAGGAGTATCAGCATGTGTATGCAGAAAGAAAGAAAGAAATATATAAATAAGATGTTGACTTAGTAGTAATAGTAGACCATGGTTATCACAGAAATAAGACGGATGAGCACACATGCATCCCTATTCTGCAAATTCCCCCTACCTCCACTCCACTTCAACCCACCTTATCCCTCCCACTTCAGCTCCCATCTTTTCCATTCTTTTTTCTTCTGTGATATCCAAGAGGAAAAGCCATATGCTGCTGCCAGACAGTCTCTTTTTCAGATCTTGTATCTAGATAGCTCACATATATCACATGATCTGTCAGCACAATCAGTTGTGACTTCTTTCCTTCACATTAGCATGTATAAATATTGGGAAAAAGCTGTGGTGACCAGTGATCAGCATACCAGTATTGTTTTTATTTTGATACACAGTATATTTTCACAGTCGGCTGCACTCTGGTGAAATGTCCACAACTAACCAAATATGATATAGCAGATGAGAATAACATTCATAGAAGAATGAGGACAAGAGGGCGTATGTTACAGTTACGTTACAGTGATACTAACACCACCAGAATGATATTGCCTTCAACGCCAATTTGGCCCGGCTCTAGACAAGGAAGAAGGGCAGTGAAAATAGCCATTTTCATGTTGGGATCGAAAGGGATTGAAGCGCACAGTGTGTGGCTGCCATCTCAGTGCTCTGCCACTGGGTTAACCAGGTGCATCACATGACATTTTCACTGTAATTGTGAAGAACTTTGAATATTTCCTTTACATTACATGCAGTAAGTGACATAGAATTATAGTCGTCCTGTCATGTGCTCATTGGTACTGAGGATCTGATTTGTTTTCACCTGGTTGACAAAAGGATTTGTGGATTCTGCAGGAAACCACCTTCGTGGAGAAGAGTGAAGAGGAGCTGCTTCAGAATTTCCAGGAGGACAGGTTCAACAAGTTTGAGCCTCATGAGGCCTGCTGGGATCTGATGAAAAGGGGAGGGGTGGGGGAGACCCCTTTTCACCTGTGTTACCTGATGGACACGCCTGTGCACTTTGAGGTGGGCAAAGCCCTGATGGAGGTCTTCCCCAAGCTGGCCTTGGACGTATATGAGGGAGAGGAATACTTCGGTGAGGGAGTGAGCTGTGTGTTGTTTTTTAACATTGGTTTTTTAAGGTGTGTCTACTGTGCTGTGGTGTTTGTTAGTCTCTGAGATCCTGTCTCAGTGTCTGTCTGTCTCACGCTATCTATCAGTCTTTTTTCCATCTGTCCCTGTCTGTCTGTGGTCTGAGTCTCTGTGTAACTGTCTACATTTAGCTTTAGTGTCTGTCACTCTGTGTCTGTCCCTCTGTCTGTGTCGCTCTCTCTTGTCACAAACCTGTTTACCCATATTATTTTTGCAGATAGGAAATCTTCTTCTTGACAGAAACATTGTGTTTGTGGAATCATTTTGCTCTATCAGTCTTTATTTTGTATGTTTTTTTTAAATTTAACCCCCCACCCCCCCACCCCCCACCCCCTCCATCACCGTCTCTGTCCCTGTGTGTGTCTCTCTCTGTCTCTATGTCCGTATGTCTCCCATCTCCTTCACTTTCACTTGTGTTTTTTGCTGTTCTGTGGAACATATTTTCACTGGGTGTAGATATAATTTCACTCCAACTTGTCCAGGTTATATTTGATGCAAGTGTGTGTGTGTGTGTGTGTGTGTGTGTGTGTGTGTGTGTGTGTGTGTGTGTGTGTGAACGCATGTAACATTCTCTCTCTTGCCTCTTTCAGTTGTAAGGAATTATTTTCACTGAAACAGTAAGGGTCTTTAGACTTGGACTGTCTGGATGGAAAAAGTTTACAAGTATCTGCACCCAGTATTTATAACTTATAATCGTAAACTTTCTGTTGAAAGATGCTGTTATCTGCAAGCTTCTAAAGATGCCAGAATATTACCACTCTTTGAATCTGGTGACTCTAATGATCCCTCAAACTACAGACTTGCATGAATTTTATCTACCTTACCTAAACCCTGAGGAAAATGTCTTAAACAATGTCACCAGTCACATCTGATAACGTAGAATTTGTTTCATTCCATTCAAAGCAGATTCAGGAAGAAGAGCTCTTTCCTGTCACATCAAGCTCATTCACTTAGTAGGACAGCTATGTCATTTGAATATCACTCGGTGATGATTTATTCACAAGAGCAGTTTTTGTCCACTTTACTATAGCCTAAAGTTGATTCTGTAGATCATGGTCTACAATTGAGAAAACTCTGAAAAAGTGTACCACAGAATTGCTCAGTCAAACTCTTTTTTTTCATACCCCATAAACAGGTAGGTTTCCAAGATCAACAACTTCTCGTGCTAGGCCAATAATTTTTGATGACGTCCCACATGGATCAGTCCTATATTAGATTTTATTTTCAGTCAACATCAGTGATCTCTCTCTGAATATGTCTTCGTGTTGCAAACATGTAGCTCATTATGCCACCCCACCTTCTACAGTAAAAGCAGTTTATGCAAATTTATGCAGTATGCACGGACTCACAAAGTGATCTTGATAAACTAACTGACTGGTCTGATCTTACCCATATATAGACCTTTATCAGCTAAGATCTGAATGTGTGTTGTTTACCACTGAACAAAAAGTTGTAAACATCAAAACCAAGTCATCAGAATTGTAGATAACATAAGATCTCTGATGAAACTGAATCACACAGATTACTGGTGAAACAGTTGACCAATGGTCCTTGATCAGATCATGGTTTGGTGTTTTGCAAGAAGCTAAGCAAAAGAATATTTCAGTGGAACAGAATTAAAGATATCATTGTTCAGCATACTTAAGAATTAATTTTCTATGTGTCAGTGCTAGATGTAGATTATACCTTAGCCACATTGGGATTCAGCAAGTAATTTGCTGCCTAAAGGCAAATGAAAGCACTATACATGTGTCCTCTGATCATGATATTTTAAAAATCTCTGTAAATTAATGATTTTAAGGAACTGAACGGGGCTGGAATAGCTCAGTTGGTAGAGCGCAGAACTCGTGATCATGGGGTTGCGGGTTCGAATTTCAGTACAGGGGGATTTTTCCCTCGGAGTTAACATTGGTTCTGACTCCATTCCCCACATAGTCCTTCGAATGAGACTATAAACTGAGGTTCCATGTGTGAACGCATGCATAACATCTTGCACACATGTAAAATCCCAAGACCAACTTTCAGAAGAGAAGACCAGTCTGGGACATCAAAATATTCACCTTGTCCTCTGTGTCATTTCAGTGTTGATGAGGAGGATCATTCTTTTTTCCATCCAAAGCTTCATGTGACATTTAAAAAGAAGTGTTAATTGTTTATAAAGGAGTTGTAAGAGAAGATGTATTTACTGTGAAGATATTACTCTTAATTCATGGGTTAAATTCATTTTGGAATCTGAGAGCGTTAGACACAAAATAACTAAACTGGTTTGTATGGTTAGTTTTTTTTTCTCCTAGAAGAGAAAACACACGTATATATGCATGCACACATGCCTTCTACCTTTTCATTTAGTTTTCTCATTTTTCCAAGTTGTTTTAGTTCTATCTTCAGCTGCGCCGTGCAGTAATATCTTCATGGCTTGAGTCTTTGGACTATCAAAATTTAGTTTTTCATTATTTTTTTATGAGGGCATGGTAAAAACAAGCTGTCACTGGTGTCGTCTTATAGCTCTATACCAGCATTATAATGATTAAAATGTGTTTTCATTTCATATTCTCTTCTCTGTCTTCCTCTCTTTGTCTCTCTCTGTGTCTTTCTCTCTGTCTCTGTCTCTGCCTGTCTGTCTGTCTGTCTGTCTGTCTAGTCTGTCTGTCTGTCTGTCTGTCTCTCTCTCTCTCTCTCTCTCTCTCTCTCTCTCCTCTCCTCTCTCTCTCTCTCTCTCTCTCCCTCTCCCCCTCCTTCCCTCTCTCCCTCTCCACCCCCTTCCATCCTCCTCCTGTCCAGTGTGTGAAGTGTTTACTCTTCTGTCAGGTGCCTCTTCATGACAAGTGTAATCGATCTCACCACAAAGTATGCTGTTTGCCTGTATGTATGCTTGCAAGTGTGTGTCTATGAGCGCATGTGTATGGCTAGCTGCGTGTGGATGTGCCATGTGCACCAGGGTGAAAGAGAATCTGCGTATCGAGTCCCCCTCAGTTTGTCCCCAAGGGGATATTGATCCGGCTTCTATTTTGTGAAATGATTTTCTGCTTGGCTGGCTCTCCGAACTGTACAGCAGCCCGCCTCAAGTTCTCTGTGCTGTTGCACTTAAAGAGGTTCTGTGTAGAGGGATGATGGAGGGTGTGTGTGTGTGTGTGTGTCTGTGTGAGCAAATTGCTGAGCGAAGAGCATGAAGTGAGCAACTCGGGCTGGAATCTGTTAAATGCAGCATGTCAAAGCAAATCACATGCTTTCCTTGTGTGCATAGTAGTCATGAGTTCTTTAAAAAAACAATTATGTATTTTTTAGCTCTCTTGAAACTCTTTCCTTCTTTTGGTGATTAAGGAAGCGTTCTGCTTCTCCTTTGTTAATGTTAGGTGTTTTTTTCTCTCATATGCAGCAAGATCAGCTACTTGGGGGATATACTGATACATATTTGGACTTTCATCTTCATCCCTTCTGTCATCCACTGCCCCTCTTTCTTGCCCCTCCCCCTCCCCACTCCCACCGAAACCCCACCCCCAAACTCTATATAATTAATTTCTACATATCCATTTGTTGTCGTCGTTGTTTTTAACCTTTCTCTTTGCCTTTATTTCTTGCATTTTTTATCCTATTTTTCCCATATTGGGGGGATGGAGAGGAGGTTGGGGAGTGTGGAATTTTTTTTTGTCTGTCACTCTGTGTCTTCTTTACCGTTTTCATTCATCCCCCCCTCCCCCTCCCCCTCCAACAGGACCCATGCATGAGAATGAGGAGCATGAAACCATTCTATGCATGCATGCTGCCTAGCATGTGAAGCCATGGATCTTGAATTAAGACTAATCCAGGAGGTATGACTTACTGTATGCCACCTGCGGAAGCCAATATTCTGAACCCACCCACGGGGGCCAGTTTTCTGGTCAGAATTTGATCTAGATGCCTTTTTAGTCCTGAGCTGTAGGGGCTTGAGACGGGGATTAAGTAGTCAAAAAAGAGGCATATAAGGGATAAGTGGCAGGTCACGGCCTTTCCCACAGTTCACCTCACCTGGTTCTCTAATCTCTCAGCCCAAGTGGCACTCGAACCTTGTCTGTTTCTTTATCCAGTCAGGCATGAACAGGTTTCCGACTGTTGGTTGTGTACTTTCCAGCGCTTCCGATCAATATGGGCAGTACGCCTCATCAAAGGTGTCCTGCTTCAGATAGCAATTGGTTTCAGGGCTTAGTTAGACAGATAGATCCACAGACAGAAATGTAGACTGCAGTTTGTTTCAAGGCAGATATTTATAATATAAATATATATGAAAGAGAATCACTTGTTTTGAGGCATGTATTTAGTGAAGGGGGGGGGGGGGGGGGAGGGAGAGAGATCCATATCTATCTGTCTATCTATGCTTGTATGTATGTGTGTGTGCGTATTGATTGAATGAAAATGTGCGGAGACAAGTAGATCTGTGTGCTGTAACAAATCCATAAGTGTTCTCAGCTTGGGGAAAGAAACATGCTACTCACTGCTGGCATGATGTTAGCATGGCCTAAAGTGGAGAGCTGTTCAGAGTATTATTGATCATGAACAGATTGCTCCGAGCTAATTAGTTTCCATTCACTTGATCAGTTGATCTTAAAAGGTGTGAGGGCTTCCACATTTGCTTCAACAGTGAATGTTTGGTTTGCTGTAGAGTCCTTGCAGTTGAACAGATTCTCTTTCAGCTGTTACAACAAGGGCTGCTCTTCAGCTTCCTGCTTTTCATTTTCCTCTGGTTTTCTTTTCTTTTCTTTTTTTTTTCTTTTTTTTTTGTTAGCTCATGGCATTCAAGACTGCATGATGACAGTTCAGGGAAAAAGAAGCCATTGCTAAAAGTTCTTAGCTAGTCTATGCACACTTGAAAAAACGGAAGTTGACATGAATTTTTTTTTTTATAACATGTGTTAATAATGTTCATGCACAGATGCACACACAGATGAATGCATGCACACAACACACTCGCTCACGCAAGTACACGCACAGAGGGCACACACACACACACACAAGAGGGCGATCGCACACATACAAACACACACACACACACATACACACACACACACACACACACACACACACACACACACACACACACACACACACACACACACACATGTATGCACGCAGGGACACACACACACACACACACACACACACACACACACACACACACACACACACACACACACACACACAGGGTTCATACGTTCCTTGAAACTACTTGAATCTCCTTGAATTCTGAGACCTAATTTTGAGGCCTTGAAAACCCTTGAAAATCAATGAAATGTGGTTCTGTTGACCAAACTTCCTTGAAAACCTTTAAAAATCAAGCCATCAGCTCCAAAAAATTTTAATGTGGCAAAAAGAAATGGCAGTTTGATTTTCTGCTTTCAGGTTGATTGAAAATTATTTAAAAACAAATTTTTATAACATCGTCGCGATCCCAGATTGTCGTCCATTACTTAACCAAGGGAGATAATTTGTAACTTTGCCAATTTTTATGCAAGTATTGTAGCCTTGAATTAAAGAAAAATCTTCTTAAAAACTTGAATTTTGTTCCTGGGAGTCTGTAGGAACCCTGCACACACGCACACACGCACGCACGCACGCACGCACACACACACACACACACACACATTTTGTAACCATTGCTCACACATACACACACACACACACACACACACGCACACAAGCACGCACGCATGCACGCACACACACATGGATGTGTGTGACTCTGTGAGCAAGAAAAAAAATATATGCAGCAGGAAAAAATGTTTGTGGTTCAAATTTGAAGTGTTGCTCACAAGCCTACATTACCCTTTCATGAGTAACTTTATTGTAAGTGTATGAGTGGCACCTTTTGACATTATTTTCCTTACAAAGTTGTGTGTTTTTACTAGTTAAAGAGAAAAGGGGGGAGAAAAAAAAGCACCGAATAATACAATGTTATCAGTCACACCTATAAAGTAAACAGCAACATGATGAAACACTGGGAGTGAAGCCCTCGTAGGTTGACTGTTTATCAGATGATGTGAGGTGTTGTGCAGTCTGGGTTTGCGAGTCTTGATATGGCTGGACAGTGTAGTTGTGGAGGCAGGCCTCTGAGGCCAGTGATGTCACTAGAACAGAAGGATGCTGAAGAGGGTTTGGGTCTTGATGCCTTTCTGTGTTCTCTGGCAGGAAAGCATCAATTTAACTTGTATACGTGACAAAGGTCATACATTTTCTTTTCATGAATTGGACTTGATTTAAACATATATATATAACTATATGAAACTTGCAAGAAATAAATGTTTAAACTAAGAACAGTTTGTCTCATTTGTCTGAAACTGAGTAACAGCAAATTTCAAAAGGAACCAGGTTACTGTTGATTTAATAACTCTGTTCTCTTAGATTCAGAATTTGTACAAAAGATCCCTCCAGGGGTTGCGACCTTGTCGTGGTCGGAGGGCTTGTGTGGTCCTGTGATCCCTTGGGCTTTGCTGGCGGGGGCATCAATACTTGGCGATAGGCTGGGTTTTTTTTTCAAACTGCTTCTAGGTCCGAGAAGCCAAGATGCTGTCTGGCCTAAGCGTAATGTCACATTGTGGTAAGGAGTTGATGCCCTGGTAGGGCTTCCCATGTCAGATAGGCTAAGGGTGAGGATCCTGACTAAGAGTAACCCGCCTTTCTCCTTTTCTTGTTTTCTGCCTTCCTTATTTGGCCCTTTTCTATCTTCGTCTCCCCTTCAAGTCTTCTTTTCCACACTCCTTTTCTCTCTGTGGTCTCCTTAAGATCCGCCGCGTTTGCTGTGCGGTGCGACCTGTGTCGGAGGGTAATGAGATCCTGGTGATTGAGAGGGCCAGCGCTCTCCAACACATCACTTTGGCTCGGACTCTCCTAGACAGGGAGTACACTTTGGCCCGGGTGTACTAATCGGCTCCCTTCTTGGGGCTGGGTCAAGACAGACAGTCCCCTGCTGGCCAAGTAAACCCCTGCAGTGCTCAGCTCTCTGTTCCCGGAGTTGAGCATGATCATGGGGGATAGGGTTGGTGGTTTCTGTTTGTCGTATGTCTCTCCCGAAGCCTGGAAGGGGTCAAGACATTGGTTTCTTGGCCCTGGCCCCTTAGTTGGACTCCAAGGTGGGTGGGTAAGGGAGAGATGAACCATAATAAAATACCTATGGCTTTTTCAAAAATATATCCCCCCCAAGAAGAAGGGAAGGTAGCATCCCCTATTTCAGGGGATTTCGATTCTGACAGCGATTCGGATATGGAGGTACGCAGAGGACAGGTTTCTGGGCTTCCTGGCTCGTGATGGAAAGGGACGGAACGGGAAAGACCCCTTCAGCTCTGAGCCCTTTGCTATCCAAAAGGGCTTTCAAGGTATAGCAGGTGACCCACGGTCCATCAAGAGGTTGAGGAATGGCTCGTTTCTTATTCAATGTAAATCACAAAAACATCTGAACAGCTGTGAAGGCAACAAAAATTGTGGACAGGGAGATCAGGGTAACTCCCCACAAACAATTGAATTCATCGAAAGGCGTGATTCGCTGCGGGATTTATCTGGTGTCTCAGAGGCAGAGATCAAATCGGAGCTGGCGTCCCAGGGTGTGACGGAGGTGCGCAGGGTGACAGTAAGAAGGGTGCAGAAAGAGTGGCCACCAACACCCTCTTTCTGACATTCTGCAACCCTGTGCTGCCTCCGGTCATCAAAGTCGGCTACCTGAATGTTCGTGTTCAGCTGTATGTGCTGTCCCCGTTGAGGTGCTTCAGGTGCCAGAGGTTTGGCCATGTCAGAGACCGCTGTTCTGGGCAGGAGGTGTGTGGTATTTGCTGCAAGGCACCCATGATGGCCGTGTCGTGATCCGGCACATTGTGCTAACTGCGGTGGCGACCATCCCTCCTCTTCAAGAAACTGTCCTCTTTGGATTCAAGAATCTGCTATACAACGCATCAAAACGGAAAAGAAGATCTCGTTTTTGAAGCCTGGAAACAGGTTGTGGGCAGTCGGACGCCGACAGCTTCTTCCTATGCTTCGGCTGTAAAGAAAGTTTCCCACAGTTCCTACTTGGAATATCCATGGACTAAATATCCAACTTCGAGGAGCTGCAGCTTCTGTGTCAATCTATAAAACCTTCCGTCGTGGCTCTTCAGGAAACTCAAATTCAAAGCCAGAAGACTTTACTCTTTCTGGCTTTAATATTCTTTCAAAACCTGCACAACCATCCACGTTGGGACTGTCGGGCAGTGTTGCCCTTCTCCTACACAAAACTCTGCTGTATAGTCCTGTCGCTCTGTCTACCTTCCTTCAGGCTGTAGCTGCGAGAGTCACTCTCCACAAGACTGTGACAATCTGTTCCCTTTATCTTCCACCTTCTGTCCACGGTTCGTCGTCAGGACCTTGTCAGTCTGATAGGAGAACTTCCTCGACCTTTTTTCCTGTTGGGTGACTTTAACGGTCACAATCCTCTTTGGGGTAGTGTCAGTATGTCATCCAGAGGTCTGCTAATTGAGGATGTCCTTTCGGGTTTGGATTTGTGTTGTCTGAACGACGGATCTGCAACTTACCTCCCACTCTTCCACAGGTTCACTTTCGTGTCTAGATTTGTCAGTTTGTGACCCCTCGCTGGTCCTGGACTATGAGTGGTCTGTCCATGATGATCTGCACGCAAGTGACCATTTCCCTGTCCTTCTACAACCTGTAATAACTGAACACGTCTCTGTCTCTCAACATCTAAATTAAGAAAGCAAACTGGGATCTATTTGCAGCCACTATTTCTAGGAATTCCAGGACACTGATTTTCTTCAGAGTCCGGACCCAGCAGAATCACTGACTAACACTGTGATCCAGTGTGCTAAAGCTTGTATTCCAGTGTCTTCCGATAAACTTCAAATGCCAAAAACACCCTGGTTTGATTCAGACTGCCAACAAATTTCCAAAGTTTGAAAACGGGCTCAGCGTCAGGTATACCAACGACCTTCGGGTCCCAACCCTCGAGCCCATCAGAAACTCCGTGCCAAATCAAGACACACTTTCAAAATCAAGTAAACGTGGTCCTGGAGAAACTTCTGCTCCAGGCTGACATCTAAAACTTCTAAGAAAAAAGTTTGGAACATCATTAGAAAAATCAAAGGGAAGAACACCAACCCCTCCATTCATCACTTGAAACTTGCCGATGCTTGATCACTGACAAAAAAGCTGTTGCCAATCTGTTGGCCTCCACCATCAACAGAACTCCTCGTCTTCAAATAAATCTGCAGCCTTTTTATGAAACAAAGCGATTAGAGAGAAATCTTCATACAATTTCACATCAGACAACTCTGAAACCTATAATCTTCCTTTTTCAATCGCTGAACTCAAATTAGCTTTGCAAACCTGCACTGACTCATGCCCCTGGTCTGGATGACATTCATTATCAGGTTGTGAAACACTTCCAGAAAGCTGTCTTCAGACTCTTCTCAAAGTCTATAACCATATCTGGACCACAGGGTCCTTTCCGTCCTCCTGGCGGAAAGCCCTGATCATTCCCATTCCAAAGCCAGGAAAGGACCTTACCAACCTTCAAACTGTCGCCCAGTCGCTCTGACCAGCTGCCTCTTGTAAGTGATGGAAAAGGATGGTCAACTCCCGTCTGATGTGGAAGCTGGAAACCGATGGTCTTTTGGCCAGTGAACAGTGCGGTTTCCGGAAGTACCACTCGACGGTTTGACCATCTAATCCGTTGGAAACCACCATCCGCAACGCCTTTGTTAACAAGCAGCATGTGGTTGCTATCTTTTTCGACCTCGAAAAGGCGTACGTACACCACGTGGAAAGCAGGAGTCCTCATGGACCTGCACAGACTTGGTTTTCGGGTCACCTGCCTCTGTTCATTCAGAACTTTTTAGCCGATCGACAGTTCCAGGTGCGTGTTGGCAACCACATTCTCTGACATCCATGGGCAGGAGTTGGGTGTTCCTCAGGGGAGCAACCTTTCTCCAGCCCTTTTCAGCATTAAAATAAATGACATTGTCCAATCGGTAAGCCAGGGCACTGAGTCCTCTCTGTTGACGACTTCGCGCTGTATGCAGTTGGAGCTTCTTACGCCAGCGTACAGCGTCGACTCCAACTTTGTGTCAACAGAATCCAACAGTGGGATGAGGAAAGCGGGTTTACCTTCTCCCGTACCAAAACATCAGTCAATTCATTTCCACAATTTTCGTCAATTCTTTGCTGATCCTGAAATTCGTCTGGACAAGTCCACCATTCAAGTTGTAAAAGAAGCCAAATTCCTGGGAGTTATTTTGACCAAAAACTCAACTTTCTTTAGCCACATCAAAAACTTCAAACTTCTTGCCAGAAAGCTCTGAATATTCTGCGGGTCGTTAGCGCACACCGACTGGGGCGCTGATAAGAAGACTTTGCTGCACCTCTACAGAGCCTTGGTCCATTCCAAACTGGACTAAAGGTTGTGCTGTCTACGGCTCCGCAAGATCGTCTTTACCTCAAACTCTTGGACCCTATCCACCATCAAGGGCTTCGTCTCTGTCTTGGAGCATTCCGCACCACCCCTGTGTACAGCCTGTACGCAGAGGCAGGTGAACCCTCACTGTCCAACTGCAGGCTGAAAATGTCTCTAAATTATTATATCCGACTGTTCTCAGAACCGCAGAATCCTGCCTATGACTGTGTCTTTGACCCTCCGTTCCAAAGTAAGTTTGAAAACAACCCGAAATGTATTCCGCCGTTTGGTCTTCGTATGCAGCCTCACATGCGGAATGCAGATCTAGACCTAGGAGTTGTGTCTGATTTTTCCAGGTTTCCAGATCAACCTCCGTGGACCTTTTTCACACCAGAGATTCGTTTCGATCTTGCAGCTTTTCGCAAAGAGTCTTCCAGCTCTCTGGCATACAAGGCATTGTATGCTGACCTCTGTTCGAAATTCCCATCCTGTCAAAAAGTTTTCACTGACGGTTCCAAGTCTGAAGATGGAGTGGCCTGTGCAGCCTACTGCCCTAGGGCTCCTTCTCAGATACTGTTGGAACATATCCATTCAGATGCTTCTGTCTATTCTGCTGAACTTACTGCTCTGGTACTGCCTTTGAAGATAATCTCACGTTCTTCAAAGAGGGACTTTCTGGTTCTGTCGGATTCGCTGTCAGCTTTGGAGGCCATAGCTGGCCGCAACCTTCAGCATCCAGAACTTTTACTTTTTTAAAAACTTTTTAGCAAGTTGAAGGCGGACGGTTACAACATTACTCTTGCTTGGGTTCCTGGTCATGTTGGCATTGGCGGGAACGAAATGGTTGATCGTTTAGCCAAGAACGCCACAAGAGAGAAACTGACCAACACTTATATCCCCTGCTCGGATGTGAAACCCAAAATTAACGATTATGTGAGAGACCTCTGGCAGGAGGATTGGAACACACAGACAAATAACAAACTCTTTCAGATCCGTCCAAACCTTAGGGACTTTCTCCCATCTACATCGGGGGGTCGAAAAGAGGAAACGGTTCTGTGCCGGCTGCACACCGGCCATTCGTATTTTACCCATTCTTACCTTTTAAAGAATGAAGAAGCTCCGTGGTGCATTCCATGTCATGCGCCACTCACAATGAAACATGTTCTTTTAGAGTGTGGGACTTGCACGATGTGAGACACAAACATTTTACAGCGGAGTCCATGAAAATCCTGTTCAGGGATGTCCCGCCTGACGTGATCCTTGAGTTTTTGAGAGAGATTAACATTTTTCATCTGATTTAAGATTTTACGGCAGAAAGATTTTTAACAAAGTTTCTGGTGCGTTTGTAGACGATGTCATTTAACGAGATGTGTGAAAGTTGGGTTGTTTTTTTTTTTATTTTTATTTTTTATGACTGGTGAGTTGATTTTAACATGGTGACAGCCGTGATGTGGCCCTTTGCGGTCGGCTGGGCTATAAGCAACATTATCTTATCTTTTGTACAAAAGATGAACACCAATATTAACAAATGGTTACTTGACAAAGATAATGACAAGCTTCAGAAAAATGGGAAAAATGCAAACTCATGAAGCAGTTTGTTACTGAATTCAAAGAGCAAAAAGGCCAGAAATTATGTGCTAGATCTGTCAGAGAAATCAAACGTGTTAGGAAAATAGTGTGCAAAAGATCCAGAGGATGAAACATTACATGCAGAACTACTCAAAGTAAAATGTAACTTGGAAAATTTTGATAGCTTTTCCTAAAGCAAGGGGGCACAAACAAGAGAGAGAATAAAATGGCTAGAAGAGGGTGAGAAAAACTTCAATTTTTTTCTTAAGATTAGAGAAAAATGAAAGATTAAAGCAAGATTGTAAAAGAAAGGTAGGAAGATATTAATAAAATGGTGTGATGTGCAGAGGGAACAGAGTGCTATGCTAATCTTTACAGCCATTCAACTACTGCAGAAGAGAATAAAACAGAATTTTTTAAGGATGAGTTTTTTTGTGTGTGTGTTTTTTTTCTTGTAGATTAAATATAAACAAGAAAAGAAGCAGAAAATTGTGAAGGATTTTTGAAAGAATAAGATCTTGGTCTGGCAATTAAGTCATTGAATAATGGTTCATCTCCAGGTAGTGATTGCTTAACTATAGAGTATATGAATTTTTTTTCTGGAACCAAATGAAATGTGCCTTAATCAGAACTAAAGATGAAGCCTTCAAGAGAAATGAAATGTTATACAACCAGAGATAATTATTCTCTTGCATAAAGGAAATGATTTATCAAGGGCTAATCATTGCTTAAAGGAAAGGATTTATCAAGGATTTATCATGGAATGTTTTAAGTAACAGACGACCTATGATATTTGCTGCTACAGATTATAAAATATTGGCAAAAGTACTTGCAATGGTAATAAGCAAAGTAATTGGCAAATCAGTTAAGCAATACAAGTAAGATACATTATTTTTTAGTGTAAAGGAAGGAGTGTCTCAACAGTTATCTGAACCATAGATGTTGCTATTAACTACTTAAAAGTTACAAATAACTGTGGATGTTTACTACAATACTAGCCTTAAAAATGACTGAAAGCTGTTGACTCTTAACAAAAGTCATTTTTGCTGAAAACATTGAACATGTTTGGATTCAACGATGGCTGTAAAAAAAATGGAATCACTCATAGCAAAAGAAATATTTTGCATCATCAAGCATGAGGGGACGGTTCTCAGCACTGTTTGATTTAAAATATAGGTAGTTGTTAGGGTTTCCTTTGTCATTGCTGGCTCTTAGTCTGGCAGTGGAGCTTTAAGCAAGAATGCTCAGAGAACATGAAATTAAAGGATTAAGTCTTCCAGCTGAAGGTGACAGTGAGCAAACAACACTTAAAAGAAAGCAACAAACTGATGAAACCATGCTTTTTCTACAGAAAAACCTGATACTATTGAAGCAGCAAGAATGATAAATGAATTTTTTTTTTTTCTTTTTTTTTTTTTTGGGAGGGGGGCAGGGAGCTGGAAGAGAAGTACATTTGGATAAAGAGAGTGACAGAGACAGAGGTGCTTCTTGACCTGCTTGCAACTGACACAAAATAAAATAAAACACACACACACAAAATGAGTCTGATTTCAACAACAACAACAACAAAAGATGAAGAGGCTGTGACTGCTAATACTGAGAAATTTTAAAAGAAAAAAGTAGCTTGTGTAAGGTTGATGCTCAAATTTCACAAGCATGAACATACCACATCCATGCTGAAATGTGTGTGCTACTTAAGTATTCAGTCCAGAATTTTGTTCCAACATTGATCAGTTTGCACCTCATAGAGCTCTTTCATTGGTGCTGGCCCTGGTTATCCTGACATAAAACTTTGTTATAGAATTTCAGAATCATCACAGATTTCTCTGCTTGAAATTGAGGTTGCACCACCTGGGGAGAGCTCACTGCCATAGTATGGTACCACTCCCTTTTTTTTCCTTTCCTTTCCTTTCCTTGTCTGAATATTTTTTTTTGTTGCTCATTTTTTCTTTTTCTTTTTTTTAAATTTTCAAATGTATTTTACTAGTAGCTGACAAGTACCCTTTGTATATATATATATATATATATATATATATATATATATATATATATATATATATATATATATACAAGTGCAGTGGTACCACCTGTCCACTGTCCACTCTCACTGACAGACATCACCTCCACAATCACCTGCCCGTCATGTGCAGGGGAGAGCTCTCTGCACATCGCGGTGATCCTGGGAGACATGGAAGCTGTGCAGCTGCTGGTGAAGAACGGGGCCAACGTCCATCAGCGAGCCACCGGCCGCTTCTTCCTGCCCGAGGACCAGAAGAACAAGCCTGTGAAGAACACCAACTACAGTGGTAAGACCTCTGGTCTGTTCTCCTGCCTGACTGCAGCAACAACATACCCACTACAACAGGGGATAGGGGTACCACGACAGAAGCTTAGGAAGGGATCGTCATAGCATTGTGTGTGTTGCGATTCATGTGAAACAAAGTAGAGTTGTTGTACGGTCATTGACTTTTTTCCCTTCAGAACATATGTGATGTGCTGTGGGGTATCCACCTTCCACATGAGCCCGACAAATTGGTCTGAGACCCAGAATGTATCCACCTTCCACATGAGCCCGACAAATTGGTCTGAGACCCAGAATGTATCCACCTTCCACATGAGCCCAACAAATTGGTCTGAGACCCGGAATGGTGGTGGCAGATAGGTTTATAGTGTTTGATGTGTGCTAGGACGGGGTTTCACCTGCGGATGGACATGTTTGATTCCTAGGCCAGTCACTGCCATGGGTTTTACCTTGCAAGTTCTGTAGCCTCTTTTGCTGAAGAAATTTCAGTTGTGAGGTTTGTTTGTTGTTTTTCCTTTTAAGGATTTGATTTTCACTTGAATAAAACCTCACCAATAAACATGTTTGTCTTATAATATTTTCTGCTTACTATGATTATTTATTAATACAGAATGAGAGGATGCATTTTTTCCCCCCAAAGTTCAACTATATAACTTCCACTGGTTTCATGATTACCGGTGAAAGGGATTAATGAGTCTTGTTGTATGTTTTAATCAGTGTGTGGTGACATACTTTTTATGCTATCAGTAGATTTGGGAACTAGTGGCATTACACACACACACACACACACACACACACACACACACACACACACACACACACACACACACACACACACACACACACACGGAATCCAAAGACAGCAGCACATCTATTTTTTCACAAAATTTCGTAATTGATAAATGAAATTGATTAAACACAAGTTTTGATAAAGTTTGTCTCTGATAAACCACTAATGTACAAACATAAACACAGCCTTTGTCTCCTGGGGTATATTCCATTCTGACTGTACCTGGCTCATGCAGATCATAAATTGAACATTTGATCATGCCTATGGTTTTTGTGTGACCTAATATTTGCATACAAGGTTACTAATATAAGCCTTCATTTCTTTGAATTTTTATGGAATAAATGAATCATGATTATTTGGTCAAATTTAATTTTAAAAAAAAATCTCTCTCTCTCTCTCTCTCTCTCTCCTCTCTCTCTCTCTCTCTCTCTCTCTCTCTCTCTCTCTCTCTCCTCTCTCTCTCTCTCTCTCTCTCTCTCTCTGTATATATCTGCATGTATATAAAACTGATTCTGATGTATTTTGAAAATTATGATTATAGAAATAAATTGGTAGTAATGTTTTTCTTACATTGTTTATGATTGTTGAAGATGTGGTATAATCTTCCAGGTTACTGCTATTTTGGGGAGTACCCTCTGGCCTTTGCAGCGTGTCGAGGTAACGAGGAGATTTATGACTTTCTGATTAATCATGGTGCCGATCCCAATGCTCAGGATTCCTTCGGCAACACCGTCCTTCATATGCTGGTCATCCATGAACAGTCGGTAAGAATTGATGGGGAAAGATGAAGCTGGGAGAGGTCCTGAATGTTTAACCCCTTAGCTGCTATTGACATCTGTGCTGAGGAGTATAGTGATGAAAGAGTAAAGTGATGGAGATTTGCAGACAGATGGGGAACAGCAAACAGCATTGTCTGTCTTTTCTTCAGTCATTTGGAGCAGGGTACATTTACTCAGGGAAGTGATGACACCTTAAAATCTAGCTGGCTTAGTTACTATCCTTCAGATTTCATTTCATTTGTCTGTCTTCTGTAAGCTTCAGTAGTCAAGTTTTTAAAACAGAAGAGTGTCCAAAAGTGAGAAATTAATAAATCAGTAAGAAAAGTAAAGAAAATAAAAGATTTTCTTGCAATGAGAGGATGAATATGGTTTGTCTTGAAAAGACTTGTTGTACAAGTGAGGTGAACACTGTGTGTGTTCATACCCACAAAAAACACACACAACACAACGACAAAGGAAACAAACAAAGAAACAAATTCTTGCATCTTAAAATCTGTTTCTTTTGTTCAGCATTTTAGTTTCAATCTGTGTTTTCTTGTGATTCTTGCAACAGTCTCCCTCGCCTCCTCCCTGAATGCATGTTCTTTCTTTTCAGTATGAATATGATGTGCTGCTTAACTTCTCCTTGAACAGGCATGAATTCTGTGTTCAGTTGAAATTCCACCACAGCTTTGTTTCTTTTTCGTCAGATTTGCCCCAAACTCTTCTCACACTTGTTTCCGCTCTCTTTCCCATTGCCTCTCCACCCTCTTCCTTACTGCAACCTTCTCAGTTCTTCACTCTGGTGTTTAGAACCATTGCCCCATGGCCTGTCCCCCAAACGAACTGTGACTGTTGTGTGCGTGCAGAAATTGTTCCAGCATGCGGTGCGTCACCCCAAGCAGCCAGCCAGGACGAACATTTTGAATAAGCAGAATTTGACTCCTCTGACCCTGGCAACCAAACTGGGTCGTTCGCATATCTTCAAGGACATGCTCGACCTTGGCAGCATCGTGAGTCATCCTCAGTTTTGTTTGTTTCCCCTCCTATGTAATACTTGATCAGACTATGAATAACATGTTTGTTTTATTTTATATGATTGTTTTGTGAGCATGTTATTTTACCAGTTTGAATAGCCAAGAAAAGAGAGGGAAAAAAAATTTAATGATCTTCATTTGTTTTCATTTGTTCCTTTAATGTGTGCAGGGCTCAGTTGTGAATTGAGAGGCTGGGCACTACTTATCCAGTGCCTCATGTTAATTCCAGATCTCAGCCTTTCTGCAGTATTGAGACCAGACAATGGACAAAGTTGAGAATCCTGGTTTATTTCGGTTACCTTCTCCATGGTCATTTCCTTCCCATTTCTTGACAAAGTGCATATGCTTTTGTTTATATTAGCTTATACTGTCATACATGTCATTGCTTAGAGTGTAAATGCGTTAGTTCAAAACTTGCAGAATGATGAACCCAAGAAATTTCAGGTATGTGAACGGAACTAAACATTGTTAATCATAGATGAATTAAAGGACAAGAAGGGTAAAAGTGGCGTTTGGAGAAAGAGAGGAGAGAGAGCCAGTGTGTGTGTGTGTGTGTATAAGCGTGCGTGTGCATGCACGCCACTTTCATAACCTCCATTTGTTCTCTAATGTACAACTTCATGCTCAAAGCTTCCCTAATCCTGTGGGAAAGAGATGGAAGGTCACCTTTGAAGGAGAAAGTAGTGGAACAGCAGTGGTAATGGCAGGTGGGCTGAGTAGGCTGGAACAGTAGGTTAGAAGGTGTGTTTGCTTCTAGCCCACCAGCCCTGATGCGATGATCTCATGGTTGGCTGTGCTGTTAGCAGCATGACCTAGGAAAAGTGAACAGTAGATGATAGTATAGTAACGCTTGCTCCTAAACAATTGAAGGAACATTACCCCAAGCTGCTGACGGTGTCCATTCACTTAGCACACTGGCAGGTAAGAGGCGCACAAGCAAGGACATTTTCCCTCACAAAAAAAAGCTTTTGAGCCTTTACCAGTGTGACATGATGACTGTTGACAGGAATTTTGGCGGTTCAGCAACACCATCTGCTCCGTCTATCCCCTGACTGCCATCGATTCCATTGGGCCTGGTGGAGAGACCAGTGAGTTAGTGTGCTGTATAAGTGTGGTAATGCTTGTTTAAGTATAGTGTATACATCTGCACATGAATATGTCCATGCACATACGTCTACAAGAACAAAAGAGGGAGACAGAAACAGGACCAACAGACGGACAAACATGCAATCTGTCATTCAAATAAAACCAGGTTGTCTTTAATACTCATGTGCATGCACAAGCTCACAGATTCTGCCACTGTCTGTCTGACCTGGAGACATGCACTATGCAAGACATTTTTCCTTCTTTTTAATCCCTCAGAAAGATCTCACAGCTTTACCGTTGGTGTGTCGGCTTTTAATCTCACTACCAAGGTATGCTTATTGTATCTTTGGGCATGATGTCTAGATCATACCAATGGTTTTTAGCTTTTTTTTTCTGTCGTCCATCCCATTCTCATGTGAGGACTTGTTCTTCCATGAAGGATGAAATAAGATTTAAACAGATGTGTACACACACAAAACCTCATTGTAAAATCTGATCTTTAAGAACTTGGAAGAGTCTGGAGTCAGCACAGACGTTGACTCCAAGTAGAGACTCTCCTCCAACCACGGTGGCTCAAGCATTGATTAAATCCAGAAACTTTGGATCAGGAGAGCATTGCTTTGTCCACTAGTTCAACCAGGTCACTGATAGAGAAGATTTTCTCCCATTTATGACTGTCAGCTTCACTCTGCAAAGTGGACTATTTTCGTGACCTTGATTAGACCAGTGCCTTTGGTTTGGGTGCATGAACAGAAAGTTTGGGATAACCAGCTGCTGTGGTGCAGTGGTTAGCGTTGTGGATCTAGAGGCTGGGAGGTCATGGATTCAAGTCCTGTCATAGGCATTTATTTGTCAGAGTTTTCTGCTCCAGCCAGCTGCTGACCAGAGTTGAGAGCACAGTGGGCTTAAACGGGAAGACTGAAACCACACTGTCCAGTTTCGTTGACTTTACGGATCGATCCATGGGAATGTTGCTTAAATGTCCTGACCAACACTGCAGGTGTCTGTCTCCTAGCCCTGATTGACACCAAAGGATGTATAGGATAGAGCCTTGTGATATAGTCTCTGACCAATTAAAAAAAAGTCACAAATTCTGTAACCCTTCATGCCCATCTTTTGTGGTGACCTCAGTTTCCATTTCCTCTTCACTTTCATGCTGTCAAGTTCAGCAGAGTTGGCAGGTTCATTGGAACTAACATTGGATGAATGTGGTGTCTCCCTCCAAAGGGTTCACTCACTCAAGCTCTATTACAAAGGAATAACAGTCGTTGGAAGGGGGCTTAGTATGTAGTGTTTATGTGTATGTTAGGACAGAAGAGGCACCTCTGAACATCAGCAAAGTGTGTCAGCCGCAGTGCAGTGTCTCCTGTGGCAGGTTGCCTCAGGACATAGTGATATTGGCTGCTCCTTGTGCACTGCCGGTGCTGGGATGTAACAGCACAAAACCTGAGTGTGGCTGTGTATGGGAAGCCAGAATAAGCAGCTTGGGATTAATGCCACTGGGGCACAGAAGATGAGACAACTAGAAAAAGAAAATGTCAGCGTTTTGCTGATATCAGGTAATCATGGCAACTGCTGGAGATTACCTTTGAGAAACTGCTATGTAAGTCACTGTTTATGGTATCAACATCAAAATGTACTGTGCCAAGTAACTGTTTGGGTTAGACAGGATGGGCCAGTGAGAAGAGAGCACACAGTTTGTCTAGTTTTAGCCGCTTGTTGGCTGACGACAGTAGATGGGTGTGTATGTATGAAAACTTTGGCAGTATGTGTATGTTTACAAAATATGTTTAAGTTCTGTGTGCATTATCTGGTTTCTTTATCATTTAGTATTCTATAGAATCAACATTACTGCTAATTGATAGGCAGGTGATCATGCTAAGGGCAGGTAAAAGCCCTATCTACCTACCATGGTAGCAGGTCAGAAGAAAAAAAAGTCCTGCCTGCGGTTACTCTAGAAATGCAGAGGAACTGGTCAATAACTTCCAGAGGAAATCCTTAAAGAAGATTTTGGGAAGGTGCGTTTAAAAAATTCCGTTTGCTTCTCTCTGCCCCATGATTCAACTAGCTTTAGTTTTAACATTTGTGATTAAGCTATCTTCTTCCTGATGCATATGTAGCCTCCTTTTTAAAACTGTTGAGTGTTCCTGCAGTTACAGTTGTACCATGGATGGGGTTCCAAAGAGCTATCTGTAACAGAAAGTGTACATAAAGACTAGTTTTAAACAAATGGTCTGTTTGATGTTATAGGATAACCTCTATTGTTACAGGGTTTTTTTGTTTATGAGAACAGATCATTTGTCATTTGGGATAGTAATAGTCAAATGTAATTTTCAAGGTGTCTGTTTCATCACCTCTGTCAGATTTCTGAACCATTCTTCATTGCTGTTGTCATGTTGACAGATTGGCATTCTGCCCTGATGATCATTGTGAACGGAGAGAACGGATGAACACTTGGAGATGTTGGAAGGGGTGTCATTCGACAGTTGCTGGAAGACAAGTGGAAAACCTTTGCCAGGGTGAGTTCAGTGACAATCTAACAATTTTGTGTGTGCTTTCCTCTGTCTGCCTTTGGCCAGGTTTTGAGGTCATTGTGAGAACAGGCATAAAAGGTCACAGAGTTTGGGATTTCTTTGCCGGATGGTCAAGGAGGATGACAGAGAAGGCTGTAGTATTCCATTCTGGTTTGAGACTACAGGACAGTGCTGTACTCACTATGCATGCTTTCGTAATGTGTCCTAGCATCGGCCAGACCTGAGAGATTCTGACACCTGCAGTATTTGTCAAGAAAGCATTTTTAAAGTGGATGAAACCCAGCGGAGTGGTTCCAGTCTTTTTACTTTAGCCCATATACCACATTCAGTACCTCTGGGTAGGAGCTGGCCAGGGACAAAAAACAGTCTCACAAATGCATGCCTCTGATGCCACTTGAATCCAGGCCACTCAGCCCAGATCTTTGACATGGAGCTTCACACCATGGCGGCTGTTGATGGGAGGCAAGCTGGCATGCATCAGGCTTAAAATCCTCCTCGGATCCGAGAAAATTCCTCGGAAGCCAAAAAATTCCTCGGGAAAAAAAAATCGATTTCCTCGGGGAAAGAAACCCGATCTAAAACGCCCCAAACGCGTCCGCATTCGCATATGGTTCTGATTCGTATTCGGTTCAAAGTCGCAAACAGCCATTTCGCACCGGTAGCTTTAGGCGCCTAATCTATCAAGATGGCGACTGTGAGAATCATCGAACGTGGAGAGAAGTTTGACAAAAGCGGGATCAAAAACAAATGGAGGTGGAGTGGACTTTAAAGTCCGTGAAAGTGAGTCAGATCCCGATGAATTCGAGCGGATCGGTCAACATATTCGAAAGGTTGACGTGCCAGGCAGTGCAAGATGTGTACTGTGCACCACAGACATCGTCTACACTTTCCGCGGGATCGTCGCACTGAAAGAGCATCTTGTCACAAAGAGACACCGCGATCGCTGTGCTGCGTGCAAGGCACTTCTGGACTTTCAGGTAAGATTTGCAATCTTGTATATAATTTGGAAATCATGGAAAAGATCATACGAAATTCAAGGGACATAACATTAACAAACGGAATAAAGAGCATACTGTCGGAATTAGATTCTTTCCTTTTTCCCGGATCTCCCTTGAATTTTGTATGATGTTCTCCGTGATTACACTTGTATTTTACTTTGATTGTCAAGATTTTTGTTTGTTTGTTTGTTTGTTGAAAGGGAAGGGGGGGGGGGGGGGTCACCTGATACTGTTACTGTACTGTACAGTTACTGTGAATGAAGATTGTTGATGATTGCCATGATGTTACTTAGTTTAGTGGCTCAATAGATCTATTACTTTAGTCATTGGAACCATTCAGTGTTTATCAGTCATCAGGCCAAACTAATACTTGCAATTTTCAACACAGATACTGTTGGGACTATTCCAAGGCTATTGTGATTACAGTGAAGTGATTCTGTGTGATCAACCCCCCCCCCCCCCCCCCCCCCCTCTCTCTCTCTCTCTCAATCCCTCCCTGTCTTTAGATCCACTGTCTTTCTCTTCTTAATCCTCACACACACACACACACTACACACACACACACCACACACACACACACACACACACACTTCAGGTATTCATGCAGATAGCCCTCCCCTGCTGAAAGAGGGATACTGAGTTGACAAGTCAAAGTCCACATCCATTCTGGACCAGGTCAAACAGGGGTGAAGGAGCCTAGTTTTGATTACATCATTGCCTTGCATCAGACCTGGAGGCAGAATGTATAAATCGCTTATAACATACCATTCTTTCTCCAAGGCTTGTACTCTTTCTGTTTATGTAGATTTTAGCCTCCTGCCACCCCCTCCCTCCTCCCCACAGCACCTCTTGCCAGTTCTGACCTACCTATCTGCCAGTCTGTCTGTCTTCTTCCTTCCCTCCCTCCCTCCTTAACACACACAGGACATGTATACATGTGCTCAGGCAGACAGACAACACAGAGGGTGGAGGGTGGGAATGGAGAGAGATCTATATCTCACAACACTCTGGGTCTTACCACTCTCAAACCACCTCCAGAAAAGAGAGAGGGTGAAGGGGGTGGGGGAACCCCATCCCTGCTGGTTATAGTCTTCCACTGACATTCTTTAGTGTCTCTATCTTTGTATATCAGTCTCCCTGTCCCCTTCCCCCATTCTAGACACTATTATGCAATCCTTGCATACACTGTAGCATTGGAAGTGGTCAAGGTCAAAACTGGTCAAGGGGGTGAGTGGCTTTGGTTCAGTCACAGAGCCAATGATAGTGAACAGTAAACAGTCAGTGCCATGATAGTATCCATGGATTGCAGCTCTTGTTAGCTCCAGAATACTGGAAAACACTTTTTATTGTTTTTCTTGTTATTCTTCTCCATATCCATAACGCCTGGAAGCTGAAGATTGTGTTGCCCAAGGAGTACAAGTTCATTCATAATCACTATCAAAACGGGTCCAAAGGTGCAGTTAGTACTAGGTCACAAAAGTACACTTTTTTGTCTTGGAATACTATAATTTGCGATATTGAATACTATTTTTTATATTCTGAGTAGACAGGTCTGCAATTATATTTTGCAGGACAATCTCTTTCCGAAGAAGCTGCATACGGAGCCCATCCGATGTTTGCCAAAAAAGCCAGTGGATCCCTCGCTTACTCGAAACAATCCCGCTTGTGCCTCTTGAAGACAGGGCACGAATGCCGAAGCCATGGTGAGTAGTAACTATAAAGCTTGGCTTTCAATATTAATTGAAGTATGTTTTGATCGCACAACACTTCTGTGTTTTAGTCTTCCTCTTGGTATTTTGAATGACTGAAAGGGCCTGTTCTTTGAAATGTGATGCTACAAAACAGTGATCCCAACAATTTATGTTGCATGTAATTTTGCTGTTATATCTAGAACAAATCCATTTTTAGGGTGTGTTTGTTTGTTTTTTTACTTTAAGTTAACCCTTAAAGCTGTCAAAGTCAAGTGGTTTTATGTCAGAAATATTTTGAAGGTGTAATTATATGTTCAAATCCAAACACTGCAATCACGTACACATTTTAAACACACTGTTTGTTATTCTGTTCACAGCTCATCAGTTTCGTGGCAGAAAATAACCTCGCCCTAGCTGCTGTGCCAAAGCTGGTGGATCTGACTAAAGCCCTGGCGCATGATGTGAAAGCTCTCGACAACATGGCAGCCTCCAATACAACAGCATCATATAAACTTAAGTTTGGAGTTGCTTCTTTTTTCCAAGAAGAGCTCCTTGCAGAATTAAGATCATCTTATTTTTCTCTGAACATGGACGAAGCATGAATTCGAACTATGAGAAAGTTGTGACAGTGCTTGTTAGCCATTATTCTGAGAGCCAAGAGAAAGTCGTCATTAATCATCTGACCTCCTTTTCTTTAAAAAAGGTCACAAGTAAGAAACTCTTTGAAAAGTTGGAGGAAGTCTTTACTGAGAAGGATTTGCCATGGTCCAATTTGCTTTCTGTCATGATGGATTCCTGCGCAGTGATGAGAGGAAAAAGGGCAGGGTTGGAGACTCTGATCCGGTCAAGTAAAGCCCCCCATCTCTTAGATGTAGATGGGGACACGTGCCATCATGCACACATTGCTGCAAAGGCCTTTTGCTCTCCCTTCGGAAAGTACATTGAACAACTGATGACAGATCTGCACACTGACAGCAGATGGTCTCCATATCCCCGCAGCCTTCTTGCAGATATTTGTTTGGCTCTTGGGATCACACCTACCTCGCTGAAGGGCTATGTTCCACACCGCTGGCTGTCGCTTACTGAAGTAGTGGCAGACACGTTGAGGCTGTATGATGCTCTGCTGGTATTTTACTTCTCCTTCTTGATGAAAGTGATGAAAAGCTGTACAAAGTTTACATTGAGCAAGTGTTCGCGAGAAGAAATGTAAGTGAGAAAACGAAAGCTGCTATCAAGAAAATTCAGAAGGAGGCCAAGTCGCCTTAAATCTGCCACCAATGATGGCCGAAAGAGAAAGAGACGGATAACAGAGAAACTGTTTTATTCATCGGACAATACATTGCTCCAGCTGAATCTGTACATCAATGTACTCTCTACTCTTTTCAAATACATCAAAGTGTTTCAAAGACAGGAACCCATGATGCACGAACTGCACTCAAAACAAGGAGGAGCTGCTGAAAGAGTTCTTGGGGTACTTTGTGCGGCCAGAGCTTCTTGCAGGGGGGCCAGTGAAGTTGAAGAACTTGACCTGGATGACAAGAAAAGCCATCTTATCCGAGTCTCAATTTTTCCTTGGGACATATGTTCTCAAAGATTTGGCCCGCAGAACAGCTGATGACAGCATCAAGAAAAATCTCCTGATGCTTGCTAGGGAAGGGTTTGTTTCTTGTGGCAAAGTGCTGATTGAGAAAATGCCTCTGAACAACAAAGTGTTGCGGTGCTTTGCATGTGTCCGACCCACAAACAAGGGAACAACCACAGGCCAAAAAGAACTTGGAAACTGTCTACTCTTCTCCCACTGGGTCTCACAGATCAGGAAGAAGATGAGTTTCAGCGGGAAGTAAGAAGCTTCCAAAGTGATCGTTCAATTCCAGTGATAGGAAAGGATGAAAGAGTGGATAAATGTGGACAGGATTGGACAATGAAAAGTACCCTGTGCTGAAACGAGCTGTCAAAGGAGCATTAAGTTGCTTTCACGGCCCGATTGTGGAATCATCATTCAGTGTCATGGAGAGGTCTCGATACATCATCAACAAACATGGACATCGAAACATATTCAGCCATCCAGACTGTGAAAATGAGCCTTAAAGCAAGTGGGAAATCAGCTTTTGCAATACTTCAAGAAACAGGATTTCTTGAAGGAACTGTGCCTCGGCGGCTTGTCCAGAATATGATGACTGCCGCAAGGAAGGACAAAGAGAGGAGGAGCGAACCAACAGCTCAAAGGTCAAAAGGTAACGTCCCTTGGTGTCTCAGCTAAAAAACTGACAACAAAAAGGAAGGCTATTGATGATATCACAACAGCACAGGACCAAGAAAGCTACAAGCTCTCCAAACTTGGATGCTGCACAGAAGGAGAATCCATGCGTGGAGTCAAACACTGAAAATAACAGTGTCTCATCAAAAAAAGCAGACAGGACAAAAGGCCAGAAGCACTGTCACTACCACTGATACAGCCTCAAAGTCAAAGAAAGCTTCAGACCCCCAACCATAGATGTTCATGCAGAAAAAGAATCCACGTTCGCAGTCAAGCAGTGCCTTGAACAAAAGACTCGCCATGAAAAGAAAGGCCATTGATCCCACCCGTAGTTCAAGTGCAGGACCTACAGACTTGGATCGATCTTTAACACTTGAAGCTGAACATAGGGAGAATCGGTCTTCAAGCAATGTGCCTTCTGCAGTCAGCATCCGTACTACAGAAGTAATTGAAATTGAAATGCCTTCATCACCAAGAAGAAGAAGCAGAGCACCCTGTCATGCTTCTTCCGACCCCATCCTAAAGTTTAAATGGGCAGCTTTCCCCTGCAGACAAGGGAAGGGAAAGAATATTTCTGCAGCTGGCTGTGCTTGTCGTAAGAGGCGACAGAACCAGCCCCTCTCAGATTGCTTAGTTCCACATTCCAAACGTGAGTTTTGAATTTTGATAACTGTGTCTCCACCAATAACCATTTTGTTTTGTCTTGATAACCTGTTGGTCTTTTTATGCTCTTTTCACATGAAATGTGTTGATATAAATATCATTTTAGATTTAGATGTTTAAGACCTTTGTCTTGTCTTTGACAGTGGATTGAATATCTGTATGGATGTACCTTTTCTGCATTAAATCTTGCACTTTTCTGTGCAATTTTTTTTCCCAAAAATAGGGCTCAGAATGAGCCAGAGTGCACAGATTTGTTCTAGATTTTCAAAATTTTCTGGGGGGGCATGCCCCCAGACCCCCCTAGTAGGGCGTGCCTGCTTCGCAGGCACGCATTCGTGGCTTCGCCACTTCAGAAATTTTCCTCTGATTTTTGGATAGACCATTTTAAGCCCTGATGCATTGTCCAAACTTCAATGTTGCCTGTTTGTTTCCTTGGCCTTTTCAGTGCACTGGTCTGTATGCTGGTCATTCAGTGTGTGTAGTGTAACAGAAGCCTGCACTAAAAGGTGTGCTTCAGGAAAACACTCTGGTTTTTAAATTCATATGTCAGTGTTGTGCGTAAACATTGTATTACAGGGTCTGATGGGGAGCCATGTGGCATGATGCTTTCTTCTCTTTGATTTGCACTGTAGCGTCAATCAAGCTGTTGTGAATAAATAACACCTTTCCTCTATAAAGGGAATGGCACTTTCAGTTTTGTCTGTGTTGCTGCATGTCTGCTGTTTGTGATTGGTTATCTGACTGGATGTTTGTTGTGTCTGTCTGCTATTTGTGATTGGTTAGGTGACTGGATGTTTGCTGTTTCTGTGTGCTGTTTGTGATTGGTAAGGTGACTTGATGTTTGCTGTCTCTGTGTGCTGTTTGTGATTGGTTAGGTGACTGGATGTTTGCTGTTTCTGTGTGCTGTTTGTGATTGGTCAGGTGACTTGATGTTTGCTGTCTCTGTGTGCTGTTTGTGATTGGTAAGGTGACTGGATGTTTGTTGTGTCTGTCTGCTGTTTGTGATTGGTAAGGTGACTGGATGTTTGTTGTGTCTGTCTGCTGTTTGTGATTGGTTATCCGACTGGATGTTTGCTGTCTTAGTGGATGTTTGCTGTTGATAATCTTACTGCGTATTTGCTGACTGTACATGCATTTAACTGTCAGTAAGTTTACTAGATTTTTACTGGCTCTGTCCGCACTTTGCAATCGACTGTTCTGTCAGTAAGTTTACTAGATTTTTACTGGCTCTGTTCGCACTTTGCAATCGACTGTTTTACTGGATATGTGCTCATCATGACTGTCTGCATATCATGACGCTTAATGTTTCTGCATAATTGCTGTTTGCTGAGCATCATTCCTTCCTGCTGTGTGCAGTTTGTTGAACTACAGGTCTGCTAGAGGCATCGGAGAGCAGTGTGACCATTCTGGTTTCTGATAGCAAAGATTCTTATCAGGCATTGTTTGTCTGTGACAGAGGCGTTTCATCGAGCGTCTGATCATCGCCGTGGTGCACCTGTTGCTGTTGAGTGTGGCCATTTACACCCGTCCTGATGGGAACACCTGCTAAGCTACAGAGGCTTAACAGATGCTGTGAGTTCCTTGGCCTGTACTGCATTCAGTATGCTCAGTAATTGGTTACAACTGGTAAGATATGTGAAAAGTGCACATACCCAGAGACCTCGAGCTCTTGGCACTGTTTGCCAGAATTGGCTGGCACTGGAGGGTTCCATTTTCCCTGGATGTGATATTGTGCAAAGAGACAACTAACATCAACATTGTTGCCGATCCAGCCATGACAACTCTCTCACATGCTGTTGTGTGTGAGTGTGGTGTGCATGTGTGTGTGTGCATGTGTGTGTGTGTGTGTGCGTGTGTGTGTGTGTGTGTGTGTGGTGTGTGTGTGTGTGTGTGTGTGTGTTTGTGTGTGTGTGTGTGTGTGTGCTGCTTTTGGAGAGGGGATGAACAAGAGAGAGGGAGTTTGGAGGAGAGAGAAATGGGAGTGGGAGATGAGAATGGTGGTGATAGTGTGAAGGGTCTGTTAGGAAACAGAAGCTCTGGTACCGCATACCATCTGGCAGACCATGCGCTTTTGAGTGGCTTTGTCTCTCAGGCAAGTTTAGTGAAGAAAGATCCCCTCTCATGCATTGACATCATCCGCCTGTTTCTGCTGGTGCTAACTAGAGTTGTGAAACACAGCCGTACCAGTCAGCTGGTGCCAGTTTCCAAAACAGACGGTTCAAAGGATGTTTGTCAGTGTCTTTGATGTCCACTGATTGCAGTTCAGTGGATGAAGGTGAGATCAGATTGTTTGGAGGTACCCAGGGTCAGAGGGCCCATGGATGCTGAAAGGGGTGGTCAGTTTGGAAAATTATGGGCACGTTTGCGTTTGTGTACAAGTGTGTGTGTGTGTGTGTGTGTGTGTGTGTGTTGGAATTGGAGGCGAGTTTGTTATACTCAGTGCTACTGCAAAGCTTAACCTCTTCCCTGCTTGCCCGTGTCTATTACGGGGTCGTTTCCGCGATCCTGTACGCCCGTAACCGTGTCTATTACAGGGTATCTTCGTCATCGAAATTTCGAAAATCGGTACAGGAAATAACCCTAGAAATTGTCTCTGACTCTACTGGGGTGTTTAAATAACAGTTCTATCCCTTTATCGGTGTACTGAAGTGTTTGTAAATTGTCGGTTTAGTGTTCAATTAGGGTCGAGCTGATTATCATAATCAAGATGGCGGATCAGAGACGAAGCTCGACACGGCGACTTGTTTTGAAGCGTTATAGCGCACTGGAAGTTTTAGATGAAGTGTTGAATGATATTGATGGTGGTGACGAAGACTTCCAAGCATCAGGTGACAGTGATAGTGATGAGGGAGAGACGGACGGTAACCAGCACCATCCACTTTTGTCGGAACTCGTGGCTGTCACGAAGAAGAAGGCCCGGACTTCGACCCACGTGATGTTTGGTCAAGAGCGATACCGGCCATGATTCCGACCAAGAATCAGAACCAGAGCCGATTCCCAGCACCAGCACAGCACCCCCTACTGTCATGAGAGGTCGTGGTAGGGCAGGGGAAGCGCTAGAGGCACTGGACAGCATCAAATAAGGGGGCGTGGCAGAGGGCGTGGAGCTCGACAGTATTCCAATGCAAATCAGTGGGAACTGATGGGAATCGTGCGACTGCCTGCAATTGAGCTGTACTGGTCGAAGAAAGTGCTGTACCGCATTCCAGTCTTCAGCTCAGTAATGACAAGAAACAGATTTCAAGTAAGTTTCTTTACTCTCTCTGAGTCTCTCTCTCTGTTTACTTGTTCTCATTTTCCTTCCACCCTCCCTCTCCAACTCCTTTCTGTGTGAAGTCTTTCTTTTTAGCATTACAATAGATGAGGATGATGTGTGTGTGTGTGTGTGTGTGTGTGTGGTGTGTGTGCTTCTCTGTAATGATGTGTGTGTGTGCACTTCTGTTTTGTGTTGTGTGTGTGTGTGTGTGTGTGTGTGTGTGTGTGTGTGTGTGTGTGTGTGTGCTTCTGTGGGGTGTGTGTGTGTGTGTGTGTGTGTGTGTGTGTGTGTGTGTGTGTGTGTGTGTGTGTGCTTCTATGTGGTGTGTATGTGTGTATGCTTCTATGTGGTGTATTTGTGTGTCATTGTTTATGGTGTGTGTGTGTATGTGTGTGCTTCTGTGTGGTGTGTATGTGTGTATACTTCTATGTGGTATATTTGTGTGTCATTGTTTATGGGGTGTGTGTGTGTGTGTGTGTGTGTGTGTGTGTGTGTGTGTGTGTGTACAAATGTTTGTATGTGTACTTGATTGTTTCTGGTGTGTGTGTGTATGTGTGTGTGTGTGTGTGTGTGTGTGTGTGTGTGTGTGTGTGTTTGCTTGTTTACACACACTGATCAAATGTTTTCAATCCTATTTCAGATCATCCTACAATTTATCCACTTTCACAACTCTGCGATTCCACCACCAGACCATCCCCAGTATGACCGGCTGTACAAGATCCGCCCAGTACTGGACCACCTCCATGAAAGATTTCAGGAGGTGTATGAGCCACGGTGAGTGGTGTGTGTGGGTGAAAGCCTACTCCTTTGGAAGGGTAGGCTTATATTTCGCCAATACATCCCCCTCAAGCGTGTCAGGTTCGTGATCAAGTTATACCTCTGCTACCGGTCCGATGATGAAGTGAGGCTGATGGAGAGGCATTTCATGTTCCCCATCCCACCAACACCCAACGAGGCAGCACCACAGAGGGCCTGCAGGTCTGCACCAAGAAGCTGAAGATCAGGCGTGATGTGCAGTCCCACTGCCCCTCCTGTCCCTCCAAGCCTGCACTGTGCTATCCACAGTGCTACATGGATTATCACACTAAGTTCAACCACTGGGAGTAGTGTGGATCCTGTAGCACAGCTTAGTTTTGCAGTGCATTTTTTTTCCATAGATCTTCTTCAGTTAGTCAGTGCGTGCTTTTATTTCTGTGTTTTTATATTCTTGAGTGCGTGTGTGTTTTTCTTTTTTTTCATCTTCATGGTGGTGTTTCTTCTGAAACTGTTCAACTGGTGGAAATAATCAGACTGGGTTATATTAGTGAGGCTGCTCAAACCCAAGAACAACCCCAGAAACCTGCGAGATGTACAGAAAGAAGTACTGGATTAGTGTACAGACATGTACTGAGTGAGTACCAGATGTTTCTCCTCGCGTCCAGTGAACACTAACATCAGTTTTTCTAGTGTTTTGTGTGTTTTATATACAGCAATATGACTGTTTTTCTTTTGAAACTGTCATAAAATTTGATTTCATCAAATTTTACTGTTTACTAACAAAATCTGATTATTAGTACATCAGGTTATAGCCAAAGATGCAAGAAAAAAAAACATGCAAAAGATGTAAGACTTGTCTGAGTAAATGAGTCAGTAGTGATCATATTAGTAAACCTACTGCAAAAGGCAAAATTTGGTCCCTTTATGTCTGGATTATGGTACCTACAATGATATATGTATGTATTATCACACAGAACAGACTTTGCTGGCATTCATATCAATGCCAGATGTTTATATTATGTTCATTCAATTCTAACATCATTTTTTTCAAAGTTTTGTATGGTTTGATGAGCTGCAATGTATGTGTGTGTGCCCCAAAACAGTCATTTCATTACTAAAAAAGTTGGTTATGTTACTTTTTGCCATATTACTTATCAACAAAATCAAAATGTAATGACATCACATCATGCCACAAGGTATAAGGGGAAAACATGCAAACAATCTAAGAGATATCTCAATAAATGAATGAGTAGTGAACAGATGAGTGAACCTACTGTCAAAAGCAGAATTCTGTCCCTTTACCCTGGGATTGGGGTACCCCCAAAGATATTACCACACAGAAGAAGACTTGCTGGCAATAATATCAATACCAGATGTTTGTATGATGTCCAATCAATACTAAAACCAATTTTTTCCATGTTTTGTATGGTATGATGAGCTGCAATGTATGTGTGTGTGCCCAAAAACAGTCATTTCATTACTAAAAAAGTTGGTTATGTTACTTTTTGCCATATTACTAATCAACAAAATCAAAATGTAATGACATCACATCATGCCACAAGGTATAAGGGGAAAACATGCAAACAATCTAAGAGATATCTCAATAAATGAATGAGTAGTGAACAGATGACTGAACCTACTGTCAAAAGCAGAATTCTGTCCCTTTACCCTGGGATTGGGGTACCCCCAAAGATGTATATATTACCACACAGAAGAAGACTTGCTGGCAATAATACCAATACCAGATGTTTGTATGATGTCCAATCAATACTAAGACCAATTTTTTCCATGTTTTGTATGGTTTGATGAGCTGCAATGTATGTGTGTGTGCCCAAAAACAGTCATTTCATTACTAAAAAAGTTGGTTATGTTACTTTTTGCCATATTACTAATCAACAAAATCAAAATGTAATGACATCACATCATGCCACAAGGTATAAGGGGAAAACATGCAAACAATCTAAGAGATATCTCAATAAATGAATGAGTAGTGAACAGATGAGTGAACCTACTGTCAAAAGCAGAATTCTGTCCCTTTACCCTGGGATTGGGGTACCCCCAAAGATGTATGTATTACCACACAGAAGATTATTTGCTGGCAATGATATCAATACCAGATGTTTGTATGATGTTCAGGCAATACTCACACCAATTTTTGTATGTGTTGTGTGGTTTGATGTGTTGCAGTGTGTATGTGTGTGCTCGAACACTGTCATTTTATAACAAAAACATGTTGATTGTGTTACTTTTTACTATACTAGTGCCACCAAAATCAAAATATTATGATACCACATAATACCTCATGCTATTAGGAGGAAAACTGCAAACTATCTAACAGATATCTCAATAAATGAATGAGTAGTGAACAGATACGTGAACCTACCACAAAATCAAAATTCTGTCCCTTTACTCCTGAATTGGATAACCCCAGTGATGCATGTATTACCACATAAAAGAACATTTGATTGGAATGATATCAATACCAGATGTTTGTATGATGCTCAGCCAATACAAACACCCATTTTTTTTTTTATTGTTTTGTGTGGTTTGATGTGTTTCAATGTGTGTGTATGTTCAAAAACAATTATTTTATTTCAAAAAGGTTTATCATAATACTTTTTACCAAACTATTTGGCAACAGAATCAAAATATTATGAGATCTCATTATAGACCAGGCACTAAGAAAGAATCATGCAAAAAATCTAAGACATATCTCCATAAATGAATGAGTATTGAACAGATTAGTGAACCTACCACTAAAGCAAAATTCTGTCCCTTTACCCTGGGATTGGGGTACCCCTAATTATGCATGTGTTACCACACAGAAAAACATTTGCTGGCAGTAATATGAATACCAGATGTTTGTATAATGTTCAGTCAATAAAATCACCAGTTTTTTTCACTTTTCTCTTTGGTTTGATGTGCTGCAATGTGTGTGCGTATGTAGAAAAAGTGTCAATTTATTACAAAAATGGTTGATTATATTGATTTTTATCATACTTATGACCAGCCAAATCAAATTATTATGACACCACATCATAGCACAGGGTATAAGAAAAAAACATGCAAAAAATCTAAGAGATATCTCAATAAATGAATGAGTAGTGAACAGATGAGTGAACCTACTGCAAAAAGCAAAATTTGGCCCCGGCACACAGCAATACAGAAAAGCACTTATACTGTGGCAGGGAAGGGGTTAAAATGTAGCATCAAATATCGGTTTGGGGGAAGGAGAGAGAGAGAGAGAGAGAGAGTGTGTGTATGTAAATGTATATGTGTGTGTGTGTGTGTGTGTGTGTGTGTGTGTGTGTGATTTCAAACCTTAACCATAACTGCAAAACTGAAGGCATGTGTACATGTGTTCAATTTGACCTTTGCCTTAATCAGGGTGAAATCCAATGAGAACAGAACCCTTTTCTTTGGAGGGCTTATTTAGTTGCAGATTTGAAGCAACAGCACATGCCTGGTTTAGAGGGCCTGCTTCCCCCATCCCCCACTCTTTTGTTTCAGCATCATTGATTGGTGCTGTCAAGGACAGGAAACTTTCTCTTTGTGAGAGTGCAGATGCTGGAGCAACTGGTGGCCCCTTGATTTGACCTTTGCCGATTGACATTGTAGCCTAAGCTGCATCATTTAAGACATTATATAACTGAGGAAGTGAGAACTGAAAAACACACATTTACCTGCACTGTTCTTTGAAAAAGACATTTTTTATATTAATCAGTTTTGCTAACTCTTTCTGAGGCATGTTGGAATGTTTTTCTCTTCCGTTTGTGAAGAAATAAAGGGATTGCTCATAGGCTTTTTAGGACTTGACAACAGCCAATCAAAACAGACGATGAAATGCGTTTCTACTCAGAAAGTTTCTGACTCTGTAGCTGCAACCTCTGACTGTAAGTCAGTTAAATGGTAGCAATGACACGTTGCAATGACTGATTGATGTGCACCTGATGGATGCATCTGGTCAGAGGGCCATGCGGTATTTTGGACAATCTTTGCCAATGATACTCTGATTGATGTGCACCTGATGGATGCATCTTGTCAGAGGACCATGCAGTATTTTGGAAAATCTTTGCCAGTAATGCTAGCAGTCTGAAGTCTGCAGTGCTTCTGTTTCACCCACTGTGCTCTGCATCGTAGCTTCTTCGTCAGCTGATTGTGCTTTGCCAGGGGAGGACATATGAAAATCAAGCTGTTTTTTTCATTGTTCTGGCTTTTTGACATCGATAGAATTTTTTTTTTTTTTTTTTTTCTTTTTTGCTGATACCATGCACATTGTATTTAAAAAGCTAGGGGAACCGCTGGTAAATGTCTTGCATTTTTTAGATGAAGTCATGGATGGGAGAGGGTTGAAGACCAAAGGCAATATTGTTAAGTTTTGCAGGTAATTGATTATGAAGCAGGTGTGTGTGTGCGCTTGTGTGTGCAGGTACGTTACTTTGCGGAGGTGGCGGTGTGTGTGAGTTGTGTGATCACCATCATCAAGGAATCCATAGAGGTTGCTACCCAAGGCATCTGGACATTCCTCAGAAATTGCGTAGGTGTTCCCCGCTAGTCTGCAGTTCTAAGCTTTCCTTTTCTCACATTGAAGGGTGGAAGTGAGGAGGGTGCTGGGAGAGGGTTGGTGGGCGAGGAGGTGTTGGGTGGGGGGATGGTGATGGATTATTGGTTGGGTGGGAGGAATAAGGAGAGAGGAGGGGGACAGATAATATTGTTTCATCCACTAGATTAACATTCCTGTTGCCTCTTATTTGACATCTACACAAGCTGTATTTTTAAGGTTGTATGCTCAATTTTTTTCTTTTCTTTCAAACCCCCTTCCAGCTTAAATGAAAGTGACCATTTTAATAAGGATGTTTCTGCTGTGCCTGGTTGTATTTAAGATATTCTCACTAACACTGTTACCAACAGAGAGCTAGATTATATTGGAGGGGTTTCTCATCATCACTGTCACCAATTCAGATTTGGTCGTGCGGTGCACAGTTGAAATTGCCCACAAACACTGTCACCAACTGAGAGCTTGTATTGTCCCTGAAACTTTTGACAAACTCTGTTGCCAACTGAGAGCTATGCTGTATTGTGCAAGACTTGCAGCCATTGAAATTAAAAATTCAAAGATCACGAGCAACAATTGGAAACAAGCCCTGCAACATGAGGAGTACAAATATGTAGCTAGGGTGCCTTTGATTGTGTGTGGCATGAGAAGGGAGCGTTTTAGAAGAATGTGAACACTGTAGCCAAATTCTACTTTTTTGCTGCTGTTCTACAACCCCAGCTACAATCTATAGCAATGGGCCCTTGAATATGGATGATTCTAACCTTTTGCTGCTGTTCTAACAGCCCCAGCTACAATCTATAGCAATGGGCTCTTGAATATGGAATTCTAACCTTTTGCTGCTGTTCTACAGCCCCAGCTACAATCTATAGCAATGGGCCCTTGAATATGGATGATTCTACCTTTTGCTGCTGTTCTACAGCCCCAGCTACAATCTATAGCAATGGCCCTTGAATATGGATGATTCTACCTTTTGCTGCTGTTCTACAGCCCCAGCTACAATCTATAGCAATGGGCCCTGAATATGGATGATTCTACCTTTTGCTGCTGTCTACAACCCCAGCTACAATCTATAGCAATGGCCCTTGAATATGGATGATTCTACCTTTTGCTGCTGTTCTACAGCCCCAGCTACAATCTATAGCAATGGGCCCTTGAATATGGATGATTCTTACCTTTTGCTGCTGTTTCTACAGCCCCAGCTACAATCTATAGCAATGGGCCCTTGAATATGGATGATTCTACCTTTTGCTGCTGTCTACAGCCCCAGCTACAATCTATAGCAATGGCCCTTGAATATGGATGATTCTACCTTTTGCTGCTGTTCTACAGCCCCAGCTACAATCTATAGCAATGGGCCCTTGAATATGGATGATTCTACCTTTTGCTGCTGTTCTACAGCCCCAGCTACAATCTATAGCAATGGGCCCTTGAATAGGGATGATTCTACCTTTTGCTGCTGTTCTACAGCCCCAGCTACAATCTATAGCAATGGGCCCTTGAATAGGATGATTCTACCTTTTTGCTGCTGTTCAAACAGCCCCAGCTACAATCTATAGCAATGGGCCCTTGAATATGGATGATTCTACCTTTTGCTGCTGTTCTACAGCCCCAGCTACAATCTATAGAAAATGGGCCCTTGAATATGATGATTCTACCTTTGCTGCTGTTCTACAGCCCCAGCTACAATCTATAGCAATGGCCCTTGAATATGGATGATCTACCTTTGCTGCTGTTCTAACAGCCCCAGCTACAATCTATAGCAATGGGCCCTTGAATATGGATGATTCTACCTTTTGCTGCTGTTCTAACAGCCCCAGCACAATCTATAGCAATGGGCCCTTGAATATGGATGATTCTACCTTTTGCTGCTGTTCTACAGCCCCAGCTACAATCTATAGCAATGGCCCTTGAATATGGATGATTCTAACCTTTTGCTGCTGTTCTACAGCCCCAGCTACAATCTATAGCAATGGGCCCTTGAATATGGATGATTCTACCTTTTGCTGCTGTTTCTAACAGCCCCAGCTACAATCTATAGCAATGGGCCCTTGAATATGGATGATTCAAACCTTTTGCTGCTGTTCTACAGCCCCAGCACAATCTATAGCAATGGGCCCTTGAATATGGATGATTCTACCTTTGCTGCTGTTCTACAGCCCCAGCTACAATCTATAGCAATGGCCCTTGAATATGGATGATTCTACCTTTTGCTGCTGTTCTACAGCCCCAGCTACAATCTATAGCAATGGTCCCTTGAATATGGATGATTCTACCTTTTGCTGCTGTTCTACAACCCCAGCTACAATCTATAGCAATGGGCCCTTGAATATGGATGATTCTACCTTTTGCTGCTGTTCTACAGCCCCAGCTACAATCTATAGCAATGGGCCCTTGACTATGGATGACTATGTTTAATGTAATCCACAAATAAGGTGCACTTTTGAAGTATACACATTGGTAAAGGTGCAGGAAAAAATATCACTCTGTGGTCCTGAAAATAGATAGACATCTGAACTGGGCATGCAGTGCCATAGTCAGACCTGCCAACCATTACGCATTTCGCGTAATTTATTACGCCCAAGTGTTAATTCTTACGCCCTTACGCATTTGGGCCCAAAAATTACGCATTGAAAGTTTTCAAGAACAAAAAAAAAAAAACGGACCAAAAAAATCGGCTTATGTACAGACACGCACGGCGCCGTGCGTATAACCAGTAATCTTCAAGAAGTGTTTCCGGTCATGCGCAGTTCGTTTCAAACCATCTTTACCATTCAGCGAAGTTGGCGTCTTTTTGAAGTTTTAGCTACGAAAATGTCGAAACGTGGAGTAGAAAGTTTTGGACAAGATGCGAAAAAGAAAAAACTTGGTCAAAAGTTCCGAAAAGAATACTCGGAAAAGTTCCCCTGCATACGACCTTCGGCTAAAGGTGTAAATTGTGTACGGTGTACCACTTACGAGTCAGACTTCACAATTTCCAATCGCGGGATGGTGGATGTGAAGCGTCACCTTGAGTCACGCAAGCACATCGATTCCTCTAACGCGCCGAATTCTTCCAGCATCAACACTTTTTTTCAGACTGTAGACACCTCAAAAGAGGATGAAATTAGGAAAAGGGAATTGGGGCTAAACCATTGGTGACTGGATTTTTCGTCGAGCACAATATCGCTCTTAGCGCAGCCGACCATGCATCCCAGCTTTTTACAGAAGCGTTCTCAGATTCGGAGATCGCCAAACAGTTGAAGAGCGGTCGAACAAAGACAACACACATTGTAAGGACCCTTCTCATGGAAGCCTAAACTGCTGCTGCATCTCGATTACAGAATGGACCGTTTGTGTTGGGGACTGATGGAATCAGAAGGAGGGGGGGGGGGACAAATTCTTTCCTGGGTGGTGCGATACTTAAAAAATGACAATCCCCACAGAGCTGATGGCCACCCCCACTTGCACAGAATCAGCAACAGGGGAGAACATTTTTTAGGTTATGTATTTTCTTAATTTCATGTTCCCAGTTTCTCCATCTTCAAACCCCCCCCCCCCCCCCCCCCCCCCCCCCCTTCAAGTCCAAATCTTTGCCAAGTCATTACTATCAAGTCATTGAGTTGTTGGCCTGCGCTTGTTTTTTCCCCCACTATTAGATAAGATTGTTCGTCTATGTGCAATTGTCTGACCTTATTCAAGTTTAAAAGTTTGTGCCAGTCTTGAATAAAAGTTACTTTGTGTTAGGTTTCCTTATAAAATGGGAGCAAAACGTTACCCCACTTGTTTACTGTTCCCTGCCTCATTTCATTTCCAATTTTTTAGGTTGTTTATGGCGCACTATCAAGCCTTGGTGTGCCATGCCATGATGGTTTAGGGGATTTGTGTGTGTTTCCAGTATATCTACATTTTCATAATTTGTAGAGATTTCTTGTGACACTTAAAAGAAAAGCTTGTTTTTGAAGAAAAGTAAAGTTCACAAAAATTGTGTAAACAATTTCATCACATCGTGTTTGTTTGAAAAAAGGTAAATGTCGCGCTCGATTACTCTTAGCTCTCAGAAATTACACATTTCTGCCTCACTGAGCTTCAATTCTTACTCATTGGTCTCTTAGGGGGTTGGCAGGTCTGCATAGTGAACAGGTTTTGCTGTTGCGGACAGACACATGCACCAGATCAGACGGTGTACCTGTTGGCCTGTGTGCTGATTCTGGCCTGCATTCCATTCCGCATTCTGAAGTACAACTACGTAGAGGACGTCCTGCTCATCATCGCTGCTCCAGGCTCCTGGCTCTTCCTGCTCTTCTTTGCTCGGTAAACCACTTGACTTCTTCTGTTTTGTTTGTTTGGTCGCTAGTCTTTCTCTGTTCTGTTGGCAATGTTAATCGCCCCGTTTCTGTGGCAGTGCCGTTCATCTGAAGACAGTGGTTGGTGGTTGTGCTCAGAAAGGCAGCTGCTTTATTGCGATGTGTTATCAAGTCAGATTGGCAGTGAGTTGGCTGCTGTCCTAAGAGACACACCTGACTGCAAGCTGGGTCATCTACAAGCGATTTAGCTTTATGGCTGTTTTATTGTGGTCAGCTTCTGTTGTTTGGATTTTGTGTGTGGTTTGGAGCAGGAGGGCGTTCGAGCCACATGGCTGTAGTTTGTGTTTCTTTGTCTTTCTGTGTTTTTTTCTGTGGTTTGCTTGTATTGTTTTTTGTGTGTGCTTGTTTGTCTGGTAACACTCTTGGATCTCTACATGTATCGCTGATGGAACCTTGCAAACTTTCAGCTTTTTTTGTTTATATAGAATGAATTGTTTGAGTGATATTTTTTATTGAGACTGTTTGTCCATGTTTTTCCAAAAGAACAAAAGTTACTTTCTGGCAAAGTTGTTTTTGAATTTAGCAAAGATTTTGGACGAAAGCGAAACAGAAAGCTTCTTTTAGTTTTCCTGTTGACTGCTGGAGAAGTATTGACCTTCAATATCCAAACCAAAAGCTGCATTGTTATTTGACCCCTCTGTTGTGAGAAAGTATCAGAGACAATGACAATGAGCCGTCAACTCTTTTTGTAGACAGAACTTGAAGGTAAGCCAAAGCCACTTCCATTATTCTGCATCCATTATTCTGCCCTCTGTGCCCTCCATGGCCACTGAATGAATGAAATGGTTGCCCCACCTTTCCTATCTATCTGTGGATCATCATATTTCAAGTGCTGTTATCAGATGCTAATTCAGGATGAATGTCCTCTTAATATGTCGGTCAACTGTCAATAGACTTTTTCTTTTTTCTGCCGTCTCCTCTTCTGTGCCACATCATGGGTTACACCCACACCGCTCATTGCGGCCCCCTGTTCACATGCACAGCCTGCAGGGTTCGTACGCCCCCTTATTTTCTTGAAAAGTGCTTGAGATTTGACATGACCATTTTCAAGGCCTGGAAAAGTACTTAAAATAAGCTGAAGGCCTAACCCCCCTGGAAAAGTCCTGAAATTTCAAAATCGGTCACAATCTGTCCTCTCAAAGCAAGGAAGTGACTGTCACTCAAGAAAATGTTTTTTATACGAAATAAATCACAATCTCTGTCACTCCATGTGGCTTCGTGATCGCCGATCCCGTAGCAACCGACAACAGCCTAGCTGAAGCAGAAGGGAAGTAACTCGTCAGTGACTAGTGTTTGACTTACTTTTGACGTGAGTGTAGAAGCCAACAGAGTTCTTTCCCTTTGTTACCATCGGGGTTGTGTCGACGGTCGATGTTTTGCGCCAAATAGTGCTACTGAGCCTGCAAGATGGGGAAAGGAGACTGCGTTTTCAATGATATGTGGCAGAAAAAGATGCTTTCAAAGGTTGGTTAGCTCGTGGAGAAAACGAACACTCAGCAAGGTGCACATTGTGCAAAAGAGTTTTAGTATCTCGGGTATGGGCATCAGTGCTGTGAAGAGTCATGCTGATGGAGTGAAACACAAACGGTTGGTGGAACATGAACATGAGAATAAGAGAAATGCCGGTGGTGCCACACAGCTGACCATGCATGGATTCACTCTTGGAAACCGAAACTCCTCACCAAGATCTGAACCACCGGGTGCGAGGCAGGAGACTGGCAGTCAACTGCCTTCAACTTCAAGTTTTACTGCAGTGACAGGGGGGTCTCAAGATGCACCTTCCACATCAGCAGCTGCAGGGTCTTCAAGCAGCTTTTCTAAACAGAAAACGATCGACGAATCGTGCACCAAGAACGATGTCCTAACTGCTGAGGTGTATTGGACTTTGTTTGCCATGGAGAAGCATTACTCTTATCACAGTTTCACTGGTGTTGGGGAGATATTCAAAAAAATGTTTCCATCGTGTTCTGTTGCTGACAAGTTTCCCTGCAGTGAAACGAAGGCCAGGTATTTGAGCACATTTGGATTAGCACCCCACTTTCTGGTGGTCAGCTCTGTGCTGGTTGTGTTAAACTGTAAACCCACAGTGTAATTCAGAGAAAACAATGACAACTGTACCTGCCTTCTTCTTCCATCTACTGGACCTGACCAGTTGTGCTAGCATGAATACGAGGTAAAAAATGATGTTAAGTTAATGATTGATAGTAACAGGCTGCTCATAGAGTTTAATAAACATAACTTTGCAAGAAAGTTGTTAATTACTACCCCTTGAATGAAGCTGCTAACCCCTGGAAATTCCCTTGAAAACCCCTTGAACTTTTTTTCTGATATCTGTGGGAACCCTGAGCCTGGCTACATCACCACAGTGGGGTTACACCCACGCCGCTCATTGCGGCCCCCTGTCCACATGCACAGCCTGGCTACATCACCACAGTGGGGTTACACCCACGCCGCTCATTGCGGCCCCCTGTCCACATGCACAGCCTGGCCTGTCCCACTACATCACCAGCAGGGTAATCCACAGGGAGCTGTGAGAGTCAGGTTATGAGGAGGCAACCTGAGCAGGAGACACTGCACTGCTGCTGTGGTGTTCACTGGTGCCTGTTCTGATCCAACCTATGCTGGACACAACCTACTAAGCCCCCGACTGACAACCGTAATTATGTAGTCGCAGGTGCCTGTTCTGATCCAACCTATGCTGGACACAACCTACTAAGCCCCCGACTGACAACCGTAATTATGTAGTCGCAGGTGCCTGTTCTGATCCAACCTATGCTGGACACAACCTACTAAGCCCCCGACTGACAACCGTAATTATGTAGTCGCAGGTGCCTGTTCTGAGCCAACCTATGCTGGACACAACCTACTAAGCCCCCGACTGACAACCGTAATTATGTAGTCGCAGGTGCCTGTTCTGATCCAACCTATGCTGGACACAACCTACTAAGCCCCCGACTGACAACCGTAATTATGTAGTCGCAGAGCAAGTGTGAGTAAAACTAAGATCACCATGAGAGCTGGGCATGAAGAGCCATAGAAATTGAGATATTTTTTCCCTTTTTTTTTTTTGTCTTTTAATGCTGATTGATGAGGATGATGAAGATGATGCAAAGCTTTCCATTCTTGTCTGAGACTGCATGAGAGGGGTGTAGTATATGCTTGCTTTCATGGAAAATGCTGGCATGAAGCAGGCCCGAGACACCTGCAGTGTTGGCCAGGAAATTTGAGCAACGCTCACAGAGACACATCCATTAAGTGGTTGAAACTCGACTGTGTGGTCCCAGTCTTCCCAGCTGAACTCATAACAAATTCAGCTCAGGGTGTGAGCTGATCAGGGCAGAAGAATTCTCAAATGAATAATTGTCAGTACACTTAACTGCAGTGCGAAAACCGTTAGAAATGCCCACTTTTGAGTGTAGGAGGTTTACGAGACCTGTGGATCAACAGCCACTGGCTTACAGCCAACGTTCAGCAATGACTGACAGGTGGGGTTAGGGACCGCTGTTGAGTCCCATTGGTCATGTGTGATTGATTAAGCTCCATACTGACAGCAGTTGCTGAGTCGTTGAACCAGCATGACAGAGTGTCTTCCTCCAGAGGACACCATCATGTCAGTCCAACAGCAGTCCCTATGAACTTTGCTCTACTGATGACTTTGACATGACTGTCAAAGGCATGGATGTGTAGAGGAACTGGGGTCACCATAAGATCAGGGTGTGAAGGACCATCGAAAGATGATGCTCCAGCTTTCTCTTCTGGTCCGAGACTGGATGAAAGGGCTTACTGTATTTTTGTTTCTTAATGTAATCTGGCATCGACTAAGCCCATGAGATACAACACTTGCATTGTTGGTCTGGAAATATGCACAATGCTCTTGGAGACCAGTCCCATAAGTAGATGAAACTTGACTTTGGCTCTAATCTTATTTAAACTCATAACACACTTAAGTCTGGGCCAGCCAGGGCCAAAGTGAAGTTTTCTTTTGACTTAGATATAGATCTGGCTGAAGACAGTAAAGAGATGGAGTTGAAAGCTGGTGATCATTACAAAAGACCAGAAAAATGTTTTCTGAATTTTTTTTTTTTTTTTTCAATATCAGACATTTCCAAAGGAAGTGTTTTATAGGCTTAATAATGACTATCATTGTAAGGATTCATTTGAACATTTTTTGAATGGATTTATCTGCATAGCTTTTATGTTTTTTTCATGTTTGTTGAGTAGCCTTTAGCTTTGAAAGAGACTCACGGTACAGAAGTGTTGGTTAGGCCAGAAAGGGCTTCTTATTTTAATGACACCTTTGTTTCCTTTTGAGAATTGACAAGTTTTAACCCTGACAGGGCCCCAAATTCTTGTGAGCTATCTATACATTACCTCAGATTGGAGCTGTCGCAGAACAATTTCAAACATGGAAAGGCCAACATTGTTGTTATTCATTTTTTAGATTGGCTCAACATGGAAATTTTGAGAGTGTTAATCATAAGAGGGCCCCTTGTAGTAATTGCCGGTATGTGCCTTGTTTCAGAATGTTTCATTTGACGGGCCCTCACATTGTGATGCTGTTTCTGATGGTGAAGAACGACATGCGTCGATTCTCCATTATATACCTCATCTTCCTCTGCGCTTTCACTCAGTGTACTGCTTATTTCTCCACCTTCCATCTGTCCAGTGTTGTTTCCTCTTTTCTTTTTCTTTTTTTTTGATGATTTTTTTACAGCAGTTAAAATTCACTTTGCTTTTGGTTTGCTTTTTTTGTGTCAGTACTGTGTTTGTTGATGATTGTTAACAGCGTGACGCCTCATGGTGCATGACCGTTCATTGCAGGTGTAATTTTCACGTTGGGGGTTGTGTTTGTTGCACTTGATTGCTGTCCAGTTGAGCATGCATGCTAACAGTATAGTTGGTGCTGAGGGTACAGTCAGTGGTTATCAAAGCGTGGTCTGTCTTCTGCCAGCTGGATTTGGACAGGACTGGCTGGCATAGAAAACTGGTATTCCTCTCCTGACACAGGCTTGGATACTTCACAGCATAGCATTTGTTCTTCGGCTGCATTGTTGTGTGAGAGTGTATGTGGTATGCTCATGTGGTGTTTGTGTGTGTGTGTGTGTGTGTGTGTATGTGTGTGTGTGTGTGTGTGTGTGTGTGTGTGTTCATATTTGTATATATTTGGGAATTTGGGGGCAGGTGAGCGGGAAGCAGGAATACTGTATTAATGTGTTTGATGGGAATGAATGTAGGTGGGAGGTTGAGCATTGATATCTTCTGTTTCCTGGTTGTTGTTGTTTTTTGTAAATACCTTGAGCTCAATAGTGACGGGGTGTGTATATCTCTACTTTTTTTTTTTATAGTAAGTCCTGAGCTGTTGGGGAAAAAAAGAATTACTGGTACTGGATGTTTTGTTAACACTTGCCAAACCTGTAGTGTGATGACTATTGAAATCTTCATCTTCTACAGTCTTTGGCTTGACCTCTGAGGTTCACCATAGGTGAGACCTTTGTGCATGTGACTGTTTTTCATCCCACCCTTAAGGTAGTTGCATACGTTTATCAAGGATCATACAGTAGAAGTGAAGAATGGACAAACAGAACAGGACAAAAACTCCTGAGGACAAGATGAGAGGCTCATAAGAACACTGAACTTTTGTCCTAGGATTGAACTGAGATTTCTAAGTTTTTTTGTTTTGTTTTGTTTTTGAGAGCATGAGATTTTTAAAGTTTGGCCAGGGAATGAGAAAGAAAAAAGAGAAAAGAAAAAAAAAATTGGAATATTATGGCCAGTAAAATCCTGCAGGTTTGTCCTGCTGCTCCTCTCTGGTGCATGTAGACATTCTAGTGTCACTGCTTTGCTTGGTATCCTGTCCTTGTGATGCATGGTGCTGACTGCTTCACAACTTTGTACGCATTTATACCACAGGTCAGTCTCCCCGGGTACATCAAATCTCATGCCTGCAGTCAGAGTGAAACACCTGAATCCTCAGAAGGCATACTGATGTTTCCCTTTCTGTTGTCAGCTTGCGTAGCTGAAGCTCATGAAAGATGACATCACCTGTTTTCATGGTTTAGAAACAACAGAAAATGGCTTCCGGTATAGTTCCTGTTCCTGAAGCCAGGTCAGGAAATGCTTCATGCTAGCGTATCACCACATTCACATAGACTGTGGTCTGACATTGAGGCCACTGTGAACCCTACACGCATTAAGGTTGCATACGTTATCATCACAAATTTGTTTTGGCAGTCTGTGGTCCTGTATCAGCATGCTGAGTTTCACAGGTGCTGTTTGAAAGAGCATATCACTGACGGTGTAGGGTGCATAGACCGGTGATGCTTTGGGCCATGCAAGGCAGCTTCAAACAAATAGTCCACATGAAAGTCCATAAACTGTAGGCCAGCCTGGAAATTTCGCTTGAGCACAGCAGAGAATGATGCAGCGTGTACTTTTGTAGCAAAACAGGACATGTCTTTGGGAGATGAATCAAGGTTCATCACATATGAACTGTAAAGTACTTCTTTTTTTAAAGTTTGGGCTGCTCAGATCCAGATGTCTGCGGTAGAATGTCCAGATGTAGATGGTGGTTACAGAGTGTTCATAACTTCTGGATTTGCAGAAAGCTTTTTATTTGTAGGAGTGACCCAAATTAGAGAAAGATAATTCTGTTGTTTTATCTTGTGTGCAGTTATATTTACTTGTTGAATGAAGACGGTTAGTTTTGATGGAAAGATAGCCCATGGCTTGTTTAGTTAATTACATTATTCTGTACTAACCACTGTTCTTTCTTTGCAATGCAGATCGGAAAAAAAGGGAAAAAAATATAATGATAATCATAATAAATCAAAGTTTAAATCTTCAAACTTTAGGATGATATTGATATATAACATGCACCATGTTATCCAGCTGTCCAAAATTTATGGAACTTCACAGTTTTAAAAGTCACATCTGACAACCTGGTTTGACGAAAAGAAAATCTGAGTAACACAGTTTTATTGGATTAAAAATGTGAAGTTTGGGCTAATTTTTTTAGAGAAGACTTGTGTGGTGTAACAAAATGAAATTGAGTTCTGTAAGTGGTTGCATCTACAATCATGAAAAATAAATTTTATTTTCTAAGCTATTCATTCATCTGAAGCTCGAGGGAGTTCAATGACTTTGGCCTGACTGCATGTTATATGGAATTGGGAACCCATGTTTGTCTAGGTGTGCATGAATGTAAGCATATAGGTATGCAGATATGCATGTGATGCTGTCCACTCTTTGTAATATGCAATGATGAACATACGTAACTTGGATGCTTCTTTGTGTATGCATGAACATGCCTTGAACATAAAGCCAGGTGGTTTGTAAATGAATGACATTGCCTTATTAACAATTCAAAGTGCCCTCTTTGTTCCCTGGCTCCTGAATTTTGGCTCCAGATGGTTGGCAGCCGTGGAGATCTATCAGGACTGTCAGAAAATGGTTTGAGTTTGAGGAGGGGGAAGAAAAGCACTTTTTCACTGTGACAAAGCGGAATAAAGACCGGCCACATGGAATGATTCTTCAGTATTTACAGAGAGGAAGTGAAAATACTGCCCTTGCAATGTCCATTGTTTGCTGGCAAGAACAAGGTGGCTGAGGATGAACTCTATCTGCATAGTGCTGAGGTTTTTAGGAAACTCTGATGTGCATGGCTGATCCAGATATGCAGAGCTTGTACTGAAAGGTTAACATGCGTTCTGAATCATCCTTTTTGTGTGTGGGGCCAACAGGATATTGAGCTTTTTCGGTTTCCTTCCCATTGTAATATAGCTTGTTTATTGATGGAACTGCAGAACTCTTCTCTACTGACTTTACCATACAGCCTCTGCTTCTGCGGTTCAGGAGCTAGAATCATGCATTGATTTGAGAAAACACACTTTTCTTTTTTTGTTTTTCTGCTTTTCTTTTTTTTTAATACAGACTTCTAGCTTTAAGTGATAACAGTTTCTTGGGCTGAGCATGATGTAACCATTTTAGAGCTGAGCATTATGCTAATATGAGATTCGGGAGTTCTGTTTCTTTTCCTCCTGCCCCCCCCCCCCCCCCCCCCCCCCCCCCCCCCCCCCGTGGAATCGGGCTATTTACAGTGTTGAGTATGGTTTTGATTTGTTCAGTTCTAGAGCCATTTATTTTCAGATTAACTGTCCAAATTTGGCAGGGTTCTATAGCCATTTATTTTCAGAGTAACAGTCAAAAGTTGACCCAGTTTCTGAGCCATGTATTTTCAGATTAACTGTCAAAAGTTGACACAGTTCTGGAGCTATTTATTTTCAGATTAACTGTCAAAAGTTGACACAGTTCTGTAGCCATGTATTTTCAGATTAACTGTCTAACGTTGACTCAGTTCAATAGCCATGTATTTTCAGATTAAACTGTCAAAGTTGACACAGTTCTGTAGCCATTTATTTTCAGATTAACTGTCCAAATTTGGCATGGTTCTATAGCCATTTATTTTCAGATTAACTGTCTAAAGTTGACTCGGTTCTGTAGCCATGTATTTTCAGATTAACTGTCTGAAGTTGACTCAGTTCAATAGCCATGTATTTTCAGATTAACTGTCTAAAGTTGACTCGTTCTGTAGCCATGTATTTTCAGATTAACTGTCTAAAGTTGACTCGGTTCTGTAGCCATGTATTTTCAGATTAACTGTCTGAAGTTGACTCGGTTCTGTAGCCATGTAATTTCAGATTAACTGTCTAAAGTTGACTCGGTTCTGTAGCCATGTATTTTCAGATTAACTGTCTGAAGTTGACTCGGTTCTGTAGCCATGTATTTTCAGATTAACTGTCTGAAGTTGATCAGTTCAATAGCCAATGTATTTTCAGATTAACTGTCTAAAGTTGACTCGGTTCTGTAGCCATGTATTTTCAGATTAACTGTCTAAAGTTGACTCGGTTCTGTAGCCATGTATTTTCAGATTAACTGTCTGAAGTTGACTGGGTTCTGTAGCCATGTATTTTCAGATTAACTGTCTGAAGTTGACTCAGTTCAATAGCCATGTATTTTCAGATTAACTGTCTGAAGTTGACTCGGTTCTGTAGCCATGTATTTTCAGATTAACTGTCTGAAGTTGACGCACACTGTTGGATATGGTTAAACAGAGTTCTCAAAGATGCTAGCATTTTATTCAGTATACTGTTAGGTGACAACAGACCTACACTCCTACACTTTATTAGTTCTTTTCAGATACTTTTTTCTGACGATGTTCTTTATATACCAAGTTTTTAGTACATATAGCTAATACAAATGGTATGTAATGTTAATGTGAAAGCTTGTTTTTTCTTTTCACATAACTTTTTTTGTTTTTATTTTGACAGGGAGATAAGATTTTTTTTTCTGTCATGCAAGATAAGTCATCATCAACCAGAATAGGATTTTGCCACCAGAGGCTTGAAAATTGCCAGTACTAGTAAGTAAAAGTTTGAAGGAAAAATCATCGGGATTTAGTGTAGAAACTGTCCAGAACATAAAAGTTTCAAAACTAGTCTAGGTTCTCCAGAAAAAAACTGTCTTCTGTGATGAGAACTACTCCAGCAGCAAATCAGAGGTGCAGAGGTCTGTGATGACCTGTCTCGTTGTGAACATCCTATTGACAAGGGCTTGAATTTTCTGTACGTGGTATTCTCCATCGTACCAGAATCAGACTACCACCTCTCTCAGACTGAGCATGCCACTGACATTAGCTGATAGAAAATTGGTGTTTATATGGTTAGTATGACAAGCACCGTGATAACCCATCTCAGGCTATGCACGTGGCTGACACAAGCTCTGAGGTTGTCTTTGATGTTAATGTGTATATTCTGTAAAATGTTGATGTTGATATGAGCGTACAGAATTCTCCTCAGTGGTGCATTTAACTCTGTGTGCAGGTATTGGTTATTCATGTGTTTAAGTGTTGTTCCTAACATTTTTCTTGTGTCACTGTTTGGCATGGGGACTGGCTGCACCTTCGTTTCCTTCACAGCATGCTCAAATGCAAAAACAAAACAGTAACAGAAGAAGAAAATGTTATGACTGAATAATTCAGTCAGTACAGCTAAGTAGTTTTATTCCTGAATGTTAATATTCATTCAGATGTTGATTCCCCCCTCCCCACCCTCCCCCCTCCCACTTGGTTTTCCGTTAAGTCTTCTCCAAAGTCTGCCATGGTTATTGTATATCTACCACATACTGGCTCAGCTGTATGGAAAATGAAGGGAAAGGACAGAACAGTGAAACCTGTTACAATGACCGAGAAATCCTTGAATAAGAAAATGGATCTTGAAAGCGAGGGGGCCTTTGTTGGAGGCGCATCCACTGTAGACTAGCAGAAAAATGTTCTGCAAAAAGAAGTCTTGAGAGGAAATCTTTAAAGGGCGGTAGCTGGTATTAGAATGTATGTGGAGAGAAAGGGGGGGGGGGGGGGGGATAGAGGGAGGAGAGAGAGGGGGAAGGGAAAATGTTCCTGTTAAGTGTGTTTAAGTGAGGAGGGGAAGGGACTGTAGGGAGGGGGAGAATATACAATTGTTTGGAGTTGAATGGGAGAATATACAATTGTTTGGAGTTGAATGGGAGAATAACAATTGTTTGGAGTTGAATGGGAGAATATACAATTGTTTGGAGTTGAATGGGAGAACATACAATGGTTTGGAGTTGAATGGGAGAACATACAATGGTTTGGAGTTGAATGGAGAACATACAATTGTTTGGAGTTGAATGGAGAACATACAATGGTTTGGAGTTGAATGGGAGAACATACAATTGTTTGGAGTTGAATGGGAGAACATACAATGGTTTGGAGTTGAATGGGAGAACATACAATGGTTTGGAGTTGAATGGGAGAACATACAATTGTTTGGAGTTGAATGGGAGAACATACAATTGTTTGGAGTTGAATGGGAGAACATACAATGGTTTGGAGTTGAATGGGAGAACATACAATGGTTTGGAGTTGAATGGAGAACATACAATGGTTTGGAGTTGAATGGGAGAACATACAATGGTTTGGAGTTGAACCAAAGACATAGAGAAAATGCTCCAGGAAAAGTCTTTGAAGGGAGGAGTCATATTGGAAGGTCATTCTGACAGAAAGCCCAAAACACACACACACACACACACACACACACACACACACACACACACACACACACGAGGAAGTATATCTAATAAAGAGACACCCCTCCCCCCCCCAAAAAAAAATATATTTTAAGTTTCAGAAAAAAATCTGTAAAGGGAGTTAATGTTTGTTGGAGATGATGCTTGTTTATTTGTATACAAGAGTTCCCTTTTTCATGAACTCCTTACCATCCAGGGTCTGTGGCTGACTGTGTGCTTCGATATTAGGCCATCATTCTTACATGAGGACCCACTACCTGACTGTGTGCTTCGATATTAGGCCATCATTCTTACATGAGGACCCACTACCTGACTGTGTGCTTCGACATTAGGCCATCATTCTTACATGAGGACCCACTAATGGTCAGTGACCCATCTGCATACCCAACTCTGACAGATAGCAAAGTCCATGGTCAACGTGTGTTGGGAGGAAAACTGAGTGTAAACAAAAATAGAAATAATCCAGAGAAGTAGGTCATTAAAGGGAAGGAGTCTGTCATGGTATGTAAATTCTGATATAGACAAAGGAGAAAAATGATAACAAGTGTTTAGAAGAAGAGAGTTTTTGCTTGGAGAATCTATACTTGTAGGTTGCACAGTATCTGAAAATCAGTGCTATCAGTTCAGGCACTGATGTTTTTCATATGCTTCCCTGTCCAAACAATGATTTGCTTTTCGTACTTGGCATGAACAACACAGTTGATAATTAAGATGCCCATTGAACAACTGCTGCCCCCCCCCCCCCCCCCCCCCCCCCCCCAAACAAACAAACGAAAAAAAAAAAAAAATGAAGAGAGAAGGGAACTACGTAATGTCAGAATGCCCAAGTATTCCCTCTGTCACTGTGGCTGATATCCGTTGAATGCATGCCTCCCTTTTATTGAGTGAGATTAACTTTAAATATTGATTTCATTTCATTGTTTTATTTTTCCCATTACAGAAGAGCATTATTTGAATCCCTTGCTGTTTACATGCACAAAGTAACAAAAAAAAAAGCTTTTGACTGTCTATCATGACTTTGGGGTAAGTGACTGTGTGTCACACTAAGGAAACCATATTCAAAAGGTTGTTGGCATAATTTCTCACACACCAAATCATTTTCAGTTTTACCTTTGGTCTTTGTCGTTGTTGTCATAAGAACAAAAGAAGTTGTCTTTTAAGATTAAAAAAAAAAAAAGTTAGATAGCAATAATGATGATTATTGCAACTGAAGATCATGATTCATGATTTAGATTGGCTGCGATGCAAGCATCAAGGAAGTGTTTATCACAGAGGGGACACACACATATGTAACTGCTTTTATATTTTCACAGTGTTTTGGAAGTTGTTTTGTACAGACAGCCGTGTAAGTCTGAGGTCGGGGTTCACTGAGTGGTGTGACACACATGACCATGCACCAAGTTTGTTGTGGCATAGCACGCACATGTGTGTTCCTGTGGTGTGTGTGTGTCCGGCAGTGTGGCCAAAATAACGGGGCCTTTTGTCACTCTCATCTACAAAATGGTGATGGGGGACCTGTTCCGCTTCGCCATCATCTACTGCATCTTCCTGGTGGGTTCACCCAAGGTGAGGAGGAGCTCAGGGCCTGGGGATGACTTGCTTTCAGGGTTGAAGGAGGGGGTGGGTGGGTGGCGGGGAGATCACTTGGCTTTAACATGCACCGTTGTTGTGGATGTGTTCCAAGCCTTGGGTGTTTTCATTGCTGGATTTTTTTGGACATTATTACTGTTGCTTTGGAGCGATGTTGAAACCTCAGAAAGAGATCTTAATGGTTTGTTTGTTTTTTCAATTTATGGGAGGAGATGTCGTGTTTGTGTGTAATTTGTGGGAGGAGATATGGTGTGTATGTGTGTGTGTGTGCGCATGCTCATGTGCATGTGTGTGTGTGGGGTGTATGCGTGTGTGTTGCGTGCGTGCATGTGTTGCGTGCGTGCGTGTATGGGTGGGTGTGTGCATGTGTGTGCGTGTGTGTGTGTGTGCACGCGTGTGTGTGCTGCATATAGAATTCTGAAATGGGGATTTTGGCATAGTTGTTTTTATAACTGTAAAAATACAAAATGAACCTGTTGTAAAACTCAAGAAACGATTTTTGTTTTCTGTGTTGGTGACGGTTTTTTGAATGGCACTGAGGTATACAATGTTGCTGTTGGTAGGAGTGGTTACTGATGTTTTTCCTGTCCCATCATCAGTGCCTGCTGAGTGGTATTGCTACCACGCCACTCATACCAGCTCTCCTGGTCACGACCATGCCTGGCTTTGTCCCATAAAGATTTTCTCTGGCTGTCAGTCTCATAATCGTATAGGGGGGCTTGGCCAACGTTTTTGACTTGCTCACAGTATGAAGGAATGAGAGGACGAAATATGCTTTGACACATAAAAACACAGAGGAACAACTCGGGGTATGTCTGCGTCATGCCCTTCAAAGGGAACCAGACACTCAGAAATAGTGTTGATTCTGTTAGTTTAGTCACCTGCACCCAGTTGGTAAGGGCAGTCAGTACAGTTGAGTCAGTGTGGAAAAATCTTTTCTCGGCTGCAACAGCCAGGCCCTGTAACATGGTTCAAACCAACGACCTCTCAATCCAAACCTCCGTCTGCATTCCCACTACTGCACATGAAGGGTGCCGTCTCATAATTGTCGGCAAAATCAGAATCCTCTGTTTTCAACAAATGGTATTTACAAGAGACACAGCAGGTTTGGGCAAAATCCTGGAAATTGGAGGAAAATATGTTGTATATTTTCTTTCAATTCAGAGTAAAAGAGCGAGAAATACACTGGATTAAACATGTTTTGTTTAAATAACTTTAGAAATGATTATGGTTGTAACATTGAAGCAATTTTTGTATGTTTTGTTTAAATGACTTTGTAAATGATTATGGTTTGTAACAATAGGGCAATGTTTGTATTATTTTGTGAGAAGGAAATTGGTATTTTACAGATGATAGAACAAATTCAGCACCAGTGTTGCATTTGAAGATGTTTTGGTTTACTCAGCCGTTGTTTAACACAGACGTATGCTGTGAATTGTGTTGGCAGTTTTTCTATTCCTATTACTTTGAGGCACCATCACAACCTTTGTGCTTGCTGACGTTGCGACCTATGGTTGCAGGTTTCTTCTTCCTGTTCCGTGATGTGGCCAGCGACAATTCAGACGTTGCCAAGTTCTCCACTTTGCCAGACACCATCCTCAACCTTTTCCAGATGACCTTAGGAGAGTTCAAGGTCAGTGGCTATCTGCACCAAACTGGCTGATACTTATAATGGAAGTGTTTGGAAAATCTGGACTTTGCTTGTTAGCAGGGTGGTTTTGTGATCATGATTTTCTGCAAATGAATTTTCCAAGTAAGCAAACAGTAACGCATGCCTTTAAAATCAAGTGCAGTTCACATGAAAAAGATGACAGTATGTTGGTCTTCATTATGCCCATCAGTCATATATTCTTTGTTGTTTTGCTACATTGAATATCTTCTTCTTCTCCCTTAACTCCATGCGGAGTCTCTGGGGCACTGAACATTGAAATTGCACAGATATAACTACCATGTACTTTATATCTGGCAGTGTGGGAATGAAGTTAAGGTCAATCGAGAGACGAGGAATGGGAAGGGTCGCTAGTTAAATGGATTATTGCAGACAGGCAGAATAGGGTGGAATGGTAGTTAGGGGTCCCTCAGAATATAACACGAACTTCAATGTTGAGAAAACGTATCGCCTTGTAGTTCAGAAATTCTTGTAGTATTTGAAAGTGCTGTCATTGTGTTTAGTTTCAGTGAAGTGTTTGTTTGGTAACTTGACTTTCTGGGAATGCAACTGATAAGTAGACAAATAAAAGAAAAGAGTTTAGTTCATCTATATGAGATCTACTGGACAAGAAGTAATTAAGTGATGATGGTTCTGTTGAGAACAGGTTAAACTGTACTTGCAAAAGGTTCTGTATTGTCTTATAAGCTAATATATGATGGGGAAGCTCACTGTGTCTGGGGCATGGCTTTAAGGAGGTGGAGCTCACTTCTCTCCTTCCACTGCCTTGATCCTTCCTTGAACTGAATTACCCACAGAGAGGGTTTTCAAGCAGTGAAAATGCAACCCCAGGAGTGATTTTGAATTCAGGACCGTCAGTTGTACAGTTAATGCTCTAACCATTCAACTGCTGGCTCCGTAACTCTTTTTGTACCTGAAATGAATTGTTCTGTGTTGCATTGTGCAGTATGCTGCCTTTGACTACTCACGGTACTCTACGCTGACCAAGTTTGTGTTTGCCATCTTCATGATCCTGATGCCCATCCTGCTGCTGAACATGCTGATCGCCATGATGGGCAACACCTACAACACCGTCATCGCCAAGTCTGAAAAGGAGTGGCGCAGACAGGTATGCTGCTGCTCTGGAGTCTGTGTTGTCAGCAAGGGGGCCAGTGTTGTTGTTGTTGCAGGCATGGTACATTTCCGTGAATCCGCGAAAAGCAAAGAAAATTTCAGGTCGTTCGCTTCAGGCCTTTGTCCACCAAAAGTAGCGTTGAGCAAGACTACTTCCGCGCATGCGCTTTTGAGACATTCACCACTGCTTTCCTCTCTGGGTTGACTTGATCGAATTTGAACAAGAGCAAAGAAAAAGAAGGGAAAAAAATGCCAGAGCGAACAGACATTGTTCCGCGAAATTCTTCGACAGAAGATATTGATGCTGGTGTGGCAAACAAATGGCGATGGGACTGGCTGAACAGGAGCCACGAAAATGAAACGTTTTGGTTGTGCTTGGAAAAGCTGAGTTAATGTATGCCACTTAAAGCAATGTAGATATGTACTCATTTTTGCTATGTGATTACTTGGGTTTAAAACCTTCTTTGGGTTGAAGGAATGACTGATAAAGTGATTCTAGGAGAGCTTATTTTATGGCAGAAATTGCTTAGTATGATGAACTGAAATTAGTTCAAGGAGAGGCTTTTTTACAGGCTAGAATTGATGAAAAACCTTCAGCCTGACCCCTGACCCGCACAAGGGGCTCTGCCCCTGACCCCGCCAGGGGGCGTTGCCCCCTGGACCCCCAAAACTTTCAGGGAAAAACGATTTTACTCCAGTACCATGCCTGTGTTATTATTGTTGTTGTTGTTGTTGTTAAGGTTTTTTGACAGATGTGCTGCCCTGTGTTCTGTATTGCTAGCATGGAATTTGGCAGTGTTTGAAAAGTCATGTGCTTAGTTTTGTTATGTTTGGGGTTTTAAGCTGGGTTTTTGTTTCGTTTGTACACAAAGAGTGCAAAACAAATCTCGCACAATTAACAAAAAAAAATTCTGTATCAGTTAATGGATACTGCTCACAAAGCTTGCCAACTGGTTAGGTTTAATATGCAACGAGTGTTCTTAATTGATGAAAATCGATTAACATATTACTCCACACGACATGTTACAAAGAATTCCCTTTAGAATTTATAGTACACAGGTAACAAAGAATCCAGAGCAAGTGAGTCAGCAAGAAAGAGAGAGAGTGGGGAAAGTAGGACAACAGAAAGACCAGGCACCCTCAGGCTCCTCATCATGGATTACTGGGGCACATTTACAACACTCATTTTATTTTGTATTCAGGAGAATAAAAAGTCAAGGCACCACAAATTCTTTGTCATGTACCTGTCTATAACAGGCGCATTCCCATCACTGACTGTATTTTGTATTGAAAAAATGACCTTTCTGTGGATCATCGAACAAGAGATACATATGCCATCATTTCTACCATGAATCAGGACTGTTTATTATGTATATTGGATGAATATTGTTCAGGTGCATGTCTGGTTTAAAATGGTAAGACAATTAATAGACTATTGCAAAATCTATATTTGTGTACACATAACTTGACCAGTACAAGAATCATATTAACAATATTCTTGGTGGTAGGAAGCATCATGTTGTTACCCAAAGATGGCTACATTCTTTTTGTGTGTGTGTCTTACTCCTTTTGCTCCCCTCAATAAATCCGCTCAAAAAAAAAAAATTTTTTTTAGCTGAAATTCTCCTCATGACCACCCTCCCCCATTCCGCCCAACCAGCACCATCCAGCGGCCCTAGCTTCCATACCCACCCTGTTAGGCCCCTATTTATCCTGTAAGTTGTCCAGTGTTTTCCCCATTATCTTTATCCTGTAAGTTGTCCAGTGTTTTCCCCATTATCGGATGGTTGTCAAGGATTTGTCAGTTCTCTTGTACAGTAGACACCAACCAGTTAATGCTTTGTTTTCATTGCTGTATGGTACGTTGTGTAGCTGACTGAGAGACACATGGAAGACTCTCTTTATGGATCATGCTGACTTTCACTTTGACAATGCTCATCAGACTGATTGGATACAGGCCAGATGTAATGCCCCTCAGCCCTGTGTCTCTGACTCAGTGGGCCTGGACACAGGCCAGATGTAATGCCCCTCAACCCTGTGTCTCTGACTCAGTGGGCCAAGATCGTGGTGGTGCTGGAGAGGGGCTTCTCCAAGAAGAAGCTGTGTCGCTTCCAGATGGACTACTCCGTCAAGCTGGCCGGGCCCCCAAACACCAGCTAGGGGAACACTCTGACGTCAATGTGGAGCAGAGGGCGCTGGTCGTCATCAAGTCTACCAACAAGTCTCGTGCCAAAATGATCAAGGGACCCATTGTGAACTGGAAGGTGATGAATCAGTCTTTTTGTACTCCCAGTTCATATAGAACAGGGAGTGCTTTAGAATGGGAACGAAAAAATGCTGTCTGTGTGTCTGTCTGTCCGTCCGTCTGTCCATCCGTGGTCAAAATGTGTTCCACTCGCTCCAGACAAAAGTACTGGATTGATCTTTCTGAAAATTTGTAGGTATGTTCATTATGGGTCAAGGATGATGCCTGATGTTTTAGTTTACCGCTACAGCCGTTACTAACGACTGTAACGGCCTGTAACGTTTTTTCTTCTTTATGGAATATCTCAGAAAGTACTTGGCCGATCTTTGTGAACATTAGCAGGCATAAAGAGGATGGGGGACGGATGACGCCCGATGTATTAGTTTACCCCATTATAGCCGTTACTAATGGCTGTAACAGCCTGTAGTGGTTTTCCTTCTTTATGGAATATCTCAAAAAGTACTTGTTCGATCTTTCTGAAAATTTGTAGGTATAGTCAGTATGGGTCAGGAATAATGCCTAATGTTTTAGTTTACCGTTATAGCCATTACTAACAGCTGTAACGGCCTGTAACGGTTTTTCTTCTTTATGGAATATCTCCGAAAGTACATGGCCGATCTTTGTGAAAATAGGCAGGTATGTTCATTATGGGTCACGGATGATGTCCGATGTTTTAGTTTACCTCGTTATAGCCGTTACTAATGGCCTGTAACGGTTTTCCTTCTCGGAATATCTCAGAAAATACTTGGCCGATCTTTCTGAAAATTTGTAGTTATATTCATTATGGGTCACGAATAATGCCCGATGTTTTAGTTCACCGTTATAACCGTTACTAACGGCTGTAACGGCCTGTAGCGTTTTTTCTTCTTTATGGAATATCTCCGAAAGGACATGGCCGATCTTTGTGAAAATTAACAGGTGTGTTCATTATGGGTCACGAGTGATGCCCGATGTTTTAGTTTACACCGTTATAGCTGTTTGTAACGGCCTGTAACGGTTTTCCTTCTTTATGGAATATCTCAGAAAGCACGTGGCTGATCTTTGTTAAAATTAGCAGGTGTGAAGAGGATGGGTCACGGATGATGCCCGATGTTTTAGTTTACCCCATTATAGCCGTTACTAACGGCTGTAACGGCCTGTAACGGTTTTACTTCTTTATGGAATATCTCAAAAAGTACTTGGCCGATTTTTCTGAAAATTTGTAGGTATGTTCATTATGGGTCAGGAATAATGACCGATGTTTTAGTTTACCGTTATAGCCGTTACTAACGGTTGTAACGGCCTGTAACGGTTTTTCTTCTTTATAGAATATCTCTGAAAGTTCTTGGCCGACCTTTGTGAAAATTAGCAGGTATGTTCATTATGGGTCATGGATAACGTCCGATGTTTTAGTTTACCCCGTTATAGCCGTTACTAACGGTCTGTAACGGTTTTATCTTCTTTATGGAATATCTCCGAAAGGACATGGCCGATCTTTTTGAAAATTAGCATGTATGTTGATTATTGTTCACGAATGATGCCCGATGTTTTAGTTTACCCCGTTATAGCCGTTACTAACGGCTGTAACAGCCTGTAATGTTTTTCTTGTTTATGGAATATCTCCGAAAGTACTTGGACGATCTTTTTGAAAATTAGCGGTAAGAAAAGGATGGGTCACGGATGACGCCCGATGTTTTAGTTTACCCCGTTATAGCCGTTACTAACGGCTGTGACGGCCTGTAACGGTTTTCCTTCTTTATGGAATATCTCAGAAAGTACGTGGCCGATATTTCTGGAAAATTTTTAGGTATGTTGATTATGGGTCACGGATAATGCTCCATATTTAAGTTTACCTTTATAGCCATTACTAACAGCCCATAATGGTTTTCTTCTTTATGGAAAAACTCAGAAAGTTCTTGGCCGATCTTTCTGTAAATTTGTATGTTCATTATAGGTCACAGATGATGGCCCATGTTTACCAGAATAGCCATTACTAACGGTTACACAAGCCCAAGACGGTTTTTTCCTCTTTATGGAATATCTCACACGTATTCAGGATAAACTGGGAGTACGTTTATATGCTTTGCATCTTGTTTCTTTTTACTGTTGGTTGTTGCTGCTGTAACTGTGATTTGTGTGTGTGTGTGTGTGTGTGTGTGTGTGTGTGTGTGTGTGTGTGTGTGTGTGTGTGTGTGTGTGTGCCTTGGGAAGCTACTGTTCTGGCGCTTCCATGATGTGACTTCTACCAGTTCCCAGTTCTCCCCCACACAGGCTACTCCAGTAATAGTTCTTGAGTCATTACTGGGTGGGCTGTTCTGCCCCCAGCACACCTCCCACTCCGCAGAGCTGTCATCTGGTTGGTGAGGAAACGAGGTTTCTACTCTGTGGGCAGCTGTAGGGTGTGACATACAGGGTGGACCAACCAGCAGCCAGCACTACTTGGTGTCTCTCTTAGGGACACCGGACAGCCAGCACTACTTGGTGTCTCTCTTAGGGACACCGGACAGCCAGCACTACTTGGTGTCTCTCTTAGGGACACCGGACAGCCAGCACTACTTGGTGTCTCTCTTAGGGACACCGGACAGCCAGCACTACTTGGTGTCTCTCTTAGGGACACCGGACAGCCAGCACTACTTGGTGTCTCTCTTAGGGACACCGGACAGCCAGCACTACTTGGTGTCTCTCTTTGGGACACCGGACAGCCAGCACTACTTGGTGTCTCTCTTTGGGACACTGGACAGCCAGCACTACTTGGTGTCTCTCTTTGGGACACCGGACAGCCAGCACTACTTGGTGTCTCTCTTAGGGACACCGGACAGCCAGCACTACTTGGTGTCTCTCTTAGGGACACCGGACACAGGTGGATCGTCTTTTGTGGAATGCTGTTTGGTGGACTGATATAGTGAACACGCTGTGTGAGGATTCCAGAACACACAGAGTAGTAGAAGTAGTAATGTGGGGGGAAGTAGCTACCAGTGGCTCTGAGAAGCTGGTATTGTTTTTTTTTTGTATGTTGGGTTTTTTGTTCAGAAGTACAGTATGAATGCGTATTTTGTAGATTCCTTTCGCAAAAACATTATCGTATGGGTATGTTCTTCGTACGTTATTTGAAAATGAATGTTCTTTGCATCTGTCATGCTGCTGCTCATAAATGACTTGGTACTTTTGCGTGTGTGGATAATGGTGTAAAGCTGAGCAAAGTCAGGGAAGGCATACTGATGAGGGAGAAAAGAAAAAAATAAATTTTTTTCTGTATTTTTCAGAAACTTGGCAAAGAGGTGATGCGCCAGATGAGGGAATGGAAAACCAAAGGGGCCCGGGGCACGTTCCAGGTGTCCAAACGGCGTGGCACTGTCGCTCTGGAAGACATGGGTCTGCCCAACCTGTCAGGGACTGTGACACAACTGGCCTGGGAGAAGGACCTCAGCTTTGCCCAAGCAGCAGCCAATCCACGTTCCCCTGGGGAGGGGCCATCTCATGCGGAAGGGGCGAAACCAGCAGAAGTGAGGAATCCAGGACAGGTGGCTAACGGGGCTCCCGGTCTTCCAAACGGCTCCGCTGTTCAGCAGCTGCACCAGCAGGCCCTGTCAGTGGCGGCTGTTCGACGACCTCGGAACCTCGTTTACAACCGTGTGGCCCCTCTCTTGCCCCCTTTGCCTCAGGAAGACAGTAGCAGTGCCTTGACCTTGACCCAGTCCCAAGAGACACGGACGTCGGGGCCAAAGTCTGATGACAGGGAAGAAGTTGAGAGATCGGAGAAGAAAACGTCCATCAGTCATGTCAGTGCTGCAGCTTTGGACTTGTCCATCTCCTCTTGGGGAGAGACCACAGAGGCTTCTGTCTCTGAGGAAACGCCCCGAACCCTGCCTTCCCCCAAGAAGGACCCTGCCGTTACCCTGAAGGCTGTGGAAGGAGTCCAGCTGTCCCCCACCAAGTCTCTGTCTGGGGACAGGAGAGACGTGGAGGCTGGCAGACTGTCGCCAGAACAGAAGCCTCCTCCGGCTCTTTCAAGGATGTGGAGTCGGGTCTGGGGGTGGAAATGGCTACCACTCAGTCCGAGGTTCCAGACGCCACCTCCAGTCCTAGTCATCACCACAAGAAAAGAAAGGGAAGGGTGGGAAACGCTCCAAAGAGGGCTCGCCCACAAAGTCTCCCAAGTCAGAATCTCCTCGCTCGCCCAGAAAGTCTCCCAAGTCAGAATCTCCCCGCCCGCCTAACGCGGATTTTGACTCCCTTGGCCATGACTCTGCAGGTCAGGGTTCCCAAGACCAAGACGACAAAGAAAGCACAACAGAGTGAGGTCCGACCTCCCTTTGTGGGCCATGCTCGCTTGTTTCCTGCAAGAAATCAAAAATGTGCCAGACGGGTGAGAGGTATTGGCTTTGGGCTAGAGAAGAATTGTGACTTGCGCTTTCTTCCGAGAGAAGTTGTTTTTAAGCTGTGATGAACTCAAAAGTTGTTTGATGTCTTATTGTTACTTTGGAAAATTGAAGAAGAAAAAGCAAGCCACTGGAATTACTCAGAGGATCCTTCTCAAGCTTCACCACAATCTGTGGAGAGCATCTCTCTGATTTGCATAGCCGTCTAGCTGGATTCCATGTGCAGATGGTGACAGTTTGGGAAATGGTTTTGAATTTTCAGTCTACTGTTGAGTCATATTCGGTATGAATCTGTGGATGCTTTAGCATGTGTGTGTGTCTGTGTCTGTGTCTGTGTCTGTGTTCGTGATTGTTTGATTCTGTGAGTTTGGTCAGCCAGTGCACCCCCATCCACCCCATCCAGCTGTTTTGCCCTGACCGCTGCCTGTGTCTGAAATTGGTTTAGTTTGTCCTGGTGATATTCTGTGGAACTCGGTATGAAAGACTGAACTCAGAATTCATTCTGTACATAGAGCTGCATTCATGGAGAGAGTGTGAGATAAAAAAAAACCTTTACTGTAATTCCATCCACAAAAAAAAACATATGCCATAACTGCACTGCTGATATACATTAATGACTTTTTATGATCTTATGTATTTGTGTTTTGCTCTGTACATGTTCTCATAATGTGGACTTGTATGTCGTCAGTCAAACAAATCCACGTTGAAATGTTGATTTTGGGTGTTGGGTCATCACATTGTATAGAAATCTCCTAGAATCACTCAATATTTGTAGAATTGTGCATGTTGTGTCCAGTTTTTAAGGTATGAACCAATATTCTCTCATGGAAAATAAGGGCATTTGTTGATTATAACGCATGTTTCGTTTGTTGGTGACCACTACTGTACTAGTCTGTTGTCAATATTTTCCCATTTCTGGGAATGAGAAGCTCCTAAGATGTAGATTTGGTCGTGGTGATAAGACATTAAACTAAAGATCTGGTCCCATGACATAGAATTAGTATGTGTCCATGACAGACAGATAATCAGTATGTGTCTACAAATCTGTGTGTGTGTGTGTGTGTGTGTGTGTGTGTGTGAGAGATAGAAAAAGAGAGAGAAAGAAAGTGTGAGTTGTGCATGTGTGATCAAATGTCACACAGATATGCATGTGCAAGCGCATGCACACACACACGCACGCACGCACGCACGCACGCACGCACGCACGCACGCACGCACGCCACACACACACACACACACACACACACACACACACACACACACGCGCGCGCGCGTGTGTGCGCACATACATGCCCTGCTTCTATGAAAAATTAGAAGACAGAAAGAAAATGATACTTGACATGATGCATTTAAACAGTCGACAAATGTTTACAGTAAATGTTAATGTAAATTGTTGGCAGGACCTGATGTATCCATGTCTAAAAGTCTTAACAACAGTCGATTAATGTTTACAGTGAATGTTAATGCAAATAGTTGGCAGGACCTGATGTATCCATGTCTAAAAGTCTAAACAACAGTCGATAAATGTTTACAGTGAATGTTAATGCAAATAGTTGGCAGGACCTGATGTATCCATGTCTACAAGTGTACAGAGCATTTTTTATTTTCAAATGCAGTTGAGCATCCACATGTGTTTCTGCCTTAAATCTGACAAGTCCCTGTTGTTTTTGGTGACGATATAGAGAAGCTATGACTTTAAGAAGCAGCTTCAGATGAAACTTGTCTTGCCAGTTGAACAAGTTATAGATTTGTGCTGTTGATTCTGCTGCTGTTTACTGCATGTTGTTCTTTTTTTTTGTGACTGCTGTTGGGGTACCTTGTGATAAGCATTGAAGATGCCATGTATTCACTTCTTGTTTGGGAGCAAGATTTTGGGATTACCCATCCACTTACTCTTATCTCCCACATGAGTGATATTTTAAAGTGCAAGCAATATTGAAGGTCACCATATAGAAATATTCTTGTACGTGTGCTTTTGATCAACTTAGTAGAAATTGGTTGCCTTTGAAAAAAAAAAAAAAAGAATATTACTATTGCCTTTTTTTTAATAGTTCCTGTGCCTGTGAAGATGGTGAGATTCTTATATTAAGAGTCATTAGTCACCAGCAATGGTTCTATCTTTTTCCATATCATTTCCCTCTGTGCCTCTTTACAAATTCTTCCTAAAGGAGTGAGTAGGAATATACTGTACATTTGCTTAAGTTCTGCCTTCTTTCTTTGTATATGATCAGCCATATAGAAACTAGTAGTATGATGTATAAAGTGGAAACCTGCTGTGAAACATTTTTTACAGTGTGTCTTTTAGCTGAATCTTATACTTTAGTGGAAGTCTGCTGCTGTCCTGCTTCATCCATGCATCTGCTTCAGGCATCGAACCTCTGCCTTCAACATTGCTGAAATTCCATCTGTGCTTTTTAACCTTATCCCATATCCAGCCTCCATTTTGGTTCTTGTATCCATTATGTAGTGTGGATGCGGAGACTGATCGACTCAAGACAGCCGTCTTCATCGTCATTTTTTGGCTAGAACTTTAAAGTTCACCATGGGTGAGATTTAAATATGCGACCGTCTTTGAATACCCTCATTGAGGCAGCCACATTCCGTCTTCTAGGACGATGCCTAAAATGGCTCGTTTAGTAAGCCTTTTTCTTTTCTCTCTTTTTTTTTCCTCATCCACACAGTGGGCACATGATGGCTTATTTTTCCATGAAGATTGGAATGGGATTTGACATTCAAGCAGGGTTTTTTTTCTGTTTTTGTTTTTAATCCAGTGCATTTGTTCATACATGTGACCTTGGTTTAAAGTCTTGTTAGGAGACTTTGGACAAGAAAAGGCCGAGGGCTGGTGAGGAGGGGGGGGGGGGGAGGTCTGCATAGACGTGGACTCAAAGAGAACATCTCAAATCTGGCTGTCTTCAGCAGGGATCAAACCCAGTACCCTTGGATGGAGAGAACAGCGCTGTGTTCACAGGGCCAACCAGGCAACCTGAAGGGAATGATGGACAGGATTATTATCGGCAGATTTTCTGCCAATCAGAGACGAAGAATTAACATTTCTTTTGACATTCTGTCCAATAGAAAGATGGCATTCGCAGCAGTCCAGATTAAAACTTCGATGTCCAAACCGTATTGCAGCTGCAATGACAACTGTGAATCTCACAGGGAAAATATGATTGTATCGGATAATTACCCATGATACAAATGATTATTTTTCATGGAGAAAATTAAGATGTCTTTTGAAGCAAGAGCTCCTCAGTGTTTATTTGTTCAGCATGATCTTTTGGTGTCTGCTAGTTTTATGACTGATCAGGTTTGTCGTGATGATGTTTGTCACTTAAAGTGTAAGCATAGTGTGGGCTGGGATGGAAAGGGAGGGGCTTGATACTGGAGTGTTAGCCCTGTATGAAGTAAGATGGAGAGGGAGGGGCTTGATACTGGAGTGTTAGCCCTGTATGAAGTAAGATGGAGAGGGAGGGGCTTGATACTGGAGTGTTAGCCCTGTATGAAGTAAGATGGAAAGGGAGGAGCTTGATACTGGAGTGTTAGCCCTGTATGAAGTAAGATGGAAAGGGAGGGGCTTGATACTGGAGTGTTAGCCCTGTATGAAGTAAGATGGAGAGGGAGGAGCTTGATACTGGAGTGTTAGCCCTGTATGAAGTAAGATGGAGAGGGAGGAGCTTGATACTGGAGTGTTAGCACTGTATGAAGTAAGATGGAGAGGGAGGGGCTTGATACTGGAGTGTTAGCCCTGTATGAAGTAAGATGGAGAGGGAGGAGCTTGATACTGGAGTGTTAGCCCTGTATGAAGTAAGATGGAGAGGGAGGAGCTTGATACTGGAGTGTTAGCCCTGTATGAAGTAAGATGGAGAGGGAGGAGCTTGATACTGGAGTGTTAGCCCTGTATGTAGTAAGATGGAGAGGGAGGAGCTTGATACTGGAGTGTTAGCCCTGTATGAAGTAAGATGGAGAGGGAGGAGCTTGATACTGGAGTGTTAGCCCTGTATGAAGTAAGATGGAGAGGGAGGAGCTTGATACTGGAGTGTTAGCCCTGTATGAAGTAAGATGGAGAGGGAGGAGCTTGATACTGGAGTGTTAGCCCTGTATGAAGTAAGATGGAGAGGGAGGAGCTTGATACTGGAGTGTTAGCCCTGTATGAAGTAAGATGGAGAGGGAGGAGCTTGATACTGGAGTGTTAGCCCTGTATGAAGTAAGATGGAGAGGGAGGAGCTTGATACTGGAGTGTTAGCCCTGTATGAAGTAAGATGGAGAGGGAGGAGCTTGATACTGGAGTGTTAGCCCTGTATGAAGTAAGATGGAAAGGGAGGAGCTTGATACTGGAGTGTTAGCCCTGTATGAAGTAAGATGGAAAGGGAGGAGCTTGATACTGGAGTGTTAGCCCTGTATGAAGTAAGATGGAGAGGATGGAGTTTGACAATGGAAGTGTTAGCATTACTATAGCTTCCAACCCTCCAAATGTTTCTGGAAATTCCCTAATCAAGAAGTTATTCCTGAAATCCTAAATTTTATGCGGGGAAAAGGCAGACGTTCTGGATTTTATTTTAAACATGATGGTTTTGGGTGGAGCAGGGTCATACTTGGTTAGGGATGATGAATGATAGCAGGGTGAAGCCTAAACCATGTTATGTGGATATGGGCGATGGTGTGTATAGAACTGCATTTTCTTTTGAACTCCTTTTTGGCCAACTGAAACACTAAGGGGTCAGAAATGCTTTTAATCAAAAGCCGAACTACCCCCTCTTCAGTCCACCCCAATCCCATTATCCCTGCTTCCTGAAACTTGATTTGGAAGGGTGGCAGCTATGCATTCTGGGAGGTGGGTGGAAAGAACGGTGTTTGACGCTGGAAGTGTAAGCAGTGTATGAGGTGGGATGGAAAGCATGGGTTTTGATGGTAGACACTGCAGGAAGGTGAGAGTGTGCCACATGTCCTGTCCTTGCTGGACTGACAGGCAGTGTCCGGGTCCCCTGGTCTTTGGCATCTCTTGTTTGGCATCGCAGCAATCGCGATCTTCCATTCCAACAACCTGTTTCCATCTTGTTTGATCTCCAAACTTTTTTTGTGTGTGTGCATTTATGGACAGACTGGGTGTGGCATTGTTTTTTGGATAGTTTCTTTTTTTCTTCTGTTTCTTTTTTTTTTTAAAGACATCTTTTAAATACTGTTAAATTTTTTTCTGCATCGATTGTAGAAAGAGAGAGAGGGAGAGAGAGAGAAATGAGAGTGGGGAAGGGTGAGTGGAGGTTGGAGCGGTAAATGATGAATAATTCGGTGTACTTGAATAATGTCATGTTGTTTTAATGGTTTTTCCTCCATGTGATTTGTAGACAGAGTGTATATATAATCCATATCATAGGTAGTTTCATCACTACACTATCCATAAATGTTCACCTCCAGTTTTATTCTGTAGGGTACTCTTTGTTTATTTGTTTTTGTGCGTTAACGCTAAAGACACATAAGCTTGCTTTGCTTGTTGAGTTAGATCACCCTGACAGAACACAGGGTGACACAGTCGTGTTGAACAGTCAGCCAGGGCTGGTCTGCGGAGTCGTTTACCTGGTGCAGCCTGGGAGTGTCACAGGAGGTTGAACAGACAACCCAGAACAACATTTTGATCAGTTCCTCCCCTCCCTTCCCTTCCCTGCCTCGCCTTCCTCGAAGATCCTTCCTAGTTCAGAGCTTTTGGTTTCCTTAGCAATAAACAGCGCGAAAAGCATACAGAGTTCTTCACAATGTGATAAACAGCGTGAAAAGCATACAGATTTCTTCACCAAGGTGAATGTGATGGACCATTGAAGTGTTTAGTCTCTGTAAAGTAGAACAGTCATGTAGGTAAAGCCCATTGCTTGAAATGGCGTCACTGTACTGGTAAGACAGAAAACTGCACTGTGATTGTTCACCACAGCAGATGTCTGCCAGGTTGTACAGAACTGTCATGATGTTGCCGTTTGTACACACATGCATGAGAGAGAGAAGAGAGAAACTCATCAGGGAGGACTTTGCAACGGTATTGATGGCAGATATACCTTTACAACAGTACCACACCAAAAAGGGGAAGAAACGCTTCTTTACAAACTAGTCCTGTCAAAATCCAACCGGTGATTGGACCAGCAGGTTGATTTCTCCTTGTATATGCACCATGTAATAAGCTCTTGTTTTGTCTATTCACTGCCATAGCCCATCAGTGCACTGTCTGTAAGCCAAAATCTCATACAAATAAATGAAGTTTGAGACTTCAAAGGAGAAATGGATGGCATCTTTGCAGTAATGAATTTGAACTTTGCTGTGCATGTTGTGGGCAGAATCTCTTTGAAGATTCCAGATTTGAGGGTAACGTGAAGTAACTTCAAAAGAAACCATCAACATCTTCTAATGTGTACTTCATCGCTTACTGTACAGTGTTTATCCTAATACCGGTATGCCAGCTAAGATGCATGATACTTATGAGCTTGATGCATGATGATGTCGATCGAACGAGCTGTATCAGAATGGGCTTGATGGATGATTTTGAACGAGCTGTATCGGAATGAGCATGATGGATGATGATGTTGAACGAGCTGTATCAGAATGAGCATGATGGATGATCATAGCTGCCAACTGCTACGATATCGCCGTAGTTTGCTACGCCAAGAGAATGCTTGCTACGACGCTACGACGATCATTAAATTGCTACGGCGAAACAAAAAAATTCGAAATACTTTCGTTTTGTTTGGACAGCGCTAAGTAACGTCTCTATCGGTCTGTCGGAACTGCATTTCCGCTTTCGGTTTTACTGTAGCACATAGATTTTTTTTTACAATTTGCCCTCTTCCTCTGCTTCATCTCTGTATAATAACATTTATAGATATACTAAGAGTACTGTAGCTTTAATGTGGTCCGTAAAACTGGTTATAGGCCCGATTTCTTTTTAGAACGCGCGCAAAATTAAGTTGCTACTGTCAAATTGGAAATGCTACTGTGAAAATTGTGAAATGCTACTGTAAGCCGCATGAGCAGGTTGGCAGCTCTGGATGATGATGTTGAACGAGCTGTATCGGAACAAGTCTCTTTTTTAATTCTAAATCTGTTCAGTTGCTGTTCATCATGTTTAGTGACAGGCAATTACAAAATATATGCCAAACGCACAGTGATTTCTTTTTTTCCATTCCAGGAATTTGCATTTATTCTTCCTTGTTAATCTTGGATGACATTATACATTTGTTTTACACAATCAGAGACCGTGCAACAAAGACCCTCCATTGCAACAGCAGTGAAGAAAAGTATGTTTGTGTGGAAAAATGGGTATGGAAATTTTCCCTCTTCCTTCCTTGCCATCAGAGTTTGTGTAATGGAATGTAGGCAACTCCCCAGAGACTCACACAGACACACACACACACACACACACACACACACACACACACCCTCTCTCTCCCTCACCCTCTCTCTCTCTCTCTCTCTCACACACACACACACACACACACACACATACACACACACACACACACACACACACACACACACACACACACACACACACGCACACACACAAAACACACATGCACAGAGTCAACGGCACTGCACCCACCCTCTTCCTATCCCCCTGTCGCCATGATTCCTGTACCGATTGTTTATTTGCATGCTAGACGTGTTGCTGACATCAGTGTCATGTTTTGTCAGGGCCTTGATTTTCAGCTTTTTTGTTTCCTCTCAGGGAGTTGGCGTGTGTGTGTGTGTGTGTGTGTGTGTGTGAGTGTGAGTGTGTGTGTGTGTGTGTGTGTGTGTGTGATACCCTGCTTGTCACACACTGTGAGATTCATTTGTCTTGTTGCTCACACATCCAATGGTTCAAACTCAATGACAGTTCCCAATTTGTATTGATTGGCTGTTGCCATCACATTAAAAAAAAAGGAAAGAAAAGAAATCTTGTCATATCATATCAGCTCCATAAATAACTTTTTGAAAGCGCATATAACTGTTGCATTTGTTGTTGTTTTTTAATAGAAACTGACCTTTTTGTTTTGTTTTTGTTAGTTTATCTTTTTCATGAACTAACATGCAAGTTCAATCAATGTATCATGATTAGATTTGTTCATGTAACTAATTATATGTTTCCAGACTATTGCTGGTTGGGCAAGTATCTTTTAATGTGCAAGGTTATTAGCTTCTTTACATCAACCTTCTTGGTTTTATGAGGAAGTTAAAGAAAATTCACTCCCAGAATCCTTGATGTCAAGAAACGAGAATGTAGCTACTTCAGCATGAAAGTTGGATTTGGCATGTTACTGTTGATGAAGGGCAAGGCGAAGTGTTGATTGTGGTGCCCAGTGGTGAGCTGCACTTGCCGAGAACTGCCTGTAATGGAAGATCTATGGTCGGTGGTAGATCACTTCAAGTGGTCTGGCTTAAGTCACACTTCTTCCATCACGCTTGGCGTTCTTTCAGTTTTGGGTAAGAGGGAGCTGTTTTGCTGGTGGGAATGGAAGCCTGAAAAGAACCAAGCTGAACCAGAAATTCCCTGTAAGATGAAAACAAATGCCCAGAGGTCGGTGAAGGTGAGCTGGTCAGATCTACAGAAAGCTATTGCGTAATGGTCAAGAACAGACTAAAACTGACAAGGTCCAAAACCTTATGGTTCTGGAATGCTTTTGCATAGTCCAGGAATGGTTTTTAAAGTTATTATAATTTTCTTGAGGTTTTTTCCTTCTTTTTTTTTCTTTCCTTTATTTTGAGAATTTTTTTTTTAAAGAATATTGACAAATTCTCAATTCATCCATGGAAATTTTTTTCTATTATTTGTATTTTTTTAAAAGAATATTGACTAATTGACTAATTCTCGATTCTTCCATGGTGTGAAATTGAATTAGATGTGTTGCCTTCAGAAATTTGTTGGATTTGTTTGGTTCTGGAACGTCAGAGTGCCTGCTAGGCATTGAAAATCATTCATCAAGAAGGAAGATTGGGAAATTCTTGAAGTCCTGCAAGAAGAATCGTCGCTCAAACGGAGACGCCTGATTCAAACTAGGCCTGCTGGATTCCCAAACTACTGACCATGTGACCACGGGCCATAAACACCATGGAGCAGGGAACCAAGGATGCTCTTTGAGGGAACCTGCTTGACATGGAAATATCCAGTGAAACGAATCTTGCCACACACCAATCTGACCAAATTCTAATGTTAACACGTCTTCTTCAAAGGTCATATTGTTATGAGAGAAACAGAGCATTAATTCGTGGTTTTGAAGTTTGTCTCTTCCTGGATTGTATGGGTTTTATCAGAGAGCATTAAAGTGACTTTTTTGAAAGTTTGTTTCAAGTTGCAAGGTAAGCTCTTCCTGGTTCATATTGTTTCAGAGAGAGCATTAATGTGAAATTTTACAAAGTTGACATCTTCCTGAATTGTACTGTTCTTAGAAAGCATTCCATTCTCGTTGAAGGTTTGTTCTACTTTACCCTGAATGACATTGTTCTAAGAGGGAGTGTTTTTGTACAGTTTTGAGTCTGTTTTTGTAGCTGTAACTGCTGACAATGTTTGTGTTGTGTGTGTCTTCTTCTTCTTGTTATCGTTCTCATTTTCTTTGTGTTACCTCCATGCGGGACGTTCTGTTTTCACCTGTTTCCGCTGGCTTGGTTGCATAACTATCAGCAAGATGAGGCAAAGACTGATGATTCTGCTCACTTCACTGTGGCTTGTAGCCCAGTCAAGGGGCCTTAGGAAGGGTGTCAGTTTGTTAGAGACTATCTTGAATCGATTTCAGAGAAAGTTGGTGGAAAGATAAATGTGGCTTTAGGATGAATCCACTAAACTTTTGGTGTCAATCAGGATATATGAGCAGATCCAGATTTTTTTTTTCACTTTATTTAACATTGTGGGGTAGAACTTTTTTGACATTTTCATAATTTCTCAAGAAATGATTCATGGATCTCAATTGATTATTTTTTGTTCTCAAATCAGGATAATTAGATGTATATTGATAGTTTACAAACTTGTTAGATTTGTTGTGAGGATCCGGCGAGCAAAGTAGCAAGTGTGAAGGCAGTGGGATGGAATTTGAGTAAGGGGATTGTTGAAGGTAAAGCGGTCTTTTCAACCTTGGCAGAGGTCTGCGCTCTCCCGGTGTCATTCCACGTGAAGGTTTTGTTTTTGTGTATTTCAGATTGCCTTTATGCAGTTGATGACAGGCATTTACAGCTGCCCATAGATTTAGATTGATAAGTAGATGAGGAGTTTGCAAGTGTTTTGATGTGTTAATTAGCATGAGTGCATGACATGTATGCTGTTGTGTATGCTGGTATGTTCTTGAATGTATGAGTGAGCTTTTGTTAATCTTTCATCCATGACTTGGTTCACACAGAGTCTGATGTTTCTAGATATGGATCTATATGCAGTGGGTCATGGTTTGTTTCTGGTGTTGGCAGAAATATGGGCGTCAGATTGTCAGCGTCAGCGTCACTGTGGGGACGCCGGGGGTTCTTCCAGTATGAATTGTGTCCCCACCTCTGTAAATACTGTGCTAGAAATTTCCCCTTTTCTGTAACTCTCTTTGACTTTCCTTTTTGACTTGTGTGTATAACAAAGCAAGTCTATATGATCACCTTGTTTGGGTTGTTTGAGTGCATGTGCACGTTTGTGTCCATGATAGACTTTGATATTGTTTTGGGGGGGGGGGGGGGGGGATTATTAGCACTAGCAAACCTACATTTGGCAGAACAATAAATTTTGGAAGACCTTTTCTTTTTCAGCCATTCCCAGCATGAAGATGTAACTGAATGGCGAAGGCTGTAAATCTGCAATGAATGCATGCAGCCATAGTTTTGTAGATTGTAAATTTGACATTTTCTTAAAAACTGCGATTTTTGTAACTTTTGAACATTGGTAAAAGACTTAAATGTTTTTTGCAACATTGCAGTAAGTATGAAATTCCATGTTATCAAGATGTGATCAGTTAATGCAATCTCTACCTGGCAGAGAGCAAATAGAACAAAACATTAAATCTAGAACAAAGATCGGGCCAGGTGTGAATATGTTTTGCCCAAAATAACAAAGTAAGAGTGGCATCATTTGTGGTGAATCAAGCAAAGAATCCACATGAAAGCTAGAAATGAAACCGCCTTACTTATTGTCACAGTGACCGTTACCCATGCATTTCAAATTTGCATTGGTGACTGGATCAAACAGACTTCAAACAGAATCCGATTGCACTGATAGATCTGGGGAACATCCACAAAGCAAGTGAAATATGATGGCTTTGCAAAGGCAAGCGTGTCAGTAGGAAATCACATACCCCGCTCCCATTTCTGTCCATACTGCCTCCACTTTCATGGCTCATGTTGTATGTCCTTATCATGTCCACTGCCTAAATGGAACCAGCAGAGTTTGATCTGCACAGAATCAATGAGTCATTTCAATGGAATAAAGACGGCATGTTTGGGATTGGCTACTCGGATGAGACCATGACACACATGGTATGCAAGTCAAAGAGACAGTTTGCGTTTCTTGTTTATTGTCTGTTGCTGTTGCTTGCTGGGGTTTTTTTTTCCATGGCTCTTTCATCAGTCTTGTGTTTGTTGTTGTTTTTGTAAGGTGTTCTCCCATTCTTTCCCTGTTGTTTCAGTTCAAATGTGCTGGCGGTGTTTGTAACCAGATGACTCCCTAGTGATATTGTAGGCACCGGAATGGGCACCAGCTGTGTGTTCTGCTGTGTTTCTTTCCCTTATGGCTTTTTAAGTATCTTTTGTGGTACAGTCATGTCTTACATTATTTTGTTGTTGGTCAAATTGGGTCTGAAAAGTTAAGTTGTATTGACTTACTACTGTTAGGAATTGATGTGTGTTTTGTAAACATTTAAATGCGTAAATTTAGGTCTTTTCTTTTCTTTCTTTCTTTTTTTTTTTTTTTTTTTTTTTTAAGGGCGGGGGGGGGGGGGGTTGTTGGGTTCTGTTTCTTCTGGACAGGACCTGGTGATTTGTTCTGAGAAGTTTTGCTTCCTTTTTTTTTTTTTCCCCGTTTATTTGTTTGGTTCTAGCTGACCCATCATCTGTGCCCTCTCAGTGGCATTGCTGGAACCGTGCTCTTTCTTATACACAGCCACACACAGCCACACCCCTAACTTGTGTCACAGCCTCCACACTGGTAGTCCACAGGGACGTGGACAGAACGAGGATGCCATGGGCCATCTTTGCAGAGGAGAGTCCGCACAGCTGTTTAGTCAGCATTGTCATGGTCTGTGGCGCCTGTTCTGACTTGACACATGCAGAAGACCGCTCACTAAGTCTGCTGCTAATGACGATGGTTGCTTAGTCACAGAGCCAGTGTGCCCTGGCGTGCTTCTGTGGGGTCGGCTGTCCTGCATGCAAAGAAAGTGGAAAGTTGCCTTTATTGGGTAGCTCATGGGAAGTGGTGACTCTTTTTTGTTTTGTTTTGTTTTGTTTTGTGTTTGTTTTACATCCATTCTTTATGAACAAGCCTGTGACTTTATTTATGAAATGGTGATGATAGCATTTGGGTATCTCTGCTTTTGTATCTTGTGCCCTTGAATCATTTCATATTGTCTTGTACTCTATGTGTATTCTTTATATTAATCCATGCTGCATTTTGTTGTTGTTGTTGTGCCTTTGACATCTTCTCTCTTTGTTAAATTTAAACACTTATGCATCTTTTTCAAAAATATAAATGGAATGCATGATAACCGATGATAACTCTCCCTCCCTCTCTCTCTCTCTCTCTCTCTCTCTCTCTCTCTCTTGCTCTTAGTTACTGTGCTTTATAACTTATAATATTTATATTGGGTATCATGCACTAAGTATCCTTTTTTCTGATTTGTGCTCTTGTGGACAAAAGTACTGTGTAAGAAGAAAAAGTCAACAAGCTACATGATACACCCTCATTGATGAAGATGTGTTCTAGTACTGGCTCGGTGTGCATCAACATGGCTGTCTCTTTCCCTACACAGGTGTCACAGGTGTGTCAAACTGTACTTAGAGAAGCAGGTACAGTACTATAGGGTTTTTCACTGCAGAGCAGTAAGACTGAAATACAAAGTGGGGGCCATCTTTAATTGTGCTAGAAGCCATCGCTTCAAGTAGTGAACTATCACAAGACATACTGTGAGTGGATCTGGATGCAAGATCCTGCATTTGGGTCCCTGTTGAAAATAGGAAATTGGTAATATTGGCCTTTTTTTTTTTTTCATGTACTGTTGGATTCCCCCCTTTTATTCCACAGAACTATAGATAAGCCAAGTTCGTCTGGATACTCAAAGATAAGCCCCTTTGTATCTAAACAAATGAAAAGGTTTTGCCAGCACATAAACTTCCACTGGTGAACTTTTGAGGGTAATTTCCTGAGATTGTATGCCCACACCATTTACAGGGACAAGCAGGTTATCCCAGTGGCTGTATGTAATCGTGTACTTCTTCAGCTAAGAATTGTTATATGAACCATTTTGTCATCATGTTGTGGTTGCTTTTTGTCTGTACATCTCCTGCAAGTCACTGAAATGTACGAAAGTGTGGAGTGGGTCATGAAGCTGTTGACCGAATGAACAGTGACAAAGCTTGAGAACAAGCTGCTTCAAGCCTGTGGTGTGTGCGTCTGCGTATGCATGCACGTGTGTGCTTGCAGAGAGTCTCAAAGTCTCACACAAAATGTTGCTCTCAGCCTTCTGGTTCATGGAAGATTGTGCTCTTCTTTGTTGTACCCCCCGGCAGTTTATGTCCCACACCCCTCAAATCAACAGCACTTATGCATTGATATGCTCTTCCAATGATGTTTGAACGGTTTAAGTTGGGGTTACATACAGTAAGAGTCAACATGCTTATGGGTTAGATACTGAAGAACCAAAACATGCTTATTGTTAACACTGAGGAATCAACAAAAATTTATTGGTTAGATGCTGAAGAATCAACATGCTTATGGGTTAGATGCTGAAGAATCAACATGCTTATGGGTTAGATACTGAAGAATCAATATGCTTATAATAATAATAATAATAATGAATACTTATATAGCGCCTATTCTCGGCTAGAGACCAAGCTCTAAGCGCTTTACACTCAACACTCGTTTACACAACGGGCTGCCTACCTGGGTAGTGCTGACTGAAGAGCTGCCAGCTGGCACTTCATTCAGTCGTTTCCTGTGTCATCCAGTCAATATCGTTCAATATCGATCACTCATTTTCCTTCCTTCATTCATTCTTTCCATTTCTCACGCAGGGTGCATGCTATGTGTAACGTGTCATCCATACCAACGGCCAAACTGGCCTACTCTTCCGAAAGTTGGTGATGGGATTTTACGTGTGTGCAAGATGTTATGCGTGCGTTCACACACGGAACCTCGGTTTATAGTCTCATTCGAAGGACTGCATGGGAAATGGAGTCAGAACCAATGTTAACTCCGAGGGAAAAATCCCCCTGTACCGAAACGCCCCGGCGGAGGTTCGAACCCGCAACCCCAGGATCACCAAGATTACGAGTCCGGCGCTCTACCAACTGAGCTATTCCGGCTCCTTTGGGTTAGATACTGAAGAACCAAAACATGCTTATTGTTAACACTGAGGAATCAACAAAAATTTATTGGTTAGATGCTGAAGAATCAACTTGCTTATTGGTCAGATACTGAAGAATCAACGTACTTATCGGTAAGATGCAGAAGAATGAACATACTCATTGATAAAATGCTGAAGAATCAACATACTTATTAGTTACATATTGAAGAATAAACAAACTTATCGGTTAGATGTTGAAGAATCATTATACTTATTGGTAAGATGCTGAAGAATCAACATGCTTATTGATTAGACACTGAAGAATCATCATACTTTATGGGAACAGGTTTTGTTGAACTACAGGACCTGCTCATGTTTTGTTTTGTTTTGTTTTTGTTACTTTTACTTATTTATTTTGCCGCATGAGTTTGCCAGGAATGCCAAGGCTTATGCCTGAGGGTTCAAGATGTGGTCCTAAGCCTACTTGGTGTATGTCCTTTCCATGGCTGCAAGAAATCCCGTGACATTCTGTCAGAATTGGCCTAACCACCTCCAGACGTTGCTGCTGATGTCACTGACCAAAGTTGTGGATCCCCCAGTGCCCGTACATTTTACATCGGCGTTTCTGTGTTTATCTCCTTTTAGATGATGCAGGGCCTGGTGGACCCATATTCGTCAAAGAGGTCTTAAGAGTTTAAACTTTAACAGACGATGCATGTCTACCTGGATCCACGTTCAATGCCCTGCAGTATCTTATTACTGCTGTTTAAAGTATTGATGCACGAGGAACCATGCTTCATGAAAAATGGACAGTTCCAAATGATGTAAATGATTATCTCTTTACTTTTTATGCATAGTCACCAAAGTTTTCTATCTAAAGAGTACAGACGTGTACATCCTAGTAGCCATCAGCCTTGCAAAGATTTCTGGCTTTTCCAGCGTGAGAGTATCACTCATCCCGTGGTTTGAACTAAGGTTTATTTTGTCAGGAAAAAATTTTGGAAATGCTTTGCAGATTTGGTGGTAAAAATTTGATATCTTAATTTTAACCTCAGTCTAGTGCTAGAAAAAAAAAACAATCTGAATATTCAGTGTTGTTTTTTTTTTGTTTTGTTTTTTTTACATAAAATACGTTCATATTCAGAACATACACAAATAGGTGCAGGGTTTGTTTTGAACAAATGTAGATAGTTACAAAGAAAAGTTTATAATTCTGGTAATTGTTTATTCTGTCTGGCAGTGTATAGTATTTTGGTTATTAAGCGAACATTGTATTACTCTGTATTTCAGGTCTGACTGGATTAAAAAAAAAAAGCAACTGATTTTATGTTATCATTTGTGTTAAATTGTCAGCAAGAAGACAGAATACTGATTTCCTGCCTCAGCTGCAGTTATCACAGGATTATGATTGCAACTTTTCAAGTTCATTTCTTTGAGTAGTTCTGTTCTACACTGAAACAAATAACATGTTAAACACTGTAATGCAGGTTCATGTTTGTGCATACGCCCAGACTTCATAATATGGTATTTTAAAGTTCCCAGTTTGTGCATGTCCAGTTTACACATTGCCTCGTCGGTTGGGATTGGTGGATAGGGGGTGGGGGTGGGGGGCTGTGCATGTCAGTTTACAACATTGCCTGGTCAGTTGGGATTGGTGGATGGGGGGGGGGGGGGGGGGGGGGGGGGGGGGGGGGGGGGGGGGGCGTGTGCATGTCAGTTTACAACATTGCCTGGTCAGTTGGAATTGGGGGATGGGGGGGGGGGGGGGGGGGGGGGGGGACTGTGCATGACCATTTTACACCATTACCTGGTCAGTTGGAATTGGGGGGGGGGGGGGGGGGGGGGGGGGGCTGTGCATGTCCAGTTTACAACATTGCCTGGTCAGTTGGGTTTGGTGGATAGGGGGGGGGGGGGGGGGGGGGGGGGAGGGGGGGGGCTGTGCATGTCAAGTTTAAAACATTGCCTGGTCAGTTGGAATCGGGGGGATAGGGGGGGGGGGGGGGGGGGGGGACTGTGCATGGCCATTTTACACCATTGCCTCAGCTGGAATTGGTGGATGGGGGGGGGGGGGGGGGGGGGGGCTGTGCATGTTCATTTTACACCATAGCTGGAAAGGAGGGGGGGTGGGGGAGGGGGGCTGTGCATGTCCATTTTACACCATAGCTGGAAGGAGGGGGGGGGGGGGGGGGGGGGCTGTGCATGTCCATTTTACACCATAGCTGGAAAGGAGTGGGGGAGGGGGGCTGTGCATGTCCATTTTACACCATAGCTGGAAAGGGAGGGGGGGGGGGGGGGCTGTGCATGTCCATTTACACCATAGCTGGAAAGGAGGGGGGGGGGGGGGGGGGGCTGTGCATGTCCATTTTACACATAGCTGGAAAGGAGGGGGGGGGGGCTGTGCATGTCCATTTTACACCATTGCCTCATCAGTTGGAATTGGTGGATAGGAGGTGGGGGGGGGGGGAGGGGGGGCTGTGCATGGTCATTTTACACCATAGCTGGATAGGAAGGGGGGGGGGGGGGGGTGTGCATGTCCATTTTACACCATTGCCTGGTCAGTTGGAATTGGTGGATAGGATGGGGGGGGGGGGGGGGGGGGACTGTGCCTAGCCATTTTACACTATTGCCTCATCAGTTGGAATTGGTAGATAGGAGGGGAAGGGGGGGGGGGGGGGGGGGGGGGAGGCTGTGCATGGCCACTTTACACCATTGCCTCATCATGTTGGAATTGGTGGATAGGGGGGTACTGTCAAAGAAATTGATAGGTCAATGTGAATTAGGCTCAGACCACTTCTCCAGGAGGAAGGACAAGGGGCAGGTGGGGAGGGAGAAGTGGGCCATTGTGACCACAGACAGACAGAAATTCACTGACCAGTCAAGTTGCTGGTAGGAAGGAGTGGGAGAGAGGGGAGGTGGGGTACATGGCGTGGGTGGGGATGGAACACTGAGTCCAATAATTACAGCGTTTGTTTGTTTGTTTGCCACCAATATCATTACCTTTCTTTGATGTTTCTTCCAGTATTTTTTTCTTCCAGATCATGGCATTTGGAAGGGGGTGGGGTGGGGTGGGAAGTCCAGAACCCCTCTAAAACCCGTTCCTAATTCGTATTTGTGAAATGGGTAGGCAGATAAATATACTGGCAAGCAAATATGCGTAGACAGTTATGGAAACAAAACCGTTGCGTTTGTGTGGTTCTGAAAACTAATTCTCTCTCTCTCTCTCTCTTCCTCCCCTCTCTCTCTCTCTCTCTCTAAGATGTTTTATAGACAATTTTGATCTGAATTCTACCAATGTTTATGTAATTACATGTATTTTGAATTGTTTGATAGATTTTGTATTTCCTAGTTGGCTTGTAATGAAGGCAAAAGTCAATTGTTGTTCCTTTTGAATGAACATTCCAACTTAACATGCAAATATATTGTTGATTATTATTGAAGGCACAAAACAAATAAAACTATTAAAGGATCAGTGTGTTTCTGTCATAGATGGGACTGTGGATAGTGTGTGTGTGTGTGTGTGTGTGTGTGTGTAAGCGCGTGCGAGAGAGATAGAGAGAGAAGACATTGATTATGCAGCTTTATAAGAAAAATTGGATTGGAAGAATCATCACATCATTGTATGTAAACATGTAACACAAATTAAATATACAATTCCATTTCCTCTGTTAAAAAAAGTGTAAACAGTTTTGGGGGGTTTTTTGGCAGAAAGATGGAAACATAAATTATCTGTTTTTAAGATTAAGCAGAAGATAACACACTGGTTTTAACAAAACTTGGTAAAAAGATTGAACGTGGCACAAAGATGATCCATTACCTTTGGTGTGGATCTCGATCAAAGAGTGGCTAAAGGATCTGTTCAGTAAAATAGACACAAACTATTGAATCCATGTCATGTGTTCAGTGACACACACAAACTATTCAACTCGTGTGATCTGTTCAGTGACACACACACAAACTATTGAACCCGTGTGATCTGTCAGTGACACACACACAAACTATTGAACTCGTGTGATCTGTTCAGTGACACCACACAAACTATTGAAACCCGTGTGATCTGTTCAGTGACACACACACAAACTATTGAACTCGTGTGATCTGTTCAGCGACACGCACAGAAGCTATTAAATCCATGTGCTTTCAGTGACACACACACACAAACTATTAAATCCATGTGATCTGTTCAGTGACACACACACAAACTATTGATATCCAGGTCAAAGGTCGGATCCATGGTCTGTTTGACCTTGGCAAAGTCTGTGCCGCTTCCTTGGGTACCTTACCCGTATAGTATGTTGAGACAGAGCACAGAGAAATGTGAAGATTCCTGTTATGTATGCAAAATGATGTGGGAAGGGGGGGGGGGGGGTCAAGGGGGGAGGGGGGGGTCAAGGGGAAGATAGCACCTATCATTCCAGTACAAATAGAGTCACTTTTTCCTCACTTTATGGATCCAGTAAAAGGATTTAGAGGGTCTTTGAAGAGTATGCCAGTGTTATGATCGCTATATTGATTGTCTGCATTCCAGACGCGCTGTTTCACGCTGACATTTTGGCATTTTCTCTCTCTGATTAAAATGTTGTTAAGCTGTCTGTTGGGGCAAAATTGTTTTGGATGTGCCCACCGGCAGCAGCTGTTCCATGAAAACGGCGGAACCACTCTCGCTGAACTCTAGCTCTAACAGAAATTACCTCCCTCGCAGATTTCCGAACATAGTCTTTTAATGACTTTGCACAGATTTCACGGGCAAGTGGAGGGTGCGTATGTGTGGAGAGGAGTTGGATGTGGGGAGAGGGCATTGTTTAGAGTGTAAATAATTATGAAACCTTTCATTGGTAGCGTAAGGGAAGTGTTGAATACTGTTTTGTGAACAAAACATTTATTACACTATTTGACTTATGACTCCTGACTCGTGTGATATGAAAGCAATTGCAGTTCAAAGGCGCGCGCAAGTGTGTGCGTTTGTGTGTGTGTGTGTGTGTGCGCGCGCGTGGTGTGCATTCGCGCGCGTGTGTGTGTGTTCAGGTAAACGGTTCACTGAATTGAGCAATACGATTTTTTTTCTTTTTTGTTTGTTTGTCATTTATTTATTCGTTTCTTGTGGTATGGTCCACTTGCCATCATTTTCGCAGTGCACAGTAACAATAGCCTTTGTGCATAAATGAGCGAACCTAGTAGAAAGGAAGAAGAGGGCTGGGAAAGAGGCTGAAGGGGGA
>CM031615.1:70821643-70824143 GCA_018398815.1 Conus ventricosus
TTCAGAAAGAGTGATTGAAGTCTCTTTGTTTCCATGAGTGAACGAAGCGTTTCGTTGTGTTGGACAATTTACGTATACTTGTCAAGCTAGTATAGGCCTACTCTCTCTCTCTGTCTCTGTGTATTATATATATATATATATAAAATCAGAGTTAAAAAGCCACTCAGAACGTTAAAAGTGCTTCAACCATGTAGGGAGCGACATACCAGTTTAAAATAGGATTTTAAAGTCCTATTTTAAACTGGTATATATATATATATTATATATATATATATATATATATATATATATATATATAGCTGAACAATTAAATAGTGGAGAAAAACAAGTGCAGGTTAACAATTCTTCAGTCATTATAGTAATGACTTGGCAAAGATTTGAATTTAAAAAAAAAAAAAAAAAAATTAAAGATGTAAAAAAATGGGGGGAATATATTATAAATATGAGAAACCCTTCACTAGCAGCCTGAGGGAACCATCGTACTCCCCTTCGAAGACAGATCTATCTGTATTGCCCGCTCCTAGGCCTTTCGTCCGCTGGATCGGACTCATCAGGGGGACACGGCTGATTGTGTCTGTGCTCTTGGTGTCAATAGAACACACCAATTCCATAATTCTGTGGTGTTCTCATCACCAAGGGTTCAAAAAAGAATCCAACAGCACCCCCAAAAGACCAGCGAGGGTTCAAAATGGAACAAAAGGAATGTGGGGGAAAATAAGTGTTAAAAACTAATAGCATTATGCAAACAGTCATAAATGTAGGGGACAATCTTTAGCCTATGCTTGAGGATCCATTCAAGGAGCAGGGAACTAAAAGATATGAACAGTGGGATGCACTATGCTGTTCAATACCAAGCTTAGTGAGTGGTAAGAATGTAATAATCAACCTATACATTGGATCTCCTAAGAGATGCAATCTCCCACTGATGACCAAATTAACTGTGAACAATTAAATTGGGAAAACAATTGCAGGTTAACAATTCTTCAGTCATATAGTAATGATTGGCAAAGATTTGAATTTAAAAAAAAAAAAAAAAAATTAAAGATGTAAAAAAAATGGGGGGAATATATTATAAATATGAGAAACCCTTCACTAGCAGCCTGTGGGACCTCGTACTCCCCTTCGAAGACAGATCTATCTGTATTGCCCGCTCTAGGCCTTTCGTCCGCTGGATCGGACTCATCAGGGAGACACGGCTGATTGTGTCTGTGCTCTTGGTTCAAAAGAGACACACCAAATTCCATAATTCTGTGGTGTTCTCATCACCAAGGGTAAAAAAAGAATCCAACAGCACCCCCAAAGCAGCCAGCGAAGGGTAGTAAAATGGAACAAAAGGAAAAAATAGAAAAAAAATGTATAAAACTAAAAATATATGAAACTATATAATATTAGCACAATCTGAGCTATATAAATTCCAAGGATAAAAGATACTGATGCACATTCCAGTCAACTAACAGAGCGCATTGTGTGTTGCAATGACTGCAAGAAATATTCATTGGTAAACAAAGCTGCTCTTGATGCCTCTTAATTGAAGAAATAGGGGAGATAGAATGCTTATCTCCATTTCATTCATCTAAGACATAAGAGCAAGCTTTGTTTATAATTGAATATATATAAATATAATATATTAATATATAATAATATATATATATATATTATATATATATATATATTATAGATCAGTATATTTACAATATGCTGAAACAATTTTTTATTAAAGTCGCTCAACCCCTTGGGAGCAACATTAGATAAACACAGGTAAATGAGGAATCTTAAACATATCTCAAATTTGTTTCAAGCAGGTGTCCACAGTACCCAAGCAGCCAGCTTGACAAAAGAAAAAAAAAAAATATATATATATAATATAATTATATAATCCAATCAAGCGAGCCTGATGACAGCGCAAACACGACATTGAAACAAATTGCATCGATAGATAGTCTTTATATTTTATCACTACACTTTATATAATTGGAATATATATATATATATATATATATATATATTATAATATATATATATTATATATATAGTTATATATAAAATGCCTGAACTTTTTTTAAGTGTCCTGGGGGCAACAAAAAAAAGAAAACATCACAATTGTTCAAGCCTTACACACAGCCACACGTTACAGAGATATTTCAATTCTAAATAAATATTTATAATATATATATATATATAATATGACATATATATTTTATATATTAATATATATATATTATATTTTAAGATTGTGTGTGTGATGTGTGTGTGTGTGGTTGTGTGTGAGTGTTTTGTGTGTGTGTGTGTGTACATATGGACAGAAGAAAATCATTCAACTTGTTCACGAGCCTCACCATTTGCCATGCAGTTTAAGGAGCATATTTCAATTCCAAATAAAATATTCGAAATTTCACTTTCTGACAGACAATGGTGTAAATTCCATTCCTAATAGCTTCCTTCCGGAGTTTTCTTTCAAGATTGTTTACTGAAAAGTTAAAACATTTTTTTTCTCTAATGG
>CM031615.1:70826643-70836643 GCA_018398815.1 Conus ventricosus
GGGGGACATGGCGGCACAGGACGACGAACCCTCCCCTGCACCTTCGTCCTCCGCACACCCCGACAACACGGACAGGTGGGGGTGGGGGTGGGGGAAGGCAGGCGGGGTGGCGGTGTAGGACGCCCCCAGAAGGAAGAGTCTGGAACCTGAGAGCTGCTGGAGAAGGAGAAGTACCCTTCGTCACTACGGTCGCCCGTCCAGGGGTGAGGGGTGGGGACGGTCGGGGACTGGAACTGGGACGGCGGATGGACGCAGGGCGGGGTGCCGTAGTAAGGGTACTGAGGGGGCTGCAGGAAATGCGGAGGGGGGTACACCGGGCAGCTCCGGGCGGCGTCGTCCTCGGCCAGCAGCTTGGACAGGCCCGGATGTAGGTCACGGCCAGGCGCAGGGTTCGGATCTTGGAGAGGCGACGGTTAGAGAGGGACAGCTCGGGAGGGAGGGAGCGGCGGAGGTTGGAGAGAGCCCTGTTGAGGCGGTTCATCCGCTCTCTCTCCTGGGAGTTGGCCAACACCCGTCTCCTCTCGGCCTCGTCCTCTGACACAGGCATCTTCCTCTCCTTCCGGGGCCGCTTCTTGCAGGGCACGTCCTCGGCGAGGAAGTCCTTGTCGGACTCGTCAGAACATTCGACGAAGTCATCGTCGACGTCGTCGTCCATTTCGTCGTCCTCTGCGATGAAAACGTCTCTCTGGGGAGGAGAGCGCGAAAGGAAATATTTGTAGTGGCGCTTTGTTCACTTTCCATGGTTCTGGTTTCAAAAATATTGCTTTATACTGACACCCTGCTTTTTTCCACTGTCAAAAGTCTACCAGTCAGGCTTTAGTTCCCAAAACAAGTCCAACACCTCTTGATGGAATGTTTGACTCTGGCAGGTCCAGTTTCAATTCCAAGTCTGGAGAATGAACCAAGAACCGCGCAGACAGCTTTTTAAGCCGAACAGCAGAGATGGCCAAAATCTCCACCACACACCCAGCCCGACTCATTAGCAGATCCCTGAAAGCCAATCAGCTAGGCGCGATGTTTCCCGCCGCCCTTGACTGACAGGAGAGGAAGGGTCGCCGACACAGGATGCTACAGCGGACCCAGCGTCCCGGTCAAAGAAAGGGGGCGGGCTTCCAGAAGAACAGTCTGTGTTGTCTTGGAGGGTGGAACGAACAATTAGACACTCGTTGTAAAAGTTAGCGTTTCACATTTATTTGCAGCCTACCTGCCTTCACGGGCATGTAATCTGCCAGCATGCCGCCTGTACCCCTGCTGGGCCTTTCGAGAAGAGTTTTTGTTCATTGATTCATTCTTTAACACAATATTTCATTCATGTTTTTGTTCATTGATTCATTCTTTAACACAATATTTCATTCATGTTTTTGTTCATTGATTCATTCTTTAACACAATATTTCATTCATGTTTTTGTTCATTGATTCATTCTTTACACAATATTTCATTCATGTTTTGTTCATTGATTCATTCTTTAACACAATATTTCATTCATGTTTTTGTTCATTGATGAATTCTTTAACACAATATTTCATTCATGTTTTTGTTCATTGATGAATTCTTTAACACAATTTTCATTCATGTTTTTGTTCATTGATGAATTCTTTAACACAATATTTCATTCATGTTTTTGTTCATTGATGAATTCTTTAACACAATATTTCATTCATGTTTTTGTTCATTGATGAATTCTTTAACACAATATTTCATTCATGTTTTTGTTCATTGATGAATTCTTTAACACAATATTCATTCATGTTTTGTTCATTGATGAATTCTTTAACACAATATTTCATTCATGTTTTTGTTCATTGATTCATTCTTTAACACAATATTTCATTCATGTTTTTGTTCATTGATTGATTCTTTAACACAATATTTCATTCATGTTTTTGTTCATTGATTCATTCTTTAACACAATATTTCATTCATGTTTTTGTTCATTGATTCATTCTTTAACACAATATTTCATTCATGTTTTTGTTCATTGATTCATTCTTTAACACAATATTTCATTCATGTTTTTGTTCATTGATGAATTCTTTAACACAATATTTCATTCATGTTTTTGTTCATTGATTCATTCTTTAACACAATATTTCATTCATGTTTTTGTTCATTGATTCATTCTTTAACACAATATTTCATTCATGTTTTTGTTCATTGATGAATTCTTTAACACAATATTTCATTCATGTTTTTGTTCATTGATGCATTCTTTAACACAATATTTCATTCATGTTTTTGTTCATTGATGAATTCTTTAACACAATATTTCATTCATGTTTTTGTTCATTGATTCATTCTTTAACACAATATTTCATTCATGTTTTTGTTCATTGATGAATTCTTTAACACAATATTTCATTCATGTTTTTGTTCATTGATTCATTCTTTAACACAATATTTCATTCATGTTTTTGTTTATTGATTTGTTCATTTTTCCGTTTCACTGATTTTTTTTTCTTCAGCAAATCGTTCGTGATGGTTTTTTTATTTTTATTTTTTTTTTCCCCCGAAACCAACATTACAAGATTTAGTTTTCTCTGTTCTTCAGTTGTTTGAACAGGGAAATGATAGCCAAGAATTTCTACACTGTGCGGTCACCTATTCTATGTCCACGTCAGCTGAGTTATACACTACACAGATGTAATGGATACTTTGTGATAAACAAAATAAACATGCAACGCAATGTTTATAAGCAAACACGAGCGGGGAATGGTGGGGAAGGAGGGAGTGGCAGGTTGGCACAGGGGGAGGGGGGGTGGGGGGGGGGGGGGGGGGGGGGGGGGGGGGGGGGGGGGCTGTGGTGTGTGTTTTATGCTGTGTTTATTGTGCTCTCAGTATAAACATGCTACATCGACAACAAGCTATAACGTATAAATAAAACGGAAAAAAAGGATATTCTCGGAGTGTAGTCACAACTCGATTTCCTCTGCAATAGCTAACTGAACAAGGCCAGAAGGGGGGAAAAAACCCAGAGCAACAACATTCACTCTTTAACCCAGTCCAACATACTTTTTTTCTCTTTGTATCATACAGCTTACGTGCATTCATACTTTTAGCAAGAAGCATTCAGTGTTCGACAAGTCATCAATCTTTGCAACAGTTTTGATGATGAAACTGGCGTCCTAGTTTGATGGAAGGGTGCTGGGTTCTGAGAGTTCCATGTGATGTAAAAATGGCGTCCTAGTTTGATGGAAGGGTGCTGGGTTCTGAGAGTTCCATGTGATGTAAAAATGGCGTCCTAGTTTGATGGAAGGGTGCTGGGTTCTGAGAGTTCCATGTGATGTAAAAATGGCGTCCTAGTTTGATGGAAGGGTGCTGGGTTCTGAGAGTTCCATGTGATGTAAAAAATGGCGTCCTAGTTTGATGGAAGGGTGATGGGTTCTGAGAGTTCCATGTGATGTAAAAATGGCGTCCTAGTTTGATTGAAGGGTGCTGGATCTGAGAGATTCCATGTGATGTAAAAATGGCGTCCTAGTTTGACTGAAGGGTGTTGGGTTCTGAGAGTTCCATGTTAGAAAGGTTTCTCCTCAGGGTCAACAGTTATTTGTGTACACGTTAAAATACTCCAACTCCTATGGATGCGTCTTTAAATGGATGCTCCGTTTGTGTGTGCAGAATTCGAGTGAAGAAAAAAAAAAAAAAAAAAGGGGGGGGGGGGGGGGGGGGGGGGGGGGAGAAAAAAGAAAAGAGCATCAACAAAAACAGGTAGAAAAAAACAACAACAACAACAAAAAACAAAGAAGAAGAAGAAAAAGAAAATTGCGCGCACGTAAAATTTGTATTATCCTTCGAATAGTAGCCTACTGGGCCTTCGAATGCTGGTAGTATGAATAAGGTAAGATAACGTATTGTTGTTTATGGCCCAGCCGACGCCAAAGGGCCATATCAGGGCTGTCACCGCGTCGAAGTCAACTCACAAGTCATTGAAAAAAATAAATGCCTAAAAACAAACGAACGACCAAACTAACTCATTCGCACAACACTTTGTTATACAGTTTTCAGAGAACACTCCGGAAATGTCGTTAAAATCTTTCTTCCGTAAATCTTAGATCACATCAAAAATGTTAATCTGTTTCAGAAACTCAAAGATATCACGTCAGGCGGGACATCTTTGAACAAGGTTTTTCACGGAGTCTGGTGTAAAGTGTTTATGTCTCACATCGTGCAAGTCCCAACACTCTAAAAGAATATGTGTCACTATGAGTGGTACATGACATGGAATGCATCATTTCACGTTTTAAAAGATAAGAATGGGTGTAAAAGGAGTGGGCCTGTATGCAAACGGCACAAGACTGAATTTTACAAAAAAACAAAACAAAAAAAAAAACGACAGCAACACAAACACATGCGTACAGGCGTCGTCTTTTTATTCAGCATCTACACAGTCGGAGCCTGGCATCGTGTATAATGGGAGTGCAAACGGTCACGTGAGGCACAAATCCCATGAATGGTGACTTCACCTCAGAGTGCAGCAGATTCTATGGCTGATGCACGGTTCGCTTCCTACTCCTTGGCGGTGCTGCCGCCTTCAATGGCCACAGAGTTCAGGCTAACTCCGTGTCCTGTTGTGCCTATCGGCCCCAGAGTTCAGCTAACTCCGTGTCTGTTGTGCCTATCGGCCCCAGTAGTTTAGGCTAACTCCGTGTCCTGTTGTGCCTATCGGCCCCAGAGTTCAGGCTAACTCCGTGTCCCTGTTGGTGCCTATCGCCCCCAGAGTTTAGGCTAACTCCGTGTCCTGTTGTGCCTATCGCCCCCGAGTTCAGGCTAACTCTGAGTTCTGTTGTGCCTATCGGCCCAGAGTTCAGGCTAACTCCGTGTCCTGTTGCCTATCGGCCCTAGAGTTCAGCTAACTCGGTGTCCTGTTGTGCCTATCGGGCCCAGAGTTTAGGCTAAGTCGGTGTCCTGTTGTGCCTATCGGCCCCAGAGTTTAGGCTAACTCAGAGTCCTGTTGTGCCTATCGGCCCCAGAGTTCAGGCTAACTCCGTGTCCTGCTGTGCCTATCGGCCCCAGAGTTCAGGCTAACTCCGTGTCCTGTTGTGCCTATCGGCCCCAGAGTTCAGGCTAACTTCGTGTTCTGTTGTGCCTATCGGCCCAGAGTTCAGGCTAACTCCGTGTCCTGTTGTGCCTATCGGCCCCAGAGTTCAGGCTAACTCCGTGTCCTGCTGTGCCTATCGGCCCCAGAGTTCAGGCTAACTCTGTGTCCTGTTGTGCCTATCGGCCCCAGAGTTCAGGCTAACTTCGTGTTCTGTTGTGCCTATCGGCCCCAGAGTTCAGGCTAACTCAGAGTCCTGTTGTGCCTATCGGCCCCAGAGTTCAGGCTAACTCAGAGTTCTGTTTTTGCTATCGGCCCCAGAGTTCAGGCTAACTCAGAGTTCTGTTGTGCCTATCGGCCCAGAGTTCAGGCTAATTCAGAGTTCTGTTGTGCCCATCGGCCCCAGAGTTTAGGCTAATTCAGAGTTCTGTTGTGCCCATCGGCCCCAGAGTTTAGGCTAACTCGTGTCCTGTTGTGTCTCTCTGCCATTCCTGCCCGTTTTGTTATTTCAGTGTGAAAATGTGTGTTCCACGACCGATCTTGAGACAGGACAAAAATGTTCTCTAGCGCTTACACTGAAAATGATTTCCTAGCGAATATACAACTCTCTCTCTCTCTCTCTCTCTCTCTCTCTCTCTCTCTCTCTGTGTGTGTGTGTGTGTGTGTGTGTGTCAGTCTGTCTCTCTCTCTCTCTGTTTGTGTCTGTCTATATCTCTCTGCCCGTCTGTCTCTTTCTCTCTCTCTCTCTCTCTCTCTCTCTCTCTCTCTCTCTCTGTTAGTCTGTCTCTCTCTCTCTCTGTCTCTGTCTCCCTCTCTGTCAGTCTCTCTCTCTCTCTCTCTCTCTCTCTCTGTTTGTGTCTGTCTCATCTGTCTGTCTCTTTCTCTGTCTCTGTCTCTCTCTCTGTGTCAGTCTGTCTGTCTGTCTGTCTGTCTCTGTTTGTGTCTGTCTATATCTGTCTGTCTGTCTGTCTCTCTTTCTCTCTCTCTCTCTCTCCTCTCTCTCTCTTCTCTCTCTCTCTCTCTCTCTCTCTCTCTCTCTCAACACTAAGAGGCAGAGGCGGGTGAACAGGTGCAAAAGTGAACGTTTGAAGAAGATGAAATTTTAGAGCTTTCCGACGTCGGGAGCAGCACGTGTATTTAATTTCTTGACGTATGCAACCGCTTTCACTTTATTCTCCCCCCCTCTCTCTCTCTCCTCCTCTCTCTCTCTCTCTCTCTCATCTCTCTCTCTGTGTGTGTGTGTGTGTGTGTGTGTGTGTGTGTGTGTGTGTGTGTGTGTGTGTGTGTGGTGTGTGTGTGTGTGTGTGCGTGCAAGGTTTTGTTGCCGAGCAGTTTTGTCTGTGTTTATGTGCAACCACTTACGCATACACTGAATACTCTGTGTGTGTGTGTGTGTGTGTGTGTGTGTGTGTGTGTGTGTGTGTGTGTGTGTGTGTGAGTGCGTGAGTGAGTGAGTGAGTGAGTGAGTGTGTGTGTGTGCGTGCGTGCGTGCGTGCGTGCGTGCGTGCGTGCGTGCGTGCACGTGTGTGTGCGTGTGTGTGTGTGTGTGTGTGCCCGCTTGCTTGCTTGCAAGATTTTGTTGTTGAGCAGTTTGATTTGTGTTTATACTTTTATTTTAAGAAAAAAAAAAGTAATTGAATACACAGGCGACTTGTGAATAAGCGTGTTGGGATCATAAGCCCACAGGCACAGGCGAATCAGGAATATTGAAATAGGACATCGGCTCCGGACTTCATGTTTTGATAATTGAGCATCATGGGTCTCGTCAGTCATGTACATTATTTTCTGAACCATGAATATCTGTGCATGCAGAGCTTTGTTTGAAGTGACATTTCAGTAGTATTTAGTCAACAACTGGCTTATAATTAAAGACAACAAAGAATTGATTTTTACCCCCCATGAATACATTGATTGTTCTGGAGTTTTTTGAAGACCATGTATGAGTCTGAATTTTTTCCCCGACAGATACTTAGGCTAAATGTTTCTTTCAACAAAGATGTCACTTGAAAAAGACCAACTGGGCGAAACATTATTGAAATAACACTTTTTTTTGGTATGTGGTTTGGTGTATGCTATGCCGTTTGATATTTGTTGAATTTGAATATTATGGGTATTATTATTGTTGACTTCAATTTTTACTTACATTTTTCGTGTGTGCATTTGTTGTGTGACAGACATAGGCCTACACCTGTTGTTGTTGTTGTTGTTGTTGTTGTTGTCGTACCCTGGATAAAAGACTCCAGGGATCATCCGAACAGCCGAAGTACTTGAACACTATGATACAAATGCATCAACTATGGATGAGAATATTACGTGTTTGCTGGACAGATGGGATTAAATACTTGCCTGTCTATACAGGGAGTATCCGCAGGAGTATCAGCCTGCGTATGCAGAAGAAGAAGAAGTTGTTGATCTCATATGCATAATTGCGGGTAGATAGTGTTGTTCAAGTGCGGTTGACGTGTGTAAGTAGCAAGTTGTATGTGGTGGGATACAGAATTATAACTACATTTGTTTATCCTCGCTGTTCACTTCCTTAATTTCGTTGTAAATCAGGTTTAATTTCACCCAACTTTCCGTGAAAAAAAAAAATCATTGCTGAATTAATTCTCGTAAAATTAGAATTCCATTTGTCTAGGCTCTTTGCACATTAATATTAATAATATTATTAAATACTTGGAACCGCGACAGTAAGCAATGCGATTAAAGAGCACTTTCATGTGGATGAACATCTTGGGAGAAACATGGTGATGTGGGTGATCTGTGCCGTCAATGTCAACGTGTGGAAAATGATGTTTAATAGCGATAGTAAGAAGACGACGACGAGGAAGAAAACAGTATTCGCATGACCAATCCTGGAAGAAAACCACTCATTGCGACTACATACATCAGTCATACCTTCATTCATTCACAGGTAACAAGGTAAACAGTTCCCCAGAAATCTTGACCGTCAGCTGACGAATGCAATGAGGTTTTTGATATCGCAGTACAATGGGGCCGTAGTTGGCCTTGCGGTTACACCATTGCTCGCTTGGTTCCTGGGGTCCTTGGTTCAGACCCTGCTTTCGACCGCCATGTCAGAGGCGACTTGTCTTTGGAACAAAAACAACTCACAACACACACAACACACACAAAACACACACACACACACACACACACACACACACACACACACATTTTTAAGATTTTAATCCTGCGACCCCCTTTTGGGGCATGGAGGACTTGAAACAAATCAAACAAATAGAAATGAAACAAATCAAGCATCAAAACTTTCCCTATAATTAACATACTGAATGTAATGTTACACAATTTTACTAAATACCCAATATAAGTTTCAAAAACTTCGCTAAGTTTAGCAACACTTTCTTACTACCACAAAACAAGTTTAGCAACACTTTCTTACCACCACAAAACAAACGACAATAGTTAAATACGGACTTTGTATATGTAAATTTTCTAGGTAAAAACTGATTTCTAATGTCGTTATATTGTTACATTTCATTACAAAATGAAATTCATCACCAAGGTCATTCTGGTCACAGTTCCGACAGAATCGTTCATCGTGAGGTATTCCAAATCGTCTGCCAATTTCTATCATGAGTTTATGATTGCCACAGCGAAACCGAATTAGTGGGTATATATAAACATCAGGTAATATTTTAATATATTTTTCACGGCAAAACTCCGTTTTAAAATTTCTGTAAAATAAACACTTATTACTAGATTCTAAAGCATCATTCCATGCACTCAAGTAAATGTCTTTTAATGAATTACGAACATTTCTACAGAGACTGTGAACAGACGAAAACGTTTTTGTCTCCCACACACAGTCGAATCCTGTTTCTATCAGGACATCCCGTATACACGTCAACCACTGGATGTAAAACCCTGATTTCTGTATAAATCATATAATACTTGATACAATCTAGATGAATATTTATTTGTTTGTGGAGAAAGTAAGGATGACCAGAATTTTATCATTCGTGCATGTACTTGAACTGAAACAGATACATTCCTAGTTCCCCCATATATTAATTCTTTTTTGGTAGAACGATTTAAATGAAAAAGATGCTTAAAAAATTCAAGCTGAAAACTTCCATTAGCTTTAAATCACTATATCCCCAAATTTCACAGCCATATAAAAGCACAAGCAGTACCATTGACTGGTACAAGTCCAGTACAATGTTCATAGGCAAATCTTGAAATCTTGCCATCTTTAATAAAGAAAACATTGCACATTGCGCTTGGTCATAAAATACTTCTTACATTTATACAAATTTCCTGTTCTGCTAAAGATTATACCTAAATATTTGAAAGTGTGTACTATTTCTATACACTGGTTTTTGAATTTTAGTTTTTTTCTTGGGTTATTGCGTCCATTAAAGACTACACCCTTTGTTTTTGCTACATAACATTAAGCTTCCATGTACTACAATGCTCATGTAATACATCAAGAGCATGCTGTAACCGCAAAAGAATAATAATTTTGTGTCTATTTCACGATAGGATTCTGAGAGAGAGAGAGAGAGAAGAGAGAGAGAGAGAGAGAGAGAGAGAAAAGAGAGAGAGAGAGAGAGAGAGAGAGACAGACAGACAGGCAGGCAGGCAGATAGACAGACAGAGAAGGAGAGAAGGAGAGAGAGATAGTATAAATATAGCAGCACTCTTTCCGTCTCTTTCAGTTTCATTCATAATCACAAACGAGAAAACACGTGGGATTATAAAATATTCTGATGTATGCGATATGTGCACGTACAAGTACGCGCCTACTCTACGCACACACTAGGTGTGTCGCTGTGCGGTGTGATTGTAAGGCTGATGTTAGACTTATTTGTTCGCCGATTGAAACAAGTCTGTTATTTACTCGAGTCTGTTCCTGTTCCTGTTCTGAACAGCCTTGGAAACGGGTAAAGGAAGCTAAAGTAGTCCGACTCATTCCAAAAGCATCGCCGTTGTTATCTCCTCAC
>CM031615.1:70841643-70869143 GCA_018398815.1 Conus ventricosus
CACACACACACCATTCGTGCCTTCGCACACACACACACACACACACACACACATACCATTCTTGCCTTCGCACACACACACACACACACACACACACACACACACACACACCCATTCGTGCCTTCGCACACACACACACACACACCATTCTTGCCTTCGCACACACACACACACACACACACACACATACCATTCGTGCCTTCGCACACACACACACACACACACATATATACCATTCTTGCCTTCGCACACACACACACACACACACACACGCACACACACACACACACACACACACACACACACGGCGCATCCATACCTTCATCCCCTCCTCCCTCCTATCGGCTCTCAACTGAACTGGAGGACTTTGTGAGAACAGGGCTTAAGCACAAAGCCTGCTTACGACTGTGGTCAGTTCATTGATAAACGCTCACTGACCAGAACTTCAACACTCAAACGTCTTTTGAAACAGCGAACGAAAGACGCGTTTTCCGAGTCTCGGCCATCTTGCTAACGCACACTCGGTTATTTTCGTCGATCTGACGTTGCACTTTTTGTGAAGACGAGTCCGTGACGTTTCAGACGATACATAGCAGGTTTAACGTCGCCTTCGTAAAACCCCCGTTATCATGGCTGGAGATTTGACAGATTTCATAGAAATGAAGTAACTGAACGCTTTTGTAATTCCGTAAGTAATGTTCATTGGCATCTTTTTCAAATGTTAACGACATTTCAAAGGCAAAAAACAAAACACAACAAAAAGAAAAAGAAAAAACAAACCAAAACAACAAAAACAACAGCAACAAGAACAACAAAAACAAACTTATGTACTGCTTAAACGAGTGTCAGAGATTCAAAATTCACCAAAAACCCAAATCGTGAAAAATCATCATTTTGGTCATAATTTTCACTGCCGTGTGTGGCCTTAAACCACACACCACACACACACACACACACACACACACACACACACACTCCGGTTCATCGTTACTTCCTATGATGATAGGACGGAGAGCATTTCTGGTCAAATTATCAGAAGAGGATAGGCGTTTTTTCTTTTCTTCTTTCTTTCTTTTTCTTTTATGCGGTATTATGTAATCTCCGGCGGACTGCAAGACGCAACTGATCTTGCAGTCAGAAGTGTTTGAGTTTCCTAACGTCATGTGCTGTTTGTTAGTGTGACTTGTATATTTAGACAAAAATATTTGGGCAAAAGAGACAAAAGTCAATTCATGCAGGATGACCGTTTTGCGTTTCGTTATTGTTTAGTTTATTTTTGTCACTATTTAGAAATAGAGTTTGTTTCTTACCGCCAATGACATTGACAAACAAAGCACATGACAAGACACAATGCATTTCAACCACTTGGAGCTTCTTCAGGCGAAAAAATAATCACATTTAACATTTGGGACAGTACAAACAAAGACGAAAAACGAAAAATAGAGAAAAGAAAAATGACTCATCCGTTGTTGTCCATGTGTGTGGGGAGAATAGCCGTAGCGGAAATGACATGGGGGATTATGGGAGAGGAAAAGGAGGGGGGAGGGGGGTTGCGTAGGGAGGTGTGTGTGTGTGATATGATTAGGGTTGTGTGTCTAGTTTATTGGATGGTGTGATATCTTTGTGATGGTTGTGGTAATGGTGGATTGATAATAATGGTAAGGGAAAAAAAAGGGGGGGGGGGGGGACTGAGGAAAGAAAAAAAAAAAGGTTTGGGTGAATAAAATAAATGATTTCGTTGGGTATGAAAGAGAGGTAGTGGTATGTTATGCGTGGGTAGTTGAGAAGGTGTGTGGGTAATGTTGGAGGGAGGGGATGGATAGATAAATGGTGATAAGGTATGATCGGGGGTGGGGGGTGGTGTGGGTGGGGGGGTGAGGTATAAAAAAAAAAAAGGGGGGGGAGATGGGGGGGGGGGAAGGAGGGTAATGTGTTTGGGGGGGGGGGGGGGGGGGGGGGGAGGGGGGGGGGGAGGGAAGGGGGGCAAGAGAAGGAGAGCTCATATCTCATCATCCACTATGGGGTGGGGGGTGGGGGTGGGAGGTTCATATAAATGGTGTTGTTTAAAAAAGTGAACAATGCTGTGGGATGATGTTCATTGCAACAGGTGAAATAATGTGTTGACATCAATATGCTGATGTTTGTTGAGAGAAGATAGCAGTGATCAATGAAAAACAGGGTATCATGTGTTGCGCACACACACACACACTCACACACACACACACACACACACACCACACACACACACACACACACACACACACACACACACACACACACACACACACACACACAAAAGGGTGGGGGGATGGGGACCACATATAAACATTGTTCTGGGTGAGTTAAGATCATGTGATCATAGTGAGACTAACTGTGGAGAGTTTTCACACACCTATTTACACATACACTCATTCACACACACACACTTTAAAAAAAAATTATTATCATCAATCAGTCACTGATAGGTGATGATCATGAAGTCAATATGACTTCATATGATCATCACCTATCAGTGACTGATTGATGATAATAATTATTTTTTTAAGTGTGTGTGTGTGTGTGAATGAGTGTATGTGTAAATAGGTGTGTGAAAACTCTCCACAGTTAGTCTCACTATGATCACATGATCTTAACTCACCCAGAACAATGTTTTATATGTGGTCCCCCATCCCCCACCCTTTGTGTGTGTGTGTGGTGTGTGTGTGTGTGTGCGTGTGTGTGTGTGTGTGTGTGTGTGTGTGTGTGTGTGTGTGTGTGCAACACATGATACCCTGTTTTTCATTGATCACTGCTATCTTCTCTCAACAAACATCAGCATATTGATGCCAACACATTATTTCACCTGTTGCAATGAACATCATCCCACAGCATTGTTCACTTTTTTAAACAACACCATTTTATATGAACCTCCCACCCCCACCCCCCACCCCATAGTGGATGATGAGATATGAGCTCTCCTTCTCTTGCCCCCCTTCCCTCCCCGCCCCCCCCCCCCCCCCCCCCCCCCACCACAAACACATTACCCTCCTCCCCCCCATTCTCCCCCCCCCCTTTTTTTTACCTCACCCCCCACCCCCACACCCCCCCCACCCCCCACCCCCGATCATACCTTATCACCCATTTATCTTCCATCCCCTTCCCTCCCTAACATTACCCACACACCTTCTCAACTACCCACACATAACTACCACTACCTCTTTCATCACCCAACGAAATCATTTATTTTATTCACCCAAACCTTTTTTTTTCTTTCTTTCCTCAGCCCCCCCCCCCCCTTTTTTTTTTTCCCTTACCATTATTATCAATCCACCATTACCACAACCATCACAAAGATATCACACCATCCCAATAAACTAGACACACAACCCTATCATATCACACACACACACCTCCCCCTACGCAACCCCCCTCCCCCCTCCTTTTCTTCTCCCATAATCCCCCATGTCATTTCCGCCTACCGGCTATTCTCCCCACCACATGGACAACAACGGATGAGTCATTTTTCTTTCTTCTTTTTTTTCGTTTTCGTTCTTTGTTTGTACTGTCCCAAATGTTAAATGTGATTTATTTTTTCGCCTGAAGAAGACCCAAGTGGTTGAAATGCATCGTGTCTTGTCATGTGCTTTGTTTGTCAATGTCATTGGCGGTAAGAAACAAACTCTATTTCTAAATTTTACTTCGTTCACCGCCATCAGTCACTCCATTTTGAAATTTTGTCACTATGTTTTCGTGTGTTGGTTTTTGTTTGTTTGTCTGTTTACGATGACGTTTGACGGAGTCTAAAATATCCTAAGACCCTCTCTGCCACAGGAATTTCAACCATCCCAATGCTCATGTTGCAGATGTAGTTGTAGGTGATCGGTTGCACAGGCGTGATTTGCGCGGCGTGGACGCCGTTCTGTAATATCAATGAGACCAAAATGAATAAGTGAGTGTGGATGCTGTAGTTTTCTGTTATGGTTATTTCAAAGACAAGCCAGTCCTAATTTCCTGAACACGCGCGGGGTGACCAACCCAGAGCCACAACCGCCACTCGATAATGAATAGCCAATCGCCTTCAGAACCGAACATTTCAACCGGCAATTATCAACAACTGTCTCGTTGCTTAACAACTGTACATTTATTTTGTTATTTCGTTTGTCTTTACACAGGAACGAATTCTTTTTCGTTTTTTTTGTGTTCTTTCCTTTTTCTTTTTCTTTTTTTCTTCCTTCCTTCCTTTCTTTCCTTCTTTTTCTCTGTCTGTCTGTTGTTTTCTTTGCATAAGCAGCACGTGATCAGAGGGAGTGTGCCAGTACACCACACATTAGAACAGAAACAAACCCAGACACATTGTGTCAAACGCCCAAACACTAACATCAGCAAAAGCATGTCCATTTGTAAGAGAACATACAGACTATGCATGGTGTGTAAGAGACGGGCTGTTTAAAAAAAGAAAAACGAAAAAGAAAAAAGGAAAAAAAAATCCACCTCTTCATTTTTTGGTGCTTCACATTGTCCTCTTCATCTGCCAAAAAAGAAAAAAAAGAAGGAAAAGAAAAAAAAAAGGAAAGAAAAAAACCTCGTTGTAGAAATTGTGGTTTTTTCCGCTTTTCGTTTTTTTTTTTTTTTTCTTTTTTGGCAGATGAAGAGGACAATGTGAAGCACCAAAAAATGAAGAGGTGGATTTCGGCCTTAGGAGGAAAAAAAAAATCCACACCAAAGTCACCGCCTTAGGTGCTCCATTGATCCGACAACTGATGCCACACACACACACACACACACACACACAGAAGAAAAAGAGAACTGTCTGGTGCCGTGTAAACGTCCAGTTGAGAATTATGTATAAAACGATACGGCACGAACAAACAAATAAACCCGCTGGAATAAAAAAAAGAAGAAAGAAAGAAAGAAAGAAAGGAGGAGGAACACCATAAGCTAAAAACCCCGCCGACCGCGGGGGCCAGATCAGAGCTGGATGACGTCAGCGATGTCAGTGCCCCAGTGAAGACCTAATTCACCGCTCCACCCACGCCACCAGCGTGTTGAGTTCTAGAAGCAGCAGGTCGTCCCACCTCACTTAACACCTTCCCCCCTCCGCCTCTCTCGTGCGCCCAGGAGACGGCGACACTATCTGGCCCAACAAGTGTGACCTTTCACCCCCGTCGCGTGCCCCTCGTGCAATAAAACGATTTGTCTCCCTTTAATGAGCTCTTCATCGTCGCTTATCTCGGTGGCGAAACCTGGGCGGCAGGGTTTTGGTCTCCGATAGCTCAGTGGGCGATGGATGCTGCGGGGTTGGTTGGTGGTGATGATGCATCGTTTGTTGAAGAGAGGAAACGCGCGCGCGTTCGTACGTGTCGTTTGGACTGCAGGCTTGTGTGAACGAGCTACATTTTTCATTTGAAGCAAGGTCCTTGTTTAACTAGTCCCACAAATAACAAACACCGACATTATTGACCGTCTCATTGCGCCTGTAACCACATTGGATGGCACACACTACATCGCTCGAAAAAAACCCAAACCCTGCCGTTCCGCAGTTCAAGCAACTACTTCCAACGTCGATGCTGTCATAGGATCAGTTAAATATTAAAAAAAATAATAATAAAAAAGAAAGAAAGAAAAAAGGGGAGTGGTGGGTGGAGGGGCTTTTGGTCAAGTTGTAATGTTTCAAATTAGGGGTCCACGGTCTTATGGTACTGAACCAGCCGATTACGATTTTGGAAACACGATATGCAGAGACTAACTGTTCATTTCCCCAGTTGTTATTGTTGTGTATACGTGCCAGGTACAAGGCATATAGGCGAGCTCGGAGCATCCTTTTTTTTTTTTTTTTTTTTTTGGTGGGGGGGGGGGGGAGGGGGGGTCCTTTGTTTGTTCTGCATACTTTGTGTCGGCATTTCAGCTAGGCGATTTGGTGTCGTTAACAGCATTTGTGTGGAGTTATGGGCGCGTAATTCATTTCATTATGGGAGAGTTATCGTGCATGCTCGTTATTTACTGGTCATTATTCCCTGCCTCATCTAAAACTTCTTTTCATACCAACGAGAAGTTCCAGGTTACCTGTCTCTGTGTTTGACGTTCAGGACAACCAAAAAAAAAAAAAAAAAAAAAAAAAAAAAAAGGCTGCGCCAGTCTCGAATAAACGATGATTTGTGCTCGCTCATTTTCCAGTTGTTACTGTGTATGTGTCAGGTAGAGGGTATATGGGCAAGATTGGAACTTATTCTTTCCGGGGAAGGGAGGGGAGGGGGTTACGTGGGGGATCTCCTTGTTTATTTAAGTGTTCTCTGTTGGCATTTCTGCTATGCAGTTTGGAAAAAGCAGCATTCGTTCGGAGTTATGAGCGTGTAGTTAATTTCATCATGGGAGAAAGAGTTACCCTACTTGATGGTCATTTACTGTTTGAAATTCCCTACCTCATTTATGATTTGCTTTCATACCATCCAAATCGAAGTTACCTGCATTTGTTACTATTCGTCCGTGTGTTTGACAATATCCATGATCAAAAGGCTGTGCCAGTCTTGAATGAATGTTAATTTGTGTTTGTTCATTTCTCGAATTGTTCCAATGTGTCTGTGCAAGGGTTTATGGCCTAGCTTGGAACAACCTTGCTCAGTGTTAGCATTTCCACAAGACGATTTGATGTCACAAGCAACATTCATTTGAAGTAATGGGCCTGCAATAATTTCGCAATGAGAGAAAGAGCTACCTAATTATTCATTATTGTTTACTGTTCCTTGCCTCATTTAGGATTTCCTTTCATACCCATCAAACGGAGGTTAGCTGTTAATGTCATTGTTCGTCCCTTTGGTTTACTACATTCAAGATTTTAAAAAAATCATGTGCTGATCTTGAAAAAATGTGTGTATTAATGCCTCCAGATGTTGCTTTATATAGGTGTCAAGTACAGTGTGTATGGGCAAACTTTGAGTGTACGTATTTTTTTCGTGGACGTCTCATTGTTTTGTGTGCACCGAGTTGGCATTTCTGCTAGGTTGTTTGGTGTCGTCAGCAGCATTCGTTTGGCGTGAGTTATCCCGATTGGTCGTTGTCGACTTTTTACTATTCCCTGCCACATTTGATTTCCATGTGACCTCGCCGAGAGTCACGTCAATCGCTTAAGACTGACCAGAACTTGATCATCTCTTCTTCTTCTGCGTACGCAGGCTAATACAGTCCTGCGGACACCCCCTGTATAGGGAGTGGAGTTTTGTGTGTATGACCGTTTTTTTTTATCCCGCCATTAAGGCAGCCATACTCCAATTTCGGGGAAGGTGCATGCTATGTGTAACATATCCATACCAACGGCCAAACTGGCCTCTTCCGGAAGTTGATGGGATTTTACGTGTGCAAGATGTTATGCGTGCGTTCACACACGGAACCTCGGTATATAGTCTCATTCGAAGGACTGTATGGGAAATGGAGTCGGAACCAATGTTAACTCCGAGGGAAAATCCCCCTGTACCAAAACGGCCCGGCGGAGATTCGAACCCGCAACCCTTGGATTACGAGTCCGGCGCTCTAACCACCGAGCTATTCCGGCCCCCTTGGTCATCTCAACACGAGAGGGATCAAGCACCGGGCGCAGATCGCTCCATCCAACAAGGGGTCAGGGAGGTAAAGAGGTCTCCACTTTCTTTTCAAGTAAGGTCAACAGTGTCCACGCACCTGATAAAACATCAAGTCTTCAGCAAACCGAGTTCGCTCAGCTAAGTGGGTGGTAGTGGGAGGAGCATCTCCCCCCCCCCCCCCCCCCCCCCGCCCCCAGCCTCCTTTACGCACATCAACAATGTTCGTCAATGGGAGGTTTGTGTGTGTGTGTGCGCGTGTGCGTGTGTGCGTGTGTGCGTGCGTGCGCGCATGCATGTGTGTGCGCGTACATGTGTGTGTGTGCGTGTGTGTGCGTGTGTGTGTGTGCGCGTGCGTGTGCGTGTATGCATGTGTTCGTGTGCGTGTGCATGTGTTCGTGTGCACGTGTGCGCGTGTGTGTGCGTGCGCGCGCGCGTATGTGCATGTATATGTGGTATGTGGTCGGTGTGTGTGTGGTCGGTGTGTGTGGTCGATTGTGCGTGCGTGCGTGCGCGCGCGCGCGCGGGCGTGCGTGCGCGTGTGCGCGCGCGTGTGTGTGTGCGTGTGGTGCGTGTGCGTGTGCGTGTGCGCGCGTGCGCTACACATTACCTTACATATTCGCTGACGCTGTGTCTCGTCGATAAATCATTCCTTTTTTTGTGTGTGCAATCAATCGAGTAACGGACGGGGAGGGGAGGTAAGGGGAACTCTCCGCTCGTGTGACCCGCGTCTGAACTCCGCCAGTTTTCAAATACTCGAAACGATGTATGAAATCGGATGAAAGACTCCGACTTCCCATGAACAGAGACTATGTCGGGACGGCTGGTCCCGATTTTCAGTGAACATTGGCCTCCACTGAAGTCAGGGGACATGCTGACCGATGTGCAAGGAGGGTTTTGAGCCTCATAGGCTTTTTAAGTCAAGCAGAAATGGCAGGGATACGTTGGGCTTACCGACTGGCGAGAATTTATTGTCAAGAGGCTCTTTTGGCCAAGTCGTTGACGGATCAGAGTTCTGTGTTACATGTGGAGTCTAGCCGACTTGTCTCTATCGATGATGGCCCCCGTTCGAGTCGACTAGGGTTTTTGGCGACAGTGTGAAGCTTCTGGTAATTTAGGTGTGCAACAATCTCGGACCCCAGAACACATCCCCAACACTGTCCAGTCCATGACGTTCTACGGCGTCAAACGTGGCCAGACAGTGCAGAACTGTGCAGATGCAGCTTCGGAAGGGGGGGGGGGGGGGGGGGGGGGGGGGGGGGGGGGGGGGGGGGGGGGGGGGGGGCAGTCGTTAAGATCTCGAGAAGACTGGGTTTTATCATGGAGACCGGTAGAGGATCTGACGAAACCTAAAAAAAAGAAAAAAAATCGACCGCAGAAGGTCTGCTACGTCTGTGGGGTCAAAACAGCAGGGCCAGGCTAAGCCGGCTCCATTTCTGCTGTCTTCTGACTGTCAGATCTTTTCTTCTGTCTCTGTCCCCCCCCCCCTCCCTCCCCTCCCACCTTTCCCCATATTCTGTGGTCTTTGGGGAGGGTCACCCTGTTAGCCCCTCGCCATGCAGACTTTGGTTTGGGGGGGGTGGGGGGGGGGGGGGAACCTGCCCGAAGGCGCTTCCTGTCGACAGGACGTTTATTGAACCATTGCTCCGCGTGGTTGTGTGTGTGTGTGTGTGTGTTTTGTGCGTGTGCGTGTGTGCGAGTGAGTGAGTGTGTGAGAGAGAGAGCACCCAGAGGAGGATGTGATCCTGGAGGTTGAGGCCGTTGATGACGCCGCTCTACGCGTCTTGTTTTGTCAGCACATCTGAATGCAAGATGGAGCTGGGAGGGAGATCAACGTTCTGCAGCCAATGATTCACGGACAGGTGTAACCCCCTCCCCCCCCACCACTCCCCTCCGCTTATAACCACCCTCCTCCCAATGACCTGCGCAAGATATTTTAGGTAACATTCTCGTTTACACTGGACTCTTTCCCCCAATAAAGACACCTACGTCTTCAGACTTTCTCTTCCCATCTCTGTGCACGAGGTTCGCCTTCGAATAAATCGTCCTCCCTTCAGAGACTGATAAAAAAGAACCCCAAACATCTCTTGCACTAATTGAACCAGCCGACAAATTCTCCCTCCTGAGAAGACCTAGGGTTTGATATTTTTGAGGATCGTTGTTGATAAGTTCTGATATAAACACATACTTTTTTCCCCCCACTCTCATCCTACATACACAACGCATAGCTTTAAGTGGTTCGTCCAGTGCTCTAAATGCACACTGGGACAGCGCAGCGCAAACACACACACACACACAGCAACTCACTCACAGCGCAAACACACACACAGCAACTCGCACACACACAACCGCAACTCGCTCACCGCGCAAACACACACACACACACTCGATGTAGGCGACTAATTCAACATGTTTTCCAGCTGTTTTTATTCCATGCACGTGCTTCACTTACTCCCATGACGTCACCGTTTCAAAAATCGGAGAGAGGATCGAGTGGGATGGGAGTATGTAACACCAGCAACCTCTGCCCACCAGCGACCTCTGCCCACCAGCGACCTCTGCCCACGCGACCTCTGCCCACCAGCGACTCTGCCATTTAAAAGTGAATCTCCCCCCCCCCCCCACCCCTGTCTGGGCCACTTTTTATAGAATGACCCCGGGTTGAAGAGGGATTAAAATCTTTTTGCCATTGTTCCCGAATAGCCTGAGGTGGGACAGTCATAAAAACCTAACTTCAAACCATACAACTTTTCGTCTCAAGACATGGTACCATGTTTCTATCCATGATTGAACACTTAAGTGCTCAAGTAATGTCGTAAAACAGGTGTTAAATATCCATACAAACTATAAAATGCTCCGATCCGGATTCCTGTCAAGGCGATAAAAACCATGGACGAGAGGCTCGCGCGTGCACACTCTTGCCCCCCCCCCCCCCCCTCCCCTTTTTGACAGTCCATTTTCTAGACAGCGCCGGGTGTACACGGGCAAAGAATCCCACAGTGTCTAGATTAAAAAAAAAAAACCCAGCTTCAAACATTAAAAACAAAACAGAAAAAACAAAACGTAAAAGCACGTACACCTCGGTAGCGTCCTCTAGTAGGTTCAAACCAGGGTGCACGTGTAACCGGAAGACTCCGGGTTCGATTCCACCGTCTCTTCCGCCGCCTCCAACACTTCCGCTTCCGGTTCCATCGCCCCATCCCCTTCCTCGGCTTCAGGGTCTGGGCTGGCCGAGGTGTCCAACTGTTGGGGAGCGGGTGTCTCCGAAGGGAATGGGCTGCCGCTTTCTTCTGGGTCATCTGTGAGAAAAGGCGAGACAGGCACACGATTGGTAATGAACTGAAACCAGACAGTGTGTGTGTGCGTGTGCGTGTTTGTGTGCGTGCGTGTGCGTGCGTGCGTGCGTGCGTGCGTGCGTGCGTGCATGTGTGTGCGTGTGCGTGTGCGTGTGCGTGTGCGCGTGTGCGTGTGCGTGGTTATGTGTGTACAGGAAGTTTTTATCTGACAAGAGCTCGTCAAGGATTTTTTTTTTTTTTTACCCCCATTTTAAATTCTAGTGTGGAAAATGTAATTGTCACGATCTTTTCTTCCCCTCATCACTAGAAGACTAATGCTTCTACAAGCGGAACATGTACTTGTGTGCAAGGGAATGCCGACAAGTGTGTAGATACACGAGAGACTGCATATGGAGGTGGTGGGGAGGGCGGGGAGGAAGGCAGATGTGAGGATGGTTGCATGGGGGGAGGGACCTGGGAGTAGAATCTGACGTCGGTCCTCGGGTGTGTCTTCACGAGCTCCTTGACAATGCTCTGTACACGATGCCGACCTGACACGCACTCCTGTCATTTCTTCACCCCCCCCCCCCCCCCAAATTTTATTTCATAGTTGAATGACGAATACGCCTATCAGCGAGCTACTAAGGAAGCCCCCTCTCCACTTTGCCTTTGTCCCATCCATTCGCACAGCACTACTCGGCACGCAGTCTGTATGAAAAGGTTTGTTGTTCACAACTATAACGCGTGCTCTTCCAGCAGATGAATGCAAAATCGCTCACAGTTCTGTCGCTGTACACGCGCGCGCGCGCGCACACACACACACACACACACACACACCTCCCCCCCCCCCCTTCCCTCACAGATATACTGAAACTTTCAGATCTGAATTTGGGTGATAAACGGTAAATATTTTTGTTTAAGACATTCAAAGCTTGACTGAAAAGGGTGTCGATTCAGGTTTGGAACATACCGAATAATCGTCCAGAAAATGCTCCCCCTTCCCCCGCCCCCCATCCACCCCCCCCTCACACCCACCAACACCCCTCCCCCCCCACACACACACACCACACCACACCCACCCCCCACAACACACACACACACCAACACACACACACCACAAGACACACACAACACACACACAACACACACACACGCCGCTCACCCAGGTCCTCCAGATACGCCTGGTTGTTCCACGTGCTTACAACGGCCTGGAGGTGGTCCACGTTGTGCTGCCCCACCCGGGCCACGCAGCATCGCCCCGCTCTCCGCCAGCTGTCGCGGATCCTCTGACCCCACGTCCTCAGGGCGTAACGGATCGCCATCCACCAGAAGAACCTGAAACCCCCAACCCACCCCCCACACAAGAGTATTTTTTTCTTCAGGCAAACAGGGAAACGGCCGTCATAAACGTATGACGCCACTGCGCTGAATATATGGAGGCTATAGAGCATACTAGCTCGACACATGCTTAATACTTCATGTTGCTAAAATATATGTATTGTGCTGAACAAATGTAAATGCTCTTTTTTTTCACTGTTAATACTAAAGTCATTCCTCTCTTACATCACAGAAATGAGTACTCTAACAATTTTGGTACAGGTGATAAGATGGAAATAAACAGATTGACAAGACAGAGTTGTCCTCCCCAAACAGCCGTTTCCCCCGATTTCCCGCGGGAAAACAAGACATTCTGCTGAAACACCGATGATAGGGGAATCACCCGTGCTAGCTAATAAAATTATTCCCTAGGGATCATGCCCGTTTCTCTTGTTTTTTCCCCAACAGAGGATACCGCGCTTGGCTTCAGGCTACCATGCGCTCCCTTATCGCCTAGCCCCGCTGGCCTGCGAGGCCTGGTGTTTGGGGGATTCGTGTGTTGGGTGTGGTGATGTGGGGCAGTGGCCCCCCGCTGCTGCCATGCTTTTCAAGTGGATTCGCGGAGTGTCGTACCGTATATTGTGTTCTGTAACATGGTGGTCACAAAGCCTATTTCTCGGTGTGAGATTGGGGCTGCTCTCTTCAGGTGAATGTCTTTTTTTGTTGTTTTGTTTCCCCCTTCTGCGTGTTTGTTGTTTACCTTAGAACCTAAAAGGATTTGATTTTTCTACGGACCTTGACCATGACAATTCTCTCATTGCCGTGAGTTATTTTGGACAATGATGAATAATAATGGTGATATTAATAATAAGAAATAAGATGGTGATGATGATGATCATAACGATGATGGTGATAACGATGGTGATAACGATGATGGTGATGATACCACCACCATCATGTGTTAATGTACCCCACTTTCACCTATATGTAATGCATATGGAACCACCTTTATCGTCTAAAGAAAAGAAAAAAAGAAAAAGGGAAGAAAAACCCAAATAACTAAAAAATAGAAAGATGGCGATGATGAAACCGCCCCCATGGCCGCATTTTTGCTCTGAAATTCTACAAACATTGGAACAAATAGAAATTCTCATGATTTAAAATACGAAACAGAGAGAGAGAGAGAGAGAGAGAGAGAGAGAGAGGAGAGAGAGAAGAGAGAGAGAGAGAGAGAGAGAGAAGGGGGGGGGGGGAGGGGTGATATCATGGAGGAAATCTTACTCAGAACTGTATGATTCGAATCTTGAGATGAAATCGACTTAAAAGCAGTCAGTACAATGGAGCAGAATAGAGGGATAGACAGAAGACCGAATGAATAAATCAAACGAATGGAAGAAATAAACTGCAAAACGAATGAAAGAAATACAGAGCTACTACTTTTCAACAGCTGAAACAAACTGGAGAGAGAGAGAGAGAGAGAGAGAGAGAGAGAGAGAGAGAGAGAGAGAGAGAGAGAGAGAGAGAGAGAGGGGTGTGGGGGGGACTATATTTTCTGCTGATGAACAGACGAGCAAAACTTTTTGAGTGACCTGGGATGTTCCCGTGTTTCTGTCCGTCGAATAATAGGCCCTATACACGACTTAAGACTGCAGAGCTAGTGAAGAACGCCTGTACTTGCAGTGCGATTAGATTTCAATAAACCGGCTGTAGTATTGTGACTTAGTGACGGTGCTACACAGGAGGCGGGCTACCATATCCTCAGACCTCTAGGCAACAGCTCTGGCCAGCGTGGCTTATGGTCTACATAAAAAATAAAGAATTCAAATAAAAATTTGAGAAATTGAGGGTGCATGCGCGCGCGCGCACACACTTTTTTTTTTTTTGGTAATGTATGTTAGAGAGGTAGAGTTTAAAGGCCCCTCAGGTCTTGGCGCTTAATTTCTTTGGAGGCTGTTCCATTTCGGCAGTTCGTGGGAAGGAGCTGTACCACATTTGTGCGTTGTGCTCGCCCGCTTTCTTCTCCTCCCCGATGTTTGTGCCTGCATAGTGCATTTTACGTGTGGATGTCCGTTGCCTCCTTTGGTTTTGTGTAATTTAATTCGGTCTCATTTTCTTCCAAACAAATCTTAAAGCATATGCAAAAGCCTCCAAAGTTCGTCGGGTGGATTTATAGAATGAGTGTCAACTTTTCGGGGAATCAGGTATTTAAAGATCACTGTCCTTCAAGGGATGTTTACAATCGTTTGGCCATTACCTTATGTCGTTTCATTTCCGTCATCTTTCAAATGCAATCCACACCTGTGCAGCCATTAAGATATACGGTAAGCCATTCGTGATATTTCGCTTTTGGTGGGAGTCCATTCCATTTCGAGATGCGGCATATACTTTTTTTCTGTTGGTGACTTTCCTCCTCGTCCGAGCCAGACAGCTGCTGTCTTCTCACAGTTCTTATTAAATTTTGCCTTATGCATTGAACACGAGCCAGACAGCTGGTGTCTTCTCACAGTTCTTACCAAAATTTTGCCTTATGCACTGAACATTTACAACAAAAAAATGTCTGCTGTTTCAACTGACCTTTTAGTTTGTCTCGTTTCCAGAACGTAACCGCTTAGGTTCTGCATCAAGGAAGTTGAAACTTCTGTCGCATCTATTGTTCGTAGTGACGTAACACACTATGGAGGTGCTCGATTTGATGGATGTGGTTGGCAAGATCAGGCCTGCGACTAAACTACAGTACTCCAACAACCGAGGTTGAGAAATATCAAGGGAAAGATTTCTTTCCTTCCTCCTTCACATACAAACGTTTGCGGCATACAAAGGTCTTTCCAGCGGGAAAAAAGAACCTAACGAGAACGCACCGATATGACAAGGAAACATACATGCCAGAAGTTTTCGATAAATTAACCTGGAGGGGGGGGGGGGGGGGGGTGGAACTGAAGGAAGTTTTTTTTCAGTTTGAAGTGCGCCATATTCTTTTTCTTCTGCATACGCAGGCTGATACTCCTGCGGACACTCCCTATATGGACAGACAAGTATTAATCCCATCTACCCAACAAAGGGAGTGGAGTTTTGTGTGTACGACCGTTTTTTTCTTTCATCCTGCCATTAAGGCAGCCATACTCCATCTTCGGGGAAGGTACATGCTATGTGTAACGTGTCATCCATACCAACGGCCAAACTGGCCTTCTCTTCCGAAAGTTGGTGATGGGATTTTACGTGTGTGCAAGATGTTATGCATGCGTTCACACACGGAACCTCGGTATATAGTCTCATTCGAAGGACTGTATGGGAAATGGAGTCAGAACTAACGTTGACACAGAGGAAAAAATCCCCCTGTACCGAAACGGCCCGGCGGAGATTCGAACCCTTGGATTACGAGTCCACCTTGGATTACGCTCTACCAACTGAGCTATTCCGGCCCCCTAAGTGCGCCATAGTTTTGGAACACCCTACCCCCCCCCCCCCCCCCCCCCCCCCCCCCCCCCCCCCCCCCCCCCCCCCCCCTTTTGTTGTTGCGTGCCATGTCAAGTTTTTCCGAAGGAACCCAACAACTTAATTTTCTGATTGTTTAACAGGCTCTTCTGAAACCTAGCACACGTAGTCTTTTTTTGTTTTGAGCTGCTATCCTTTATTGCTGACGATGTCCATTTCAAGATACAAGATAGAACGCTTTAGTGCGAGTTCTTTTGAGATGGTTATCAAAAGCGCGACATACTTTTGTGGATTGCCACCCCCCCCCCCCCTCCTTGCCCGTCGTGCCTTAGCATTAAACTCACTCTTACTCAGAAGGGTAAGAGGGGACCTGATCCAAGTATATAAAATATTTCACCAAGTGGACGATATTGATTTTAACTCTATTTCAAGCGAGTAAGTCTGATATCACAAGAGGCAATGAAGGCAAATTGTTCGTTTTTCTAATACTAATCTAAGGAGAAATTCGTTTGCTAACAGAGTAGTTAGCAGATGGAATTCTCTTCCGACCAACATAAACTCACTGACACTTAACTGTAAAAGCCTCCTTGATGCAGATGTAAGTTTTAGAGACATAGAATTGATTTTGATGACAGACTTTTCTCATACCACTATATATTTATGTAATCGTAACACGCTGTGATTTACACCCCTTGTGCAATTACTAACGCAATAAATTGACGGAGCACATGAAAGCCGCGAGGCTATACAAGCTCCTACCTACCTACCTCTTCATGACTTGAGACCACGGTTCTTGATGTCACGGATCCCTGTGCCTACAATACAGACACCGGCAAAAAGTCGCACCGTCTTGCAGGAGGACTTTAATGTGAAGATCCCTCCGAAAGGTTCTGGGTGATTTTATCATTTAAGGCGGATTTTGCTGTCGTATTCTTTTCCTGTACAATATTTTCTTTCCATCAAAACATTCAAGCTGATTCTCTTAAACGTAACGGCATAGTGAGTTTCCTTTTCATATGAGACCTTTCCAATTATTTTCTGCGGCTTGAAAGACTTGGATACATGCCAGAAAGAATTAAGAAAATATTTTTCATATCTCTCTCCCGTGCAACAGCTTCGGTCCGTGAGAATTAAATCACTTACATTGTGGATATATCAAAAAATGCCATGGGAATATACAATGCAATTACATGTTAGTAAATGTACCGTCGCATTAAAAAAAAAAAAAAGTTACTATACAACGGAACGGGTTTCGACAGTACGGAAATCTTTCCTTCGTCTTCATGGGTAGGAGGGGGAGTACATGAGAGAAATCATCTTCAGTTTACTGTGGTATACTTACAACGCATTTCCAAGTTCTCGGAATCGGGATGCCTGTGGTGGGGACTCCATATTGCGCGCAGGATACTTCAGCAAGCTTCACCTAATCTTGTTACAGTCTTATTGTCTTCCTCGACAGCAAGCTTCACCTAATCTTGTTACAGTCTTATTGTCTTCCTCGACAGCAAGCTTCACCCAATCTTGTTACAGTCTTGTTGTCTTCTCGGTTCCAGCCAGCCCGTCGGTGTGACGAATGTCGGAGAATGGCCCTGTGCATTCGACGGTGAGTTCACAGCTCACGTGACATCTGATTGGAGGTCGATGACTATACACGAGAAGCACGAGCTGCAGGGCAACCTGTTCGGGTTGTCATCCAAAACCTAAAGCGTATCCCACACGACGCGTTGTCAAAAGGGGTTGGTAGGCTTTTTCCCGCTGAATGCTTAGAGATATTACAATACGTTCGGAATTTGACACTTACGATAAAGAAAATATGCAGGGTTGATGTTATCTTGTGTGGCGGTGCTACAGATTCGCAGAGAATGTCGAATGCTTCCAGTATGCTTGTCTGATCATCCTCGTCAATCAGCATTAAAGAAAAACTCTTTACCGCCCACCTCCTTCTCCTCCCGTCACCCCCTCTGCCTTCCCCGCCACCCTCCCACCCGTCCCCGTGCCCTAGACCCTGTTCAAATCCCGACGTCGCTATATAGTGGCAATCTTTTTTTCTTGTTGTTTCCAGACAAAGTGCCATGAATGCAGCCGTTCAGCGCAAAATGATTGACTCTGGATGTGTCCAGAATGGCACCTTTGGAGATTGACAGAAACTGGGGATCGTGTAAGCAACAAGGAAGACAGGACACACACACACACACACACACACACACACACACACACACACACACCACACACTCACACATACACACGCACGCACGCACGTACAGAGAGAGAGAGAGAGAGAGAGAGAGAGAGAGAGAGAGAGGGAGAGATCGGTCATCTTCTCAGCTTACGTTTATCCGTATTTCTCTTAGCTCTTTCCTTTGCCTGTTGATCCCAGTCCTGTGCGCGCGCGCGTGTGTGTGCGTGCGCGCGCGCGAGCGCATGTGTGTATGTGAGTGAGTGCTATTATTTCATTGACCTTGAGGTCTTCCTTTGCTTGCTGTGTCCACTGCCTCCCGAACTTTTTTTTTTTTTTTTTTGGCCACTCTTCAGCTATGGCTGGACGGATCTCAAACTTTTCTTTCTCCCCGAGTCATCAAGTATAGACGTCTAGTTACCAACTTCGATTTTCCCTCTTTATGCTCATCAAAAAATGGACTCCAGGGGGTAGCTTCAGCTCTGCTTGGCGACAATGGAACACATCGACAGTGAGAACAGGTGGGACACCAAGTCATTTTCACGTGCGCCAGTTCATTTTCGCTTTTACTGATTCCACTGTAAAGAGGCCAGAGGAGCTTTGGGGTCAGAATGACCATCAGCCACCAGACTTTGTAGCTGTCCAAGAAGCCGTGTGAATGTTACCTGTAGGCATTCAAGGAATCATTACATCGCCTTCCGAGGCCCTTGGTCGATTCCTATACTGCTGCAGGAATGGCGTGGTCGGCTACAATGAACATAACTATTTCAGATACACCTTTACGTTTCCGTTGGGAGAGGTTCCGTGATTTCATTGGTTTGAAATTCATTCTCGATAAAACGGTGAACTCGTCCTACTGCCCGAAGCATTTGTGTGTTTCATTTTTCATGGTTGAGAGGATTGTTACGTCGCCAGTGAAGACTTTTAGAGGAGGCACTTGGTACCCATTCCAGAGGCCTGCTGACCCTTTAAAGCTTGCTGTAAAATAACCCCAGCTGTCAACACAAATAGTATTGGAGAAATGATGCCTGTTGCTGTGCTAACGTCTAGACCGATCCAGTCTGTTGTATGTTTGTCGTAAAACCACACTGAGAAATCGTGGAAATATTCCATTAGCATTTCTCGAATGTCCTTTGGGACATGGCATATCTCGGCGGCCATTTGGATCTTCGATATTATGTGGAATTGATCCATACGCATCTCCATGTTAAACCTTACCACGTTGAGGTCCCCTTTCTCTGCCTCGAGCTTTTGGGGCTGCTGCCCAAGTCATAGTGGTACATTCTACACATCTGGACTTTCCCGAAAAGCTTTCCTTTGGAATGACATATCAAAGGACTTTTTCTGACACATCAAAGGACTTTTTCTGACATATCAAAGGACTTTTTCTGACATATCAAAGGACTTTTTCTGACACATCAAAGGACTGATTTTCTGTAAAATCATTCAGCCAGCCTTACTGCCATGACACAGATTTTTTTTCCCATCCCCTCAACTTTCAGCTACAGAACCGGTATGAACTGATTGATGTCACTCTCGTTCCACTCTTTGGGAATATAGGCCTACTCCATCAGCTCTCATCCACTGTTCGCTGATCTTACCAGTTTGCCGAGCCATTCCTGAGCATTGGGACATTTCGTGTTCGGCAGATGGGTTATTCCGGCTTGTCCGCTGATGATATGGCTCTGGCTTTCTTAACCACTGCCTTCCAGAGTTCAGTTGATGGCTTGCCATTGAGCACTTTTCCTAGCGCTGCAAGGCAAACCCTGGACTTCAAAGTGGTGCTTAGCTCCGAGGGTCTGAATGTGTTTTCTTGAGATGCTGTTCAAGTTTCGTCGTTCACTGTGAGTGCCACTGAGTTCGACTGCTCGAAGAGTTTCCTGGAGAACTGGATAGTGTCTCAGAAGAAGCGGTCATGGATTTATACTATTATACTGGGTATTTATATTGCGCCTATCCTCGGTCACAGACCAAGCTCAAAGCGCTTTACAATAAACACACTACCTTACTCACTCAACGGGCTGCCTACCCAGGTAGAGCCGGCCGAAGAGCAACCCTACTGGCGCTCATTCAGTCGTTTCCCGTGCCATTCAAATATCAGTCCCTCATTTATCTCATTTATTCCTCCAGTTTCTCACATAGGATGCATGTGATGTTTTATACATGTCCTCCATTTCCACCGATACATGATGGCACATGATAACAGTAAGTGACAATTTTTATGGCTTGGTAAGAAATACAAGGCGGCTATCTTCAATCTACATCAAGACACAGCCCGCAACCCAAACAAAACCTGCACTGTCTGACCCGTGTCCAGCCCATAAACGTAAGCACAACGCCATGCAAAGCGGACTGGCCATGTCTCTCCGACACGTGTGATGTCAGTTAGCTGTAAGGAATCCGACTAGCCTGTGTAAATCTGGCTGTGACGGCCCTGTTGCTTTCACGGGGTAGCTCGACGTTTCGTCATTAATCATTTCATTTCTTCCATTTCTGCGTACGCAGGCTGATACTCCTGCGGACACTACCTGTATAGACAGGCAGTGGAGTTTTTTGTGTTTGACCGTTTTTTATCCCGCCATTAAGGCAGCCATACTCCATCTTCGGGGAAGGTGCATGCTATGTGTAATATGTCATCCATACCAACGGCCAAACTGGTCTTCTCTTCCGAAAGTTGGTGATGGGATTTGACGTGTGTGCAAGATGTTGTGCGTGCGTTCACACACGGAACCTCGGTTTATAGTCTCATCCGAAGGACTGTATGGGAAATGGAGTCAGAACCAATGTTAACTCCGAGGAAAAAAAATCCCCCTGTACCGAAATTCGAACCCGCAACCCTAGGATCACGAGTCCGGCGCTCTACCAACCGAGCTATTCCGGGCCCCATCCTGTACATTCAATTCAGCGGACAGTCTGCCTGCCACCATCAAGATAACATTATCAGTGAGACATTGAATAAAACACGTCAGTTTCTTCAGCGAACAAAAACTCGACTATGAAGGCTTGGGGAGATGGGGGAGGGGAGAAAGGTGACAGGGGGCTGAGAACAATGTACGATTAACGACATGTAACCATTTTATTTGTTGCGGCTCTATCTTTAGAATCGTCGAAGTTGAAACACCGCCTCAAAAAACCCAGACGCTAGAGAGCTGGATAAAATCCGGAAAACACACTGCCCTGTAACTTTACGTCATCTGAGTGATGATCCGTCCTCTTCCAAGACTCTTTCAGCGTGTTCACAGCAGTGACACTGTCTAGTCTGGTCATTGCTACGACTCTTTCAGCGTGTTCACAGCAGTGAAGTTACTGTCTCGTCTTCTTCATTGCTGACGTACGTCTTTCAGCGTGTTTCACAGCAGTGATACTGTCTCGTCTGGTCATTGTGAAGATGGAATTTTGCAGTCTCAGTTGTTCGTTGTAGTGTATGTATGCAGGTGTACACCACGTGGGCTAGCGTGGTGATGGTACTTTGATGATTTTCCTCAAGAATCATGTATTACATCAAGTGTGTGTGTGTGTGTGTGTGTGTGTGTGTGCAAAATATATGTGTGTATGTGTGTGTGCGTGTCTGTGTGTGCATGTGTGTGTAAGAGAGAGAGAGAATTTTCATGTGCGCATACACACAACGCATGTATATATGTGTGCATGTTTCTGTGTGTGTGTGTGTGTGTGTGTGTGTGTGTGCAAGGGAGAGAGAGAGGAGAGAGAGAGAGAGAAACAGACAGACGGACGGACACACACACAGTACATAAGAATGTACATGCACATGACACATGCGCGTGGCACATGCATTATTTAAAGAGCGTGCGAAAGCATGTGTGTGTGCGTTGTGTGATATGTGTGTGTGGTGTGTGTGTGTGTGTGTGTGTGTGTGTGTGTGTGTGTGTGTGCGTTGTGTGATATGTGTGTGTGTGTGTGTGTGTGTGTGTGTGTGTGTGTGTGTGTGTGTGTGTGCGTTGTGTGATGTGTGTGGTGTGTGTTGAGGAGCATACATTTCAAAGAACAGCTAACATGATAAAAGGAAACACCTAAGTGGATAACAAAAGTACGGAAAAGCAATTTGGAAAGCAACAGTGAAAACCAGAGAGAAGAGAAAAAACATTCCTGATAAAGTGAAAGATATCCCCCCCCCCCCCCCACCCCCCAAGAGGCAAGCGGTCAAATCAAACTCAAGATATTTTTTTTTTCCACACATACATTTGGTGGTGTACATTTAGCCTTTATAATTTTAAAGTTCATTTCTATTGATACATTTCATGAATTTGCAGGTATTTTGTGATTTCGTCTTGGAAAGTTTCTATCATACACACAGTGCTAAGCTGATTGTCCTCGTACTAAAGAGAAAGGTGAAGCTGATTGTCCTCGTACTAAAGAGAAAGGTGATGTATATTAAAGAGAAGGTGTAAAGTTCTTGAGTACACGGTTTGGCCCCCCCCCCCCCCCAAATCATTACTTAAATTCAATGACAGAAGGAATTCAAGCAAGACTTAAATCCGTTTCTTTACAGGTTGAAATATGGGTTACATAGCATATTTCATTCAAATTTCTTATTGGAATGATGCGTAAAAAATCCCGATGAACACAAACATCGAACTGATAAAAAGCGGCACTTGAAATATATGTGGAAGGTCGACTTGAAATATATGTGGAAGGTCGACAGCTTGTGTGTGTGTGTGTGTGTGTGTGTGTGTGTGTGTGTGTGTGTGTGTGTGTGTGTGTGTGTGCGTGTGCTTGCGTGTGTATGTGCATGCTTCTGTGTGTGCCTGCGTTTCATATGCGTTCATGTATGTGTGTGAGTATGCCTTTCATGTTTTTGTCACTAACCACAGATTTCTGTCATATCCTTTCTTTTCTTTCTTCAGGTGACTCTGAATTTGTTTCTAGCATGAAAGAAAACTGTTTTGTGTTTTGTGTGTGTGTGTGTGTGTTGTGTGTGTGTGTGTGTGTTGGGGTGTGTGTGTGTGTGTGTGTGTGTGTGTGTGTGTGTGTGTGTGTGTGTGTGTGTGTGTGTGGTGTGTGTGTGTGTGTGTGTGGTGTGTGTGTGTGTGTGTGTGTGTGTGTGTGTGTGTGGTGTGTGTGTGTGTGTGTGTGTGTGTTGTGTGTGTGTGTGTGTGTGTGTGTGTGTGTGTGTGTGTGTGTGTGTGTGTGTGTGTGTGTGTGTGTGTGTGTGTGTGTGTGTGTGTGTGTGTGTGTGTGTGTGTGTGTGTGTGTGTGTGTGTGTGTGTGTGTGTGTGTGTGTGGTGTGTGTGTGTTGTGTGTGTGTGTGTGTGTGTGGTGTGTGTGTGTGTGTGTGGTGTGTGTGTGTGTGTGTGTGTGTGTGTGTGTGTGTGTGTGTGTGTGTGGTGTGTGTGTGTGTGTGTGGTGTGTGGTGTGTGTGTGTGTGTGTGTGTGTGGTGTGTGTGTGTGTGTGTGTGGTGTGTGTGTTGTGTGTGTGTGTGTGTGTGTGTGTGTGTGTGTTGTGTGTGGTGTGTGTGTGGTGTGTGTGTGTGTGTGTGTGTGTGTGTGTGTGTGTGTGTGTGTGTGGTGTGTGGTGTGTGTGTGGTGTGTGTGTGTGTGTGTGTGTGGTGTGTGTGTGTGTGTGTGTGTGTGTGTGTGTGTGTGTGTGTGTGTGTGTGTGTGTGTGGTGTTGTGTGTGTGTGTGTGTTTTGTGTGTGGTGTGTGTGTGTGTGTGTGTGGTGTGTGGTGTGTGTGTGTGTGTGTGTGTGTGCGCGCGCGTGTGTGTGTGCGCGCGCGCGCGCGTTTGCACGCTCTGTGTATGTGTGCACGCATGCATGCGTGTGTGCGTGCGTATGTGTTGTGCGCGCGCACATGCGTGTGGACATGCGTGTGTGCATGCGTGCGTGCGTGTGGAATGACTGGATCTTCATAAATGTCAAACATGCTAAATACATGACACAATTTGATGCTTTCTTTAGTATCAGAGTATGGCTATTTATTCAACAGTAACAGTAATACACAATGCCGTCAAAGACATTTATATTCTGCAGATCGATATTCTGACAAGATTCATAAGGTTCTATCACCAAAATGTCAAAGTTTCTAAGATTTTGTAAGAATCCCCTTTATTTTTCCACGGACGGCAAAACTGAAGTTAAACACAACAATTTTTAAAATTTTACCTGGGTAATGAGTATGGGCCAATTAACATGCTTTTTTTAATCGGGCCCTGAAGAACACAAAGCATTAGGTTACAGTGAAACCTGTCACCAACTCACAGCGATACAAGTAATCATCAGCAATGGAGAGTGACAACTGTATGGCATCTTTCAGGATTGCCCTCTTTTTCTGGAAACTTTCCAGTTTTCCCGTTACAATTTGACTTTGCTGAAGAAAAAAAAAAACATGCACTGACTGCGGCAACAACACATTTCAAGGACTTTTCATGATTATCTTTGAACCCAAATGTAAACATCAAGGACAACTAACAAGACATTGTGATGGGGTTGTCAAACCTCTTGGCATATTCAAGAACCATACGGACCTTGCTATTTGAAAAACAAATACATAAGGGTGAATTCAAACACACGGATAAACACAGCGGCAATCTGACATCTCTGTTTGTAACTCTGATGGTCAGAAGTGTTTTTTTCTTCTCCCCCCCCCCCCACCCCCCCTTGAAATGGTCCACTATTTAGTTGCGAATGTCAAATGAAGCGTCTATCAAATGCATATTCCGCCTTCTTCTCCATGTTGCAGGTAAGGGCTAAAGTCCTGTAGCCTCATGGCTGCACAATGGACTGCCAGGGACGCTCACCATGTCTGAAGCACAGCATCATGAAAGGCAGAGCCTATCTCTCTCCTTCCGCTACCTTAACCTTCCCTGACCCGGGTTATGTACCCATTGACTGATTCCCCACGTTACCACAAACACTGGCTGCGCTGACAACAGCTGAACTGAACTTTCGTTCATTATGTTAGCCAGCTGCGAGGACATTTACAGAATACAACGAACTGAGTAAACTGCACGTATGTTAATATGTAAAATAAATATGAGACAGCTATGAAAACCACGACAAAGTTTAAGCAACCTAATCTCTGGTTCAGTTTCTCGTTCATTTGAAATGGACTTCATCTTCACTGGAAAAAAGATAATGGTTGTCTTAAATAGCTAGAGTTTAAGATAGATATCTTATGTACCGACATTAATTTTCTTCCCGACAATAAAAATAGCAGTGCCCGATGATTGATCCTTGGACTTGTTCGCAGTTCACCCTCTCCAGTGACTGGTTCCTCACAAGTGCTTTGCTTTGTGCCGTCCCCATTTTCTTTACCCTCTCAGCGGCATAACTCTCAGGCTGCTAAAGTCCAATTCCACCGAGACACAGACACCCAAGGTCCATTCTGTCACTGCTCTAGTCCAGACAGTCCACAGAGTTATCATTCTGTCGTATGAGAGGAGACAACACACTTCAGCACTGAGAGAGGAGACAACACACTGTAGCACTGAGAGAGGAGACAACACACTGCAGAATTGAGAGAGGAGACAATACACTGTAGCACTGAGAGAGGAGACAACACACTGTAGCACTGAGAGAGGAGACAATACACTGTAGCACCGAGAGAGGAGACAATATACTGTAGCACTGAGAGAGGAGACAATACACTGTAGCACTGAGAGAGGAGACAATACACTGTAGCACTGAGAGAGGAGACAACACACTGTAGCACTGAGAGAGGAGACAATACACTGTAGCACTGAGAGAGGAGACAATACACTGTAGCACTGAGAGAGGAGACAACACACTGTAGCACTGAGAGAGGAGACAATACACTATAGCACTGAGAGAGGAGACACTACACTATAGCACTGACAGAGGAGACAATTCACTATAGCATTGAGAGAGGAGACAATACACTGTAGCACTGACAGAGGAGACAATACACTATAGCACTGAGAGAGGAGACACTACACTATAGCACTGACAGAGGAGACAATTCACTATAGCACTGACAGAGGAGACAATACACTGTAGCACTGAGAGAGGAGACAATACACTGAGAGAGGAGACAATACACTGTAGCACTGAGAGAGGAGACAATACACTGTAGCACTGAGAGAGGAGACAATACACTGAGAGAGGAGACAATACACTGTAGCACTGAGAGAGGAGACAATACACTGTAGCACTGAGAGAGGAGACAATACACTGAGAGAGGAGACAATACACTGTAGCACTGAGAGAGGAGACAATACACTGTAGCACTGAGAGAGGAGACGATACACTATAGCACTGAGAGAGGAGACAACACACTGCAGAATTGAGAGAGGAGACAATACACTGTAGCACTGAGAGAGGAGACAATACACTGTAGCACTGAGAGAGGAGACAATACACTGAGAGAGGAGACAATACACTGTAGCACTGAGAGAGGAGACAATACACTGTAGCACTGAGAGAGGAGACAATACACTATAGCACTGAGAGAGGAGACAATACACGATAGCACTGAGAGAGGAGACAATACACGATAGCACTGAGAGAGGAGACAACACACTGCAGAATTGAGAGAGGAGACAATACACTGTAGCACCGAGAGAGGAGACAATACACTGTAGCACTGAGAGAGGAGACAATACACTATAGCACTGAGAGAGGAGACAATACACTGAGAGAGGAGACAATACACTATAGCACTGAGAGAGGAGACAATACACTGAGAGAGGAGACAATACACTGTAGCACTGAGAGAGGAGACAACACACTGAGAGAGGAGACAATACACTGTAGCACTGAGAGAGGAGACAATACACTGTAGCACTGAGAGAGGAGGAAATGCACTTGATCTCAGTCACAGTGGTAGTTTTCAGTGGGGCCTGTTCTCATGAACCATCTCCGGGACATCACCTCATTACCACCATGGTAATAACAACAACAGGCAATGGTTTATCTGAAATGATGATGAACAGGTGTCTGGTTTACTGCACATATATCAACCAAGACACTGGCTTTGATCCATCATGTAAACTGAACAGATCCATTTCACAACTATTAAGGCAACGATGACTCCTTTCTATCAGTTTCCCTTATAGGTTCAAATATGCACAAACTAGGAAACAAAAAAACTTATATCCCGCCACAAAAAAAATTGTTGCAAAGTATGTACATGATGAGATAAAAGACTCTAAAAGCAGTGGCGCGGTATCAAAATCACAAATCATTAACAAGGCAATACTTACAGGACTTACCATCACAAGGAGTCACATGATCTTTCAGTCTTGGTTTCAAAAGACTAACAAAAATTCATGAGTACACATGCTTTGTTCAGTTGTAGTACTAAGGTAAAGTTTAAACCTACATCATTTGGAAGGGAAACAAGCTGCTTTTAACATTCATGAAATCAAGCACATACCACTACACACTCCCCAAACAAAAAAATCTCAGAGCAGTGAAAGGACTTCCCTCAAACCCACCCACCCTCATCTCACAAAAAAAACAAACCCACAACCACCAAAATGAAAAATAAACAAGAAAACAAACAAAAAAAGGGAAAAAAAAACAAACAAAAACCCCACACCCACACACAGTGTGTCTTTTTTCTCACTGTCCCAGAACAAACAACCCAGCTCAGCACCAAGATGGAGCTGAGAATGTCCAGTCAAGATCTATCCATGAATATCATCATCATCTTCTTCTTTTTCTATGTAGAGTGGCCTTTTTTGTTCATTTTTGTTGGTGTTGTTGTTGTTGTTGCTATACCATCTTTTGTCTCTTCAGAAACATTACTCCCGCTTGTTCTAACTCCCCAGTG